>OZ026833.1:510175-955175 GCA_964023205.1 Lutraria lutraria
CGAAGGGTACGCACTCCCACACGCCATTGAACGACTGAATCTCGCTGGACGAGATTTGACATCAAATCTTGCGAGAATCCTGAATGAACGCGGATACAGCTTTACAAGTTCTTCAGAAATGGAGATCGTCAAAGATATCAAAAAAAAATCTGCTATTCAGCTCTAGATTTCGAACAAGAGATGGTCACTGCAGTTAAATCATCAGCCATTGAGAAAAGCTATGAGCTTCCGGACGGTCAGATTATTACAATTGGTAATGAGAGATTTCGATGTGTGGAACCAATGTTCCAACCTTCTTTCATCGGTATGGAAAGTGCTGGAGTGCATGAAATTCTATACAATAGTGTCATGAAATCTGACATTGACATCAGAAAAGATCTGTTACATAATGTGGTGTTATCTGGTGGTTCAACAATGTTTTCAGGAATGGCCGATAGGATGAAGGTTGAACTTGAGAATCTTGTACCAAGCTCCATGAATGTGAAGGTCATAGCTCCACCTGAGAGGAAGTACTCTGTATGGATTGGTGGATCTATACTCTCATCTTTGTCAACATTCCAACAAATGTGGATCTCCAAACAAGAATATGACGAATGTGGTCCAAGCATTGTTCATAGAAAGTGTTTCTAAATTGTTTGTGACGAAACGTTCAAACTTGTGCTTAACATTGTGACGCCACAGTGCAATAAAAAACATTTGTGAAATGTCAAATCATAAAGAAAGCAGAGTTCACCATTCGGAACATTTCGGAATTTCCGTAAGCTGCCAATGATCTATGTAACAAAAAGGACCTGAGATATGCCGATTGCACTCTTTACCGAATTAAGACGGTTATCGTTCTTGCTATGTGTAATCGTTCGTGAAAAACGATCAGGAGATTGCCAGATGTTTGTCTGTCATTTATCTAAATATTTCCAAAATACGGTTATGAATATGTCTTTCGTACCAAATACATGTATATACACGATATTTACATTCCTTCATTAAATGTATTTACATGTACATGTATTTCATTTCTTTGTTTGTTTGTATACAAATGTATATATCTTTTATATTTCTACAGGTTTATCATTTTTGTTTTTACTGATTTAAATCGTTATATTGTCATCTGTAAATAACTTCTACATCCTATTTACGTGTTTATTTATGTTCAATAAAATACACAGAAAGTAAAACTTCTTTTATTATTTATTTTATCTGAAGGAAGAAAGTGTTATAACTAATTAAGATTATGGATTAGTTACATTTTCGTAGATACCATTCACGAAAACACACAAGAGAATGTTTTGTATAGTATATTTTGAAATTCTTGTATATAACTGTGATAGATCTATGTACTTATTCGCAAACATATGCATATGATATCATACGATACTAAAATTGAAATGTTTTTAAAAATAGCGCACAATATCACCTACAACAACAAAGGAATGTTTTCAATATTTTATCAAATGGCTTCGAATGTTTAACATCCCGTAATTCTTATGTTATTACTCATTATTCTAAATTAATTTTGATTCTTCAATAGTAGTCAATATATGAAACAAAATATTTTATATAATTTTGCATATTAAGATGTACCATGCTAGGTCCGACATTGCATTTACTTCGCAAAACCAAGGGTGGTCCGATATATAAATCATACGATGGACGAATATTGAAAACATCATCGGTCCTAGGTCGACTTGGTGTAAAATGCTTGCTGTGTAGCCGTGTATGAACGTGTATTTGCTTTTTCCAACGATTTGTTTTCTTTCATGCACATTTTATATAGCCTACCTTATACAAATACAAGTATGCTGTTCTGTTTGAAACTTATTCGGCCTCGAATTATTCTTCTGTGTCCGGAATGCTGACGAACATTCAAATAAAACTATACTATTGTTTGCGTTCGCTAATTGAAACTGCATCCTAAGATGGAGAATATTTCAATTCCTATACACACTAAACTAAAGAAATGTGACACTTAAATTGTTTCGTACAAATTTCATTGTGAAAAAGAATTAAATCAGAAAACATTAGCTTCATCTTTCTCTGTATAATCAAGTTATCTGAGAAAAAAGTTTGCCATTAATTTTCTGAAATAAATTACAAACGTATTATACCACAGGGAACCATTGTTCAATCTCCCGTTTGTATGCATTCGAAAGTTAATGAGATATCGTAATTCACGTGCTGAAGAATCGCGAGAAATTTGATAAAGTTGTCCTCTATTTAGTATTCAAATGTTCACGTTATTGACAGATGCAAGTCACGTCTGCAGATGATCAAGTTTTGTGATTGTACCCGACGATTGCCGTTTATAACAAGTAGCTTTATACAGCGTGATGTACATACAAGTATGCAATGTGTTAGATTGAGAAAGATTAATTTGCACCAAGAAATGATAAGTTTGTTTATCGTATGTATACTTTCACAGTAATTGTGACTGACGTAAGTGAATCAGTCGTTGGATAGTTTGTTTGTTCAACAAACATTATACATGTAGTAAATATGAAGTTCCCTGCATCGACTTATTTCTTATGAGTTTTTAACATTCTAAACATTCGACATTTGGTCCCGGAAAGAATAAACTCACAGAGACTGTCTGTATTAAGCCATATACATCGTTGAATGACCATCCCAATAAATTAGTTATCAATAGCACTAAATCCTTGACGACTCTACCAAAGGGAGGTAACGCGTACAGTACTACACACTACAATACGCGTTGTCTCCCATTGATATTAAACGGCGGTAGTATATATATTTGGTTCATATTCTGGCGATTGAAACTAACTCATTTCCGAACTGGGATTTGAAGATGGAGAAATAAATATTTGTAGATCCTTATTCATTTGTATAATAGTACACTTGCACACCTAACCCCGGAGAACACAAATCCTTATTGTACGTTTCGTTATACGAACGAACATTAGGCCAGAAAGAAGTCTTAGACGTGTTAATATGGTTACCTGACCGGGCAATCTATGGTACACATGGAGTCCCTGTTTTGACTTACCCAATTTTTGCGCCGACCTTAAGTTTGTAACAGCAAATTTCAAAGAACGAACATGTTTGGGGACGAATAGTACCTCCATAATACGAAAGGATGTAAAAACATAGAACTTTTTGCGGCCTATCTGCCTTTTTAGGAACAAAGAACTTTTTTCATGAACTTCATCAGACAAAGTTCATGAACCAAATGTACAATTTGTAGGTCGTGAATAAGTTTCATGAACTATTCATGAATATAAGCTCATGAGCATTTTGTGAACTGTTCATCAAATTGTCGTTTAATCATTTAAGGATGGTTTTATCTAACATTTAAACGTTGTTCCTCACAGTACTCTCAGTGTTTTGATTTGTTAAGTAACTGTAAACGCGACTTTGTTCTACTTTTTCTCGTTCAATGTTGCAGTGTACCATAGACTTTGTACACACAAGTCAACGGGAACCAGTTTATTTATTCTTACACTTGCGAATGCGCGAAGAAAGACAACTCCGATAGATGATTTTAAAGCCTTGTAAGAGTTGTAGTTTTTGTGTCGTCTGAACATATGCAATCATTTCAGTTGCTTTCAACAAAGACCTACTGTAATGTATAGGTCTTTGGTTCCAACATACTGGGTTCGGCACATAAATTTTGGCAAAAAGTCACCTTACACTTTATCTCGAACCCTTTTGGTTCCAATATAGTATCAGGGATGCTATATTACATATAGCATCCCTGATAGTATCAAGCTAACTTAAGAGTGACGATGTTTTCTAGAGATTAACAAAAAGTGCCAGTCATTTTACTATAAACATACATGTATATAATCGACCGTCGATCAGTACAAACATTTGCTGAAGACCTTAAGCTATTATATAGGTAGAGACTATGTTTATTTCATGAATTTCTTTCGATCATTATATATCACATAATTATATAAGTGATTATTAGTTTCTTCAGACTTGAATTCCAATATTTAATTATTTATAAGCAGTAATCATAAATAAGACCAGAGACATTATCTATGTCTTTGATAAGACCTACAATACGTTACGGGGTCAAATTAGACGCATGCAGGGACACTATATATTATAATTTAATGGTACATCAATATGTACAGTACGTGTCCCTGAGTAAAAAAAGTAAACGCAATATTTAGAATACGTTCAGGGCGTAACAAATCAATATGAGAGTTTGATATGAAAGTCTAAAATTTGACCCAGGATAGATCGAGTCGACTTACTGTAAAATTGTATTTATATGGTCATGTTTTACATTCATTAAACTCGTCTGCCTTAAATTCTCATGGTGAATGGATATTAAAACCGTGTTTTACAAGAAATGATTGCTATACTGAAACAAAAAGTAAAGATAGTCGAAAGATTCTAATTACATATGAAAGTCACATCCACATTTATCGCGTATGATGTATGATCGTTGCAGCGTCGCAATGAGTGTTAACATTAATTGATTCGGCAGCCTCCGGGCGGTGGTGGGTGTGTCAATCGAAAATTCCCGGATGAAAGTGGGTGTGTCTAAGGTGGTCCAAAATGGCCGACCGTCCGGATGAGGATTCTGGAGACGGGATGGCGAAAACTAATGAATCAATTATGATGTTACATGAAGGTACTGCTTATTACTTTCGCTTTCTAATATTCCATTGGTAAACTATAAGTTCATATTCGAATCTGTTCTTTCTTAAAGGGAGCTAATTATAACAAACTTAAACGAACTTTCCGCTAAGATAGTGATTTAGCCAAACAGAGGTGGGTGGGGTGTTTAGATTATTTGCAAGTCTTTGTCGATGGCATGCTAGCTTTACGCGCAAATTGACACCTGACACAATAATATATTTGAAGTGATATAGTGATTTGCTTCCAAGTAATTTAATTTCGCAAATGCCTGCGTCTATAATGAAACGTATTCGTACCCAAATCTGTTCGAACCGTCTTCATTAAGGAACATAACGCATTTTAGCGTTCTTTTACTTTTAGTTTTAGTTTAACAATAAATAATAATCACATACTGACAATTTTGACACAATAATGACAATGCACAGGTTATACAGTAGTCTTTTCTGATATAAATTATAATTGAAAATGATCTGTTAAAATCAAATAACTTTCTTGTATTTTTTTTTCATTTTTAGAATCAGATGTGACTGTTTGTGAAGAAAGTAACCTAATTAAAATAGAAACCAACAGGTTTGTTTTATTGCTATCTATTTAGTAGGTGAAATTTATGTATATATTTCCGATGTGTTATGAATTGATCTTACATAGTTAGTTAATTAATTACATTATGAATAACATTACAATGCAGGGCTCTGCACTAACACTGGTCTGGTCCGCTGGTCCGAGACCAGTGGTTTTTGTGCAGGACCAATAACTCGTGGAATTTGAATGGCCCGATGGACTGTTGAAAATTTTAGTAGGAGTATCAATAGGGCTGTCCCGATATGCCAGCGTACCGGTACGTACCGGTACAGTGCTGGACGATATGCGTATCGTATCGGAAGGTCTCGTATCGGCCGTATCGCGTTTTTTTATTTTATATTAGAAAACTTTTAGAATGTTGAACAACTGAACTAGATTTGCGAATTTACTCTCATATCATCATCGACAATGCTTAAGCAACTAATATCCGGGATTCCATGCTCCATTTATAGACATTAGCAGCGTCAGTTAATACTAGATATCGAATTCGAATATTCAGAGTAGATATTGACTTATAAATTGTATTACGCCACCATTTAATTTTACATACAATACGACAGCATTTTGGTTTGCCGATTAATGAAACAAAGAAGCACGTATATAGTTGTCTGTAAGAAGTGTCAAGTATAGTGGTGGGACTAGCATAACATCCAAGTTGAAGGTTACAGAAGTTCATTATTAATTTAGTATTGTTAATCAATTTGACAGTCATAGACCTGATTCTTTAAACAATTTTATATGGCTAGGTCCTATTTTTGATATAAGGCAATTTATGGGACAGGGATAAAAAACTTGCTAATATTTCTCACAATTATTTTATTTCCACAATATCAACAAACATATATGTGAATCAAATTGATGACTTTAAGTACAAGACGAATTTAGTTTTACACCTTTTTAACAGTTAATTACAACAAATGTGCACAGAGTTCCCCAAAACACTAATATTTTAACGTTTTTCATTACTTTGAAATATTGTAATATCGTATCGTTGATATCGCATATCGCCAGTACCGTATCGCAATACGTATCGTATCGGCTGAGATCTGTATCGGGACAGCCCTAAGTATCAATAATTAACCGTGAATAAACAAATAACATATTAATAGGAAGGAGGACCACCTGAAAGATTTGACTTTTCTGACCAGTACAGAACAGATTTTGTTGACTTGTCTAAACAGAAAATTCTGACTTCAAAGTCATTTGGCTCCCACTATAAACAATACTTCTTTTACATCTGTAGAGACTTCTTCGTATTAACATACAGAAAATACACTTGTCATCTATCAAATATTAACAATGCAATCATGATATATAGTAAATTAAAATTAAATGCGTCTAGTTTAATATACAAAATGAAAAATACATCTTTTTTTCATGTGTATGTAATGGTCACTGGATTTTAGGACCTAATTGTATTGAGTCTACTCTTCAATGAATTGTAATAGGAGGAGGAAAATAATGTACCCGATATGGGGCTCAAACCTGCGCCTCCTGCTTACAAGTCAGGTACTCTACCAACTGAGCTAATCTGGCTGTTAATATTACAGCCAAATTATAAATACAAATACTATATGAATACCATACTGCTACAGAATAAAGACATGATGCTTTTTGTTAGATAAATGTCCACCCCAGCCATCCTTCTTGACTTTCTACCCTGAGGTTTAAGGTCATACAGATCAGAACCTCATTTTTCTCAATAACTGATCAGTGTTAGAAGGAAGTTAAGTTTTGTTGTATATATTATTACTGTGGTCTATAGAGGATTTAGAAGTCACGCTGGACTCCTCATTATTACCAGGACTATGCCTGAATTAAAATTTTGTTTGTTTGCAGCTTCTGACCGACCAACCAACAACCTGGCGGTCAAAAAAGTTTTTGTCTAAGAAAATGATAAGGAATTTTTTATTCTTTCTGTCTTTTAAACATATTTTGTTTGTGAATTTAACTTTTTTTTAAGTCAAATATGTATATAAGTGGATGCCAAAAAGTTTTGGTGGTAATTGTGTAATCTCGAGAGGAATACTCAACTTGAGTTTATAATTTTATGCTTATGATGATATGTTAAATTTTGTATGGGGATTGGAAGGTGTTCCAGTATTAATAGATGGATAGTTGTGGAAATTCAGTATTTCATTTCAATGTGAAAGTCAGTTAAAAAAAATTTTGAAAGGGGGTGCTGTTATTAGAGTATGTACAGATTTTACTATTTTATCTTTCATTTCTCAGATATATTTTCTGAATGTAAAGCCAGATCTAATCAGCTGATCTCTGTATATTGAAATAAAGATTTTGAAATTTTAGAAATAAGAACTTAATTATGGAAAGGTATTTTTGTTACAGTAAAGATATAGTCCAGTCATATGTTTCATCTGCTTGCTACGTTCAGTAAAACCATAAACTATAATCATCTCAATGTAAGGACTGACTTATCATAACGGCCACTTATTTTTTACACCAGTCTTCAATATTTCTTTTTCATTTAACATGATAGTGAGACTGTCCTAATGTTGAATCAGATTTATTTGGTTCAAATCATTGTCTTTATATCGCAGTTTTAATGTACACAGCAAAACAATATATTTTTGGCTTGTCTGTTCTCGAAGAAAAGGTTGAGCTATTGTGATCACTGGTGTGTTGCCGTTGAGCAAAAACTTTAATGTAGCTCATAACTCAGAAACTACAAGAGTTAGCAACAGGAAACTTTATATGTGGATCTCACTGAGGTAGTGAACAGACAAGTGTTGGCACTGCTCGTGACACTCTTATAATATTAATATTCTGTTAACTATTTCATTAGCATTGGTTTCAGTTTGTTTTCTTACTTGTGAATTGATTGAAAAAGTGTCTTTATCTGTCTTGTATAAAAGTACTAGAAGTAATGATAACTAAGTTCAATATATGGCTGTTGAACTTTAAATGATTTTAACTTAGTTAGATATGTAGAAGATTATTTTCATCAGTATTGTATGATAATTTTGATAAAGGGATTTTATTTGGTGCATTTTTATCTTAACAGAGCAATACATAGATAAAGAAAGGTTGTTGATGAATTTCGTTTCTCAGGATTTGTTTCCCTTTAATAAAATGTAGATATTCTCTCCCTGAAGTCAAGATAGATTTGTTCATTTCAGAAAGGAAAGGAATTGTTACTTAATTTATGTTTTTTCCTGCGATGTTACAAAAAGATTTCAAATTGATTCATTTTTGCAGAGCAAGATGTAGGAAGTTAAAGAACCCAAAGAGAGGAATACAGGTAAGTAGCTATCCAAATGAATTAAATCTACCCCCACCATTTATAATGTAAACAAAAGTGTCACTCAGCAATTTTATTACCAAATTTCCCAAATAAATGCCCTGCCGATTTTTTTTTAGAAAACAAAGATCATGACTTTAAATGACTTTAAGCTTAACATTCCTCCTAATTAAAGTGTATGCTCTTTGCAATCAACAGGTGTGTCAAAAATAAATCAACACATTAAACAATTTTTTACGGTATTTGGGTATATTTAGTAGTTAAATACTGTCATATGTTGATGCATACTGGGTGTTATTTAATATAATTATAATAATAATGTTAGTTTGTGTGAACTTGTCCTTGTCAACTCATTTGTTCCTGTATGTTCTGCAAACTTTCACAATTTTGATCTTGCATGAATCGGTATTGTATTGTTACTGGCTTCAGATGTTAGGAATGTGTTAAGAAATCTAGGTACAATAAAACATGTATTCAGTTATCAGTCTGTATGTGTGTCTACATCTAGTTCATTTATCTGTCACATGTACTTTATATCTTGGTAAGAGCTCTGAGGACTTCCCTTGTGAGGAAGCTGGTAATGCAGCAGCTTGCTTGTGGAAGGTTTATAGTACACCTGGATACTTCCTATAAAGTGAACTGGAATGACCCTGACTGTAACTATCGAGGGATGTTTAATGCCTCTGAAATATATATATATAAACTGTTGTTTTCTTAATATTTTAGATAAACAAAATTAAATAACTGAATTATTGCTTTGTGAATGCTTGTCTTATATGAGAGGATTGTTTGTTTTTGTGAGGTCAAGATCTTAAACTTGGGCATGTCAATTCAAAGTGGGTCGTCAATTTTTTGTATGATTTCTCTTATTTTTTAGTCATAAAATGCATGCATCTATATAATTATGTAACATCTGTATACATTTTTTATATCAAAGAATTTATTTCTGTGTTTTGTTTCAATGTACCATGTAACAAATATTACACATGTGTTACGTGAAATTTACTTGTACATACCAGTCCTGTGTTAATCATTACGCAATAAGTTGGTTTGAAGATGCTAAGATGTATATACACAGTCTGTGTCAGATAAATACAACTTAGGTCCTGATATAAAACATCATGTAGGTGCTGTTAGTGACAGGTTGTGCTGATGGCAATAAAGCAAGATATATGAACTTGGCTGTAAATCATGCATACATTGTCGTAACAGTCAAAAAGGTTGTTCTTTGTTCTTTGTATCAGATATTTATAATCAACAACCTTTACCTAATTAATGCCCCTACACTCTTTAGAGAAAAAAATGTTCCTCAGTAGTTATGATTTGATTTAAATTATATGCTATGTGTCCAAAGACATTCATGAAGTTGATTTTTTGTTTGATTTTCAAAATGTTTGTCTGAATTAAGTAACTTACAAAAACATATTATTATGTTAAGTAAATGAAGCCAGGGCCTTTTTAAAAAAAATTGGGAAGGGGCCTTAGCCTTTCATTTTGGGAAATTCAAGTGCGATATTTGGCCAACTTCTGAGAAGGTTAGACTACTGAGTTTGAATAGCAAATGTATTTTTGGGAATATCTTGCCTGAAATTGGGAAAAAATAGCCTTTTTAGCTCACCAGAGCACGAATGTGCTCAGGGTGAGCTTTTGTGATCGCCCTGCGTCCATCGTGCGTCATTACGAATACGTGGCGTCCATGTTTACTTAAAACAACATCTCCTCCTACACCGCTATGCCGATTGCAACCAAACTTGGCTGGAATGATCCTTGGGTGGTCCCCTTTCAAAGTTGTTCAAAAAATTAAATTTCATTAAAAATTCTGGTTGCTATGGCAACAAATTTAAAAATCTTAAAAAATCTTCTTGTCTGAAACCACAGGGCCTAGAGCTGAGATATTTGGTATGTAGCATTGTCTAATGGAACTCTACAAAGATTGTTCAAATTATTCCCCTAGGGTCAAAATTGGCTCCGCCCCAGGGGTAACTTGATTTTACATAGACTTATATAGGAAATTTAAAAAATCTTCTTGTCAAAAACTACAATGCCTAGAGCTTTGATATTTGGTGTGTAGCATATTCTAGTGGACCTCTACCAAGTTTGTTCAAATTATTGCCCTAGGGTCAAAATTGGCCATTCCCTGGGGTTTATTCTATTTTATATAGGAAAATTTAAAAAATCTTCTTCTCCGAAACCACAAGGCCTAGAGCTAAGATATTTGGCATATAGCATTGTCCAGTGGACCTCTACCAAGTTTGTTCAAATTATTGCCCTAGGGTCAAAATTGGCCCCGCCCCGGGGGTCACTTGATTTATATAGACTTATATAGGAAAATTTAAAAAATCTTCTCCTCCGAAACCGCAAGGCCTAGAGCTTAGATATTTTGTATGTGGCATTGTGTAGTGGACCTCTACCAAGTTTGTTCAAATTATGGCCCCGGGGTCAAAATTAGCCGTGCCCTGGGGTTTATTCTATTTTATATAGGAAAATTTAAAAAATCTTCTTCTCCGAAACCACAAGGCCTAGAGCTAAGATATTTGGTATGTAGCATTGTCTAGTGGACCTCTACCAAGTTTGTTCAAATTATTGCCCTAGGGTCAAAATTGGCCCCGCCCCGGGGGTCACTTGATTTATATAGACTTATATAGGAAAATTTAAAAAATCTTCTTCTCCGAAACCGCAAGGCCTAGAGCTTAGATATTTTGTATGTGGCATTGTGTAGTGGACCTCTACCAAGTTTGTTCAAATTATGGCCCCGGGGTCAAAATTAGCCCTGCCCTGGGGTTAATTCTATTTTATATAGGAAAATTTTAAAAAATCTTCTTCTCCGAAACCACAAGGCCTAGAGCTAAGATATTTGGTATCTAGCTTTGTCTAATGGACCTCTTTTAAATCTGTTCATATAATGGCCATGGGATAAAAAACGGCCCAGATGGGTCACTTGATCTTACTTAGACTCGTATAGAAAACTTCAACAATGTTAATCTCCAAATGACCTTTTCTCCTGGTGAGCATTTATAGGGCCATCATGGCCCTCTTGTTTTAATTGGGAAGTCACCAAATTTCGGCCTCTGTTATAGAAGGGAAAAAAGCCCTGGAAGCACAGTTTAGTTCTGTTAAGTAAATGAAGCACAGTCTAGTTCTGTTAAGTAATTGAAGCACAGTCTAGTTCTGTTAAGTAAATGAAGCACAGTCTAGTTCTGTTAAGTAATTGAAGCACAGTCTAGTTCTGTTAAGTAAATGAAGCACAGTCTAGTTCTGTTAAGTAGATGAAACACAGTCTAGTTCTGTTAAGTAAATGAAGCACAGTCTAGTTCTGTTAAGTAAATGAAGCACAGTCTAGTTCTGTTTAGTAAATGAAGCACAGTCTAGTTAGGTGAGTTTCTAGTATTTTGTTTGAATGAATATATAATGAAGATCTGAACATTTTGCCCCAGGATGATTGACACACATGTTACAGCCTTGTGCAACATACTTAAAGCAATTAATTGACATGTGTGCTAATGTTAAATTGGTGATACATATATTCGAACCAAGTATTCTTAATTAATGCCCCATCCTTTTTATACCCTTACTCTACAGGGGTTTTTTTTACTAAGAAAGTGACGCCGATAGTCGGCGCCTTCCCCTCGGAAAATTTTCCCCTCAAAAAAAAATTCCCTCAGAGCCATAAAAAAAATCCAATATATTTTATGATAAAGTACACATTATCATGTCCATTCTATTTAGAATTCCTCGCATATTGAATAATGCTTCATCATACAGCATCTAGGTAGTCTTTTTGACTAGTACCTACGGTGGTGATACTAAATATAGCTTTTTATTACGTCACGGATACTGTGTACCAGCATACGAACCTCGTTACATACGAGGACGGGAACAAATGCACTAGATCCCCGCTTCATTGTCTGGCATTTATTCGCCGCATACGATGACGGAAACCATTCGTCTGGCCGCACTGAATAAATCACTGCGTGCTGATTGGTTACAACCGTAATGCATTATTTTAACCAATCACACGACGGAATTACGTTGCATCATTTTGCTGTCAACATGGTCGCATTTGTAATTAAAATAAATGAATGTCCAGCGATATTTTGTTGTTTCCAGCGTAAATCACGCATGTGCAAAATGGCTGCTTCTCAGAAAGCAATAAAACATGTTTATGTATTGAAGTTAGCAATGTTTGAGTTCAGACACGGTGTTTTCACAGACACTTGGGGTTAGGAGCTTTAAAAAACCAAAATATTTGTATTTTTGTCAATCCCAACACATAAACTTATCATATCTATCAATAAAACCTAAAATAAGCCGTTTTGAAAAAATACATTTTTCAACGTCAACAATATATACTACAAGATATAAATGTTCGTTGGAAAAATAGCTCACACGTACCTTCGAAAACACCTCGTATTTTATTCCATTTCCAACATTTTCACATAATCCTTGTGTCAGTCGATGTAGTACACATTATTCTTCATGATTATTGTCAAGTTTAAGTTTCAACCTCAACATTAACACCAAAATATCCAAAACAATTAGCAAAATTGTCAATATTTTGCATCAGCCACATTTACAATCTATATGGTTCCCGGCTTTGTAGTATATGACTGCATCGAGTACTGAAATAATGAGAACCAGCAGGCAAAATAACATACTGGTTCTCATGTGTTCAATACGTGGTGCATTCAAACACTACAAAGTCGGGAACCATATAGATTGTAAATGTGGCTGATGCAAAATATTGACAATTTTGCTAATTGTTTTGGATATTTTGGTGTTAATGTTGAGGTTGAAACTTAAACTTGACAATAATCATGAAGAATAATGTGTACTACATCGACTGACACAAGGATTATGTGAAAATGTTGGAAATGGAATAAAATACGAGGTGTTTTCGAAGGTACGTGTGAGCTATTTTTCCAACAAACATTTATATCTTGTAGTATATATTGTTGACGTTGAAGCATGTATTTTTTTAAAACGGCTTATTTTAGGTTTTATTGATAGATATGATAAGTTTATGTGTTGGGATTGACAAAAATACAAATATTTTGGTTTTTTAAAGCTCCTAACCCCAAGTGTCTGTGTGTATAGAGGCTGTTGGACTAGGAGATTAATTGATATAACTTTATAAAACCAGTATTACAAATACAGGGATTTTTCCCCAAATTTGCTTCTTTCGTGTGTTTTTCCCCTTTTCACCAGCGTCCAGCGTCTTCCCCCATTCCTAAAAAAAAAACCTGCTCTAATTAATGCTCCTACTTTAGTTAATGCCCCATACCCTATGCTCTAATTGTTGTTCCTACTCTAATTCATTATTTTCATGCACCTGCTCTAATTGATGTACCTTTTCTAATGCCCTCTGCTCAAATTGATGTTCCTTCTCTAATTAATGCCCTCTGCTCTAATTGATGTTTTTACTCTAATTAATGTCCTGTGCTTCAATTAATGTCCCTGTCCTAAGTTTTGTTCCTACTCTAATTGATGTTCCTACTCTAATTATTGCCCTTTCTCAAATTGATGTCTCCACACCATTAACGCACATACCCTGATTAATGTACAGGTACGCCCTTACTTAGTAAAAAAAGTAACCCCCTATAAAATTTGATGCTGTAACGAATCATCAAATGATGTTCACAGGGTTGAAAATCATCTAAACATTAATTTGATGAATTAAACCAAATCAGTTGAATTATGCTGAATGAACATTTATTAGAGTATATTTGGTTCCAGTTAGCCAGGGTTAAAATAGCTTTAAATTTTGCTGAATCTAACAAGTCTCATGAAAAAAATAAAATAAAAAGCCTGATTAATGCTGACTGCTCAAATTTGGAATTCATAAAGTTGTATTTACAAAATGTCTTTGCATCAAAATTATTGTCAAAGCTTTAGTAACTCATGAAATACATATAATACTCATTAATTTTAAGTATTAGGAAATTATTATTATTTTATTAATCATTTATGGATTGTTATAATTGTGTCTCTTTTAACCAGTTATATAATTACCACATGTTTAATGATTAACTTCATTTCAAATGAATTAACAATCATCAAAGAATTTATTATTTATTTATAAATCAATTAAAGAAATTATGAAATACAATCAACCCTGATTTAACTGTAACCTGGCATTAAGATCAGTTAAGAACTGGTCTACAGTCTCACCTGTATATGTACTTATCAATACACTGTAACTGTTTAAAATAAACTAAGAACAAAGACAGACTGTGTATACGAGTTAATATATTTCTTCTCCCTTTATGTTGGCATGACTATGTTCACAGGTTTGATTGTATACAGACATTTTATGATCGGTTGAAAATTCATATTTTTTCTTTGATAGAATGTTTATGGCAAATAAGTCACTGATTATATCTATTGCAGTGTGCATGTTGTAATAATGTCCTCTTTTCATCATTGTTCAGTTCTGATTTTTTATTTCTTAAAACAAGAATTTCATTTTGTTGTATGTTACCAGTATCTTAAAGAGCTGTTTTTGGTAAACTGATTCATTTAATGGGTATTAACATGTACCAGTCTATAGCTTAATGAGTATATTGCATGAAGTAACTACCTATTTGGACAAAATTTGGAACAGTCAACATCTTTATTTTAGCATTAAAAATCTGGGTGCGGTTTCAGTAGCTCATTAAATGATGGGCGTGACTCTCTGCTTGTATTTTGATAAAGTTGTTTATCTCATGTTTGTGTGTGACTTTGTTTGTATTCACCATTAGACTAGAATTAACTGCTTCCACTTTCAATTTGCTTTATCTTTAGGATGCTACTGAAACCATCACAGCTATTTGTGCTAGTTTAAGGCCAAGGTAATGTCGTTATCAGGTGCTCCGTTCATAGATTTTGCTTTTGTGGATATTAACTTTCACACACATTGTGAATTGCTGAAATATTGAATGTAATGGGTTCTAATAAATTGGTGAATAATGTTTTTGACTAAATTTTTTTATCAATATATACAGAAGTTACAGAACATGAAATTAAAGTGAAGGAAATAACCGTGTGAATTGAACTTAAAATGGGTTGTGAGCACAGGTCTATCTAAACTTGATTTGATGCTATATAAAATCGACTCTCACATACTGTGGAGTCAGTAATTTTCTTTAGGGATTTAATTTCGTGGATTTTGTGGGTCAGCTCATCCACGAAATCAAATCCCCAGGCATTTAAGTGCAGAGATAAGGCTTTTTTCAAAAATCAAAATCCATGAATTTATGGCCCCATGAAATAGCCGTTTTAGTAAAAAACACGAAAATTGAGCCCGACGAAAATAAATGAAAATACAGTATAAAAGCCCCACTGTTCCACTTAAAATACCATCTAATGTGATAACCCCTCTGCTCCACTTAGAATACCATCTAACATAAAAGCCCCTCTGTAATACCATCTAATGTGATAGCCCCTCTGTTCTACTTAGAATACCATCTAATATGATAGCCCCTCTGTTCCACTTAGAATACGATCTAATATGATAGCCCCTCTGTTCCACTTAGAATACCATCTAATATGATAGCCCCTCTGTTCCACTTAGAATTCCATCTAATATGATAGCCCCTCTGTTCCACTTAGAATACCATCTGATATGATAGCCCCTCTGTTCCACTTAGAATACCATCTAATGTGATAGCCCCTCTGTTCCAGTTAGAATACCATCTAATATGATAGCCCCTCTGTTCCACTTAGAATACCATCTAATATGATAGCCCCTCTGTTCCACTTAGAATATCATCTAATAAGATAGCCCCTCTGTTCCACTTAGAATACCATCTAATGTGATAGCCCCTCTGTTCCACTTAGAATACCATCTAGTGTGATAGCCCCTCTGTTCCACTTAGAATACCATCTAATGTGATAGCCCCTCTGTTCCACTTAGAATACCATCTAATAAGATAGCCCCTCTGTTCCACTTAGAATACCATCTAATAAGATAGTCCCTCTGTTCCACTTAGAATACCATCTAATAAGATAGTCCCTCTGTTCCACTTAGAATACCATCTAGTGTGATAGCCCTTCTGTTCCACTTAGAATACCATCTAGTGTGATAGCCCCTCTGTTCCACTTAGAATACCATCTAGTGTGATAGCCCCTCTGTTCCACTTAGAATACCATCTAATGTGATAGCCCCTCTGTTCCACTTAGAATACCATCTAATGTGATAGCCCCTCTGTTCCACTTAGAATACCATCTAATAAGATAGCCCCTCTGTTCCACTTAGAATACCATCTAATAAGATAGCCCCTCTGTTCCACTTAGAATACCATCTAATAAGATAGTCCCTCTGTTCCACTTAGAATACCATCTAATAAGATAGCCCCTCTGTTCCACTTAGAATACCATCTAATGTGATAGCCCCTCTGTTCCAGTTAGAATACCATCTAATATGATAGCCCCTCTGTTCCACTTAGAATACCATCTAATATGATAGCCCCTCTGTTCCACTTAGAATACCATCTAATAAGATAGCCCCTCTGTTCCACTTAGAATACCATCTAATAAGATAGTCCCTCTGTTCCACATAGAATACCATCTAATAAGATAGTCCCTCTGTTCCACTTAGAATACCATCTAATAAGATAGTCCCTCTGTTCCACTTAGAATACCATCTAATAAGATAGTCCCTCTGTTCCACTTAGAATACCATCTAATAAGATAGTCCCTCTGTTCCACTTAGAATACCATCTAATAAAATAGTCCCTCTGTTCCACTTAGAATACCATCTAATAAGATAGTCCCTCTGTTCCACTTAGAATACCATCTAATAAGATAGCCCTCTGTTCCACTTAGAATACCATCTAATAAAATAGTCCCTCTGTTCCACTTAGAATACCATCTAATAAGATAGTCCCTCTGTTCCACTTAGAATACCATCTAATAAGATAGTCCCTCTGTTCCACTTAGAATACCATCTAATAAGATAGTCCCTCTGTTCCACTTAGAATACCATCTAATAAGATAGTCCCTCTGTTCCACTTAGAATACCATCTAATAAGATAGTCCCTCTGTTCCACTTAGAATACCATCTAATATGATAGCCCCTCTGTTCCACTTAGAGTACCATCTAGTATGATAGTCCCTCTGTTCCACTTAAAATACCATCTAATATGATAGTCCATCTGTTCCACTTAGAATACCATCTACTGTAGAACCTTGGTATCAAGACATGCATGTTGGACTAAAAATAAGTTTATTTGGAGTGTTCAGCACTGGGTAGGTAGGTAGAGATATGTTTTTATGATTGATGAATGTCCGGCGTCCGGCCACAATTAGTTTGTTTACACTCTGTCATCCACAGCTCTTAACCAATCGTTATCAATCTTGCTCACAATGTATATGGCCGCAATGTCTCGGCTAAGTTCAATTATGGGCAAAATCGGACAATAACTTCAAGAGTTATGGGCCCTTGGCTTAGAAAATTTGCTATATTTTTAGCTTGTTTAGACTCTAGCGCCTTCATTTATTCACCAATCCTAATAATATTTTCAGTAAATGTGTATAACCAAAAGATCTTGGACAAGTTAGATTATGGGCGGAATCTGATTAGAACTTCAAGAGTTATGGGCCCTTGGATTAGAAAATTTGCTATATTTTAGCTTGTTTACTCTCTAGTGCCTTCTTTTATTCAACGATCCTTATCCTATTTACAATGAATGTGTATGACCTTATGGTCTTGGACAAGTTATTGGTGGAATCGGACCACAACTTCAAGAGTTATGGGCTCTTGGATTAGAAAATTTGCTACATTTTAGCTTGTTTAACAGTATTATACCTTCATTGTTGGTTTTGATCTCAAAATCTACGTAAAAATGGGTTATACAAGATGAAAACTATATAAGTATTATAAAAACATGATAATGACTTAGTAGTATGACGCCATTTAATTTCTCATCCTGCCAACAAAAAAGTAGTAAAATTGTTATAAATTTAATTTAACACAACATGATTTAATCCAAAATTACCTTAAATGAAAAAAATGTCACAGAATTCTACCTTGTATAACTGATTATATACTGTAAGACGGTGTGTAACTCCTTGATCCAGTGAATGCGCACCGCTTTCACATACTAATGCAAGATTGTCAGTCTATCATATGTTGTATTGACCATAAATTGAATACATTTACAGATCTACAAACTAGACTCAGAAGACACACATATTTGTGAAATGAGAATATTTTTTAACCTGAATTTTGTTATCATACACCGCCATGTCTCTATTAACAGTATTTAACAACCAGAAATCACAAAGCATTTGTAATTGCAATGGTGGGGTGCAAGAAAAGATACCTGTTCGAAAATAAAAATGTTGATTTTACGAATATTGGGTCTTTTGAAATAGTTTTTAGCCAAGGAAAATTCGGATTGAGTTCTGTACCTATGTATAAGACACACTAGTTTTCGTACTTGAAGTAGAATGTCTTTGATGTCTTAGACCTCCGTCATTATAAAAGCGTCATCGCACTCTTATTTTTTTACCTGTTAATTGAATAACGTCATGTACACGCAGTAAATGACCTTTTAAAAACTTTTTTCCTCACTTTGAGTAGTTGAAGTGTTTTTTTTTGTCTTTATATTAGTAGATTTTGCTCATTTATATTAGCACATTCATTTATATTAGCACATTTTGCATACAATCAGCAGGTGTCTACGTCACTACTTGTATATATAACACATCTTTTACATCAAAGGCACATCATATACATTGGTAAGGAATTATCCAAAATTGAATTTGTTTACAAGTTCCCTATCTGTCTAATGTCTTATTGAAAAACTATATCATGTATGTACTATTAAATCAAATTAATACCATTCAATTGGTACAAATCCCCTTCTGAAAGCAGTTTAATATTATCTAATATTGTATGAAATTGTGCCCTTGGTATTATAAGCTTGGCCTTACATAAATAGGTACTCCATACCGGTGACCATCTTCCACTGATAAATGCTGTGTGGGAGGTACCCAGAATGTCTTGGTTACTAGGTATCAGAGATTGGCATGAGCCTATTAACTGCTCTATTCTCACTTCTCTCTATTTACCATATAGTACAAATATTAATTTATTTAACTCATGTCGGGTTACCCAAAGTGAGTGTTGCATTTTATTGAATGAAAATATGGAATATTAATTAAGAAGTTCTGATTTTATGGGATGTAAATTATGGTCTTTGAGTTTGAAGAAAGTCAAGTTAATGGAGTAAAGTGAACTTCAATCTGTGATGTACAGTAATTAATACTTGATTTTCTAAATTTTTATATGTCAATGGGTTAAAGCCATTAAATTTTTCAGTTAAATATGGCTGCTGGTTTACCATCGGGTTTTTCCTGGATTGTATTCTAACCAGAATTAACTTATAAACCTTCCACAAGGAGCTTGCAACTTCTCCACATATGGAGGAAAAATTGTCATTTTTGTCAAATTTTCATAGAAGAGTATGACTTGCCTCAACTTACATTTGAACCTGAATTGTCAGGTTACAAGTCCAGCGCACAAATCACTGGGCCATGGCTGCGTATACATACTCTAATCACTTGTGTATGGGTCACACCTTTGTATAAGATGCAGGTAGAAAGTCAGTGGAAATCCTTGGAAAAAAAAAATATTCATGTGTAAAACATCTTTTAGCAGAGAAATATAATGCCTCTGTGGTCAAATGGTTAAAGTCGCTGACTTCAAATCACTGTAACCTCTCACTGATAGAGGGTCGTGAGTTCGAGCCCCGCTACCAAACATGTCTCTTTATGTGAGAAAGTAGGCAGTTGCTTACGGAGGATGGGAGTCTAGTACTGGTTCTTCCTAGGAACGATGCTTAGGTGAACTGTCCGCCTCATAATTATGACTTCGACTGTTAAAAAGGGTCGTAAAACTCAATATAAACAAACAAAAAGAGAAATATGATCAAAGTAATGATGAGAAAATGAAAAAGTCTGTGCCATATTGTTTGTTTTTGTGTTACGTGAGTATAACATAAACATAATAATGACTAAATTGTAGTATAGTGCTATTTAATTGCTCACATACTGATACTTCCCAACACCTTGATTTTCTTGTAATTAGCGGCACACAATCAACAAACATTTTCGAGGATTTCAAATTTGCATAGATACCTGGCTGTTTGTAATAGAGGAAAAGCACAGAAATGTACTAATCCCCGTTGGTGTTTAACATGCCATTTGCTACGATTGCCTCCAGTAAACAATTATAATTTTATGCACTTGAACCTGTTTTGACCATTTTTAGCCGTGGAAAGTTCGGATCGAGTTCTACACCTATGTATAAAACACGTCCATTTTTGTACCCAAAGGACGTAAAAACATGAGCCTTATACGTATGATACCGATAAACGTAATCAGTATATTTCATGCACACAATGTCATAGGTGTTTATGAGAAATTATCAGGTCTTGAGTAAAAACATGACTTATATATTCTTCTCTACTGTTGACTATCCACTAAGTCATAACATCGTATCACTTATTGAAGCTTCGACGAAACTTTCTATTCCTTACTAGTTGATTTAATTTTTACAATGGAGCACTGGAAGTTTGTTTTTTCTGATGTAAGAATTTTGTTAGTTTTTTTTTTATTTCGTACTTTTGTTCGATATTTCATCATTATATATTTATTTAATTTGTTATTTTTATACTGTGTCATATATTTCTGTTTTAGATTATTATATTGCATTGTTATTAATTAATTATTTAAGTATTGGTTATTTAATTTTTATATGCTTGTTATTTTTTTCTTCTAAACATGGCTTTTGTACTTCGGGAGTATGATTTGTCCCCAAATATTGTTGTACTTGGGATTCTGTTGTCGTCAGCACCAGAAAATAGTCTTGGTCGAATAAATTGAAATATTGTTATTTCTTTCTGTCCTTGTCTGATGACTACAACTTCTCCAGAGCGGCCCTCTCTTGAGCAACAACCTCCATGTAACATCAGCATGATTTTTTCCCACTACAGAATTTAATTAAAAGTTTAACCTCTTTAGTGCAACAACCTCTTGCTTCTCCCAAAGGGTGTTGCTTTAGAGAGGTTGCATTGTATAATGTTTTTATCCTTGGTGTTAGTTTTGCTATGTAAAGAAAGAAAAATCACAATATTAGATTTTAATTGTTTTTTGTGCCGTTTTTTCAAAGATATTAAGTTATGTATGTGGCTGGTTCACATGACCAATTTTCCTGGACTTTATTCTGACCAGTAAATACCAGGCAATGTCTCATATTTAGGAACATTTTTGTCAAATTTTCATTGAAGGGTATGACCTGCTGTGGCCAGGTTTTGAAATGAGATTGTCGGGTATCTAGTGCAGAGCACTAACCACTGGACCACGACCATGGCTCCTCAAAATTAAGACCTTTTGGAACCCAATAAAGGTCTTAAAACTAAACTCAATATTGAGATAAAATATAGAAGAAGTATACATAACTTCAATTTAAGGAGCATGTTTCTTGACTTTAGTATTCAGCCCATTAAAAGTTCAAATAGTTACACTCTTATCTGTATTTTCAATATTTATTAATTATTTTCAGTAAGAATCTGAATGTTACTTCAATCTCATTTCCTGATGAAGTTATTCTTTTCATGATGATAACATGGTATAACATTAAGTTGTCTCCCTTTATTAGTATCATACATGAAGTCTACAGCCTGCTCTTTGTTTCTAAGTTATTTTGTTTCTAAGTTATTTTGTAACCAAAAAGAGAATTCCAGCAGACATGCTTAGCTCAGCAGGTAGAATATTTAGGTGTACTGACCTTTGGCTCTCGAGTCCAAATCCTTGGCGCAGTACAAACATGATCACTTGGTAGTTTGGTTTTAATCCCTTCGGAGCAGTAAAGAGACAAGCATCTAACTTTGTAAAGATTTTAGTACCATGTCAATTAAAGAAACTTTTTATTTGAAACATATACCAGTAAATTATCTATAAGAACTTTCTTAATTCTTTGCATAATTAGCTTTATTTATGTATACCACTAATCTGAAGCAACTATTAAGTCATACAGGTACTTGAATTAGCATCTTCTTATAGAAAGAAGTTTTAATTAATATTTTGTAGGTTTGTTTGATCTATTTTAATACTTTGAATAAAATTATGTTTTAAGTATTGAAGAAATCCATTAAAATTTAATATGATTACCTGACTTTAATAAATTATTAATTAATATTTATATTATGTTGTATGTACTGTTAGATGAGTACATGACCTTATGAAGTTATAAAAGTAGAGATAACAATTTTTGATGTACTGCCACACCTTGGGGCCACACCTTAAACTTTCTGCTTGTCAGTAATGATGTGTGCATAAACGTATGTTCTGTATGTACTGTTTAAGCTACTCTACCTAGGTCAATATATGTGTGTTGCTTTTTCATGCTGGTGGAAATATGATGTATGTAAACATACATAGATGTAGATATGTTTAAGTGAAGAAAGGTTTAATGATGTTGTAAATGGTGTTTTTCTGCCAACTGTTGTGTGTTAAATGGATATAAAACCTTGACAAAGTTAATTTTACTGTGCACTCATTTTAAGGTATTCCGATGGAGTTACCTTCTTTATTTAATGTTGTTTGATTTTAGTCAGCTGTGCACTTTAGACTATATGAAGGGATAATATTTAGGTCAGAGCTGAGTGTTTTAGTGGTATTTTTATATTCTGATAGGAACTTGTTTAGCACCATGTTCAGAATGAAATGTTTTTATGACATCAGCATGTAGGATTTATTATGGTTTATTGGTTCAGGGACCAATGGGAGTTGAATTGAAGTGCAAAGGTTCTGGGGTCGCTTAAGGGGTCAGATATTGTGCTCAGGTTCTGGGGTCGTTTAAGGGGTCAGATATTACTGTGCTGAGGTTCTAGGTTTGTTTAAGGGGTCAGATATTACTGTGCTGAGGTTCTAGGTTTGTTTAAGGGGTCAGATATTACTGTGCTGAGGTTCTAGGTTTGTTTAAGGGGTCAGATATTACTGTGCTGAGGTTCTAGGTTTGTTTAAGGGGTCAGATATTACTGTGCTGAGGTTCTAGGTTTGTTTAAGGGGTCAGATATTACTGTGCTGAGGTTCTAGGTTTGTTTAAGGGGTCAGATGTTACTGTGCTGAGGTTTGCCTTGGACATGATGGTCGGGGATATTAGGGTTCCAGATAGAACAGATGATAACTGATTGACACAGCTTTGCAATGCTTGTTTGCAGTGCAGGGGCAGATAGAATGTAGAAGTTGTTGAACTCTCAGTGCAGGGGCAGATAGAATGTTGAACTCTCAGTGCAGGGGCAGATAGAATGTTGAACTCTCAGTGCAGGGGCAGATAGAATGTTGAACTCTCAGTGCAGGGGCAGATAGAATGTAGAAGTTGTTGAACTCTCAGTGCAGGGGCAGATAGAATGTAGAAGTTGTTGAACTCTCAGTGCAGGGGCAGATAGAATGTTGAACTCTCAGCTGATGATTCTTGGTTGTATTTTTAGGTGTCTTAGGGAAATCCAATTAGAGGAATTGATGTCATATGATTGTGTGTCAGTAATTCTGGAGTTATTGAATTGAATTAATGGCTTGTTGTGGTTTATACTGCTTCATAAAGGAATATAGGTCATGGGTCGGTGTAAACCTGGGATTTTTAGAAATATTAGTTGTAACTTTCAATAGGGAACTGTTCATTTTTAAACCAACTCTTGCGGTATTGGCATAATATTTTACTGTAATTTGAAGTTAAAATTAAAACAACAAAATTTAATCTTAGTTGTTTTACCATGTATGCCCTATAAAACACCCCTTTCATGAATTATGCATCCCCCATGTTTTTTTTTTGAGGAAGTAAAAATTCATAACAAAATATTTTATATTTCTTCTATAATCTTTCTTTTTATATAATACACAATACATTTAAAAATATTCAAACAATATAATTTGACCAAAAAACAAATCTGTTGAATGTTACTTCTTTACGGATATTTTAAAGGGATTTTCAGTACAGGGTCTCTATCATCTATGTTCATGGAGTGCTGTTTAACTTGTCTTACAAATACATACAGAAAAATAGTTTTTCCGCAGTTGGCAACTAACGTAATTTGTACAACAACTCATCATTCTTAACTTAATGGCCGCTTACTTATACATCACAATGATGCATAGCTGTGCAATTTTGTTGACATGTGTATAATTACTGTGCGTATGACTCAAGTTTATCAAGTATAAACATTCATTGAGGATATGTCGGTTATATGTATGATACAACATGTCACAGTTTGTAGCTTATTCTATGTATGTAGGTTGTAAGATATATAATACAATATCAGCATCATGAAATTAAGTTAAAAATAAGCAAGATTGTCAAGTGCATGTTCTGCCATTAACTTAAGTATTCATGAACTTAGGTTTTTCGTCTAAACCAAGAAATATTAAGATAATTAGATTATTTTTAACATCTTCACAATTTTCCATTATCTAGGCAGGTAATTTAAGATTATAATCATTTATGTATCTGGCTTGTGATTTAACTTCTTTTTGTGTTAAAGTTCTGTCTGAATTATGTGATATAGTAATTTATTTTTCCCTAATTGTTATCATTGTGCACATATGCTAGTAACCTATTAAAATAAAAGTAAAATCATTGTTTAGTCCCCTTGCTTGGTACCAGCCAGTATTTTAGAACTTATGCCTGAAACCAGTCGTTATGTTTTAGTACTTATGTGTATGCTAGGAATCGGTCAATATTTTAGTACTTCTGCTAGGAACCAGTCATTATTATGTTTTAGTTCTTACTATTGGAACCAATCTGTATTTGTGAACTTAGGTCCAGTTGTTATGTTTTAGTACTTGTGCTAGGAACCATGACTTTTCCTAGGAACCAGTCATTATGATTATTATGTTTTAGTACTTCTGCTAGGAACAAGTCATTATTATGTTTTAGTAATTATGCTAGGAACCAGTCATTATGTTTTAGTACTTACACTAGGAACCAGTCATTATGTTTTAGTACTTTTGTTAGGAACCAACCAGTATTTTAGTACTTTTCCTAGGAACCAGTCATTTTTATGTTTTAGTACTTATGCTAGAAACCAATCTGTATTTGAGAACTTATTTCAGAACCAGTCTGTATTTTAGTACTTTTCCTAGGAACCAGTCATTATTATGTTTTAGTACTTATGCTAGGAACCAGTCATTATATTTTAGTACTTTTGTCAGGAACCAGCCAGTATTTTAGAACTTTTGCTAGGAACCAGTCATTATTTTAGAACTTATCATTTGTTCCACATATAAACCGTAACTCTTATTTTAATTAATGAAGTAGAAATTTGTTTTAAGAAATTTGGTAAAAATAATAGTTCTTTCATTTCAGTTTATGTCAATGAATGAAGCTAGAATTGCTTCCTCCCCCGAAAGAGATTCACTAATGGACACTCCACCAAACAGCACAAGTGACACGGGTTCCGATTCTTACACAGAGATGTCACCGACTGAGTCCCCTTCAGGATTCTCTCCCTTTGAGGAGTCTACAGACAGTTACAAATCACTGTCTCCATTTGCTCGATTAAAACTGAAACGAAAAATGGTAAATTCATATTTTAAACCTATTTCACAAACTTCTGACGACCGTATTGCCGGCTCAAGTTTACCGGGAATAGGCAGTAACAAAGGACAGAGTGCATTCAGAAACGTTAACAATAATGAATCTAGTCAAAATGGTTGCAATAACAAAAACACGGTGAACTTAATAAAATTACATCAGATAAAATCAGCATTCACATTATCTGAAGACAGGGACATTCCTACAGGCGCTGTTTCTCTCGGTCACATGTTTGCGCTTAAGAAGCGTATAATCAAGAGAGAGGCATTGAACGAAGAGCTGAACGTCGGGGAAGGTAGCGGCTCTGATGGGCTGTCGGAGCCTAGCTTTGATGGTGACTCTCCGCAAAATCTGAAAGAAGAAGCGACAGAAAGTGATAATGAAGAACACAGACTTAAGGTACTGAAGTTTAATATTTACAGCTAATGTTGTTGTTTACAGCTAATGTACTTCAATAAAAGTTAAGTAATAAAAAATGCATGTAAACAATGACTTTATAAATAGTGAAAGATGCCTGTGGAAAGCCTATGCTAAAAAGTTAACATTATCCCAAAGACAAGATAGGAGAGTGTATGTTGTGGTCTAAGATGAATTTCAAGCACATTTCGAGATCAAGATTTAAATGCTTACAACATAATTTATTTCTTAATTTTCTCAAACTTTGCACTGATGCATGGCATCCTATTTTTATTCCTTGTCTTAGATATTAACAATTTTATTCCATTTTTGTGGTTGCCCCCTCCCCATCTATCAGATGAATAAAAGTGCAAGTTTGCAAAAAGTGCTGGGTGCCTTAGGAAATCATTTAGCAATAAGAGCTTATTATTTAATTTCTTTTATCATTACCACAAACACTTGATGTTCTTCTGTATCACCAATTCTTAATAATTCCACTTACTGCTTTAAGCATATTTCCATTAATTTAATTCAGTGATTTGAACCTAACTTGATAATTGACTCAAGAGTTCTTTCCCTTTTTATGGTAAATTTTATAGAGTTATGTCCCTTGATTATCAGTACTCTGTTAGTGTTTTATTATCTTTTTTATTAATGTTGGGTCCCGTTCAGACACAAGAAAAAAATGAAATTATGGTGTTCAGTCTTTATGAAAAATTTAATTGTGCACTGGACATTCAGAACCGTGAAAAATTCAAACTTTACTGGACAGAATGAACTTTAAGTGACCAAAATTAAAACAAACAAAACTGATAGGCCTACCTTCACCAAACTAAAGAAATGAGTGATAAAAAAATCTTTTTTGTTCTGAAATATGATAAAAATCTCTCTGAAAAATTGGCTGACCATGAACCATTGAACTGTTCAACTTTACTGGATTTAGTTGGAGTTGGTCCTTGGTCCGGGACTAAATTAGAAGACTGGTTATTATTGACCATTTCAATCTGGCCATTGTGTGTTAACACTACTTGCTATAAAATGTACTCTATGATTGTATGAGAATAGTTCAATTTACCAGAGTACCGTGTAGAGCATTTAAACTGATAGTAATTCATTTTAGAACATCTAAGTTGAGAACCTAACTTGTTTTAATGAATTGGATATTTCCCTGCTGGGTAAACATGTTTGGTTCTCTTAGAATGGTACAATACATTTTTATTGCTAAAACTTCAAGTTTGTTGCTTAGAGCTTTTTGATTGGTGCATTTTGAATAAGCCATATTTAGGAAACTGCCAAAAAATATATTAAAGTAACTAGTTCTGTTCATGCCTTAAGGTTTGTGAGTGCTTTAAATTTGAAAAAAGAAGTAGTTACAAAAACGTAAGGTCTGGTTTGAAGTGTACAGTCATGTAATTGTTTCACTCTGTATGTCTGATGTTTATACGTATGTAACTTTATTCTGGGTTAGAACGTTATATAGCCTAACTTGTATTAAGAGACCTCATATGGAAGGGGATTGTATGTTCTCTTAACAGATATATACTGTATAACAACATAATTTGTTCTATAGCAGCACTAGGGACCTCTAGCTGTGTGTGAATGGTTACATGTATGGTGTCTGACTTGTAATTACTGGCCCCTCAATACTGGAGTTTGAATCTCACATCTGACCAGACATATTTCACATGTAAGGAAACTGTCCAGCTAGCATTTAGAAGGTCGATGATTCCAACTTTGTGTATGCCTTAGTCAACATCCACCATTAAAGTTGGAAAATGGCCCCTTAGTACTGTTGACAGGGCTTGCCAATATATTTCTCTGACTAATTTGGTGGCATTTATTCATACAGTTTAAAGGTTCAGTAAATTACATGTATAATTACTGGTCGGTTGGTGACTTTTACCATCCTTGAAGTATATTTGATATTCACCTCAATGTGTCATAAATTTCATTATTATTGGCTTGTAGTCATTGTTTGGACTTATCAGATTAAATTTAAGTTGGATTATAATGAACTTCTTTACTTAAAAATATCCAGAGTTTGCCATGATTTAATTTTCAAAAAGCAGTGAATCAAGCTTCAGTCATTCTGTTCATTTATCATAGTCAGACTGTTGATATATAATCAGCCAATTGGGAAAAAGGGGCAGCATCATACAAACTGGTAAATTCTGGTTGCAGTAATTTTTCTTTTCCCTCATCCAAAGAAAAAAATAGGTATCTCAAAAATTGACAGTTATACAGTACATTTTTTGTCCGTATTATGTTTGTGAAAGATGTCATATGAAGGTATCAAGTTAAACAAACTCTTTATTATACCATATATGGCATTCATTCTCAAT
The DNA here is from genome assembly GCA_964023205.1 of Lutraria lutraria. Lineage (NCBI taxonomy): Eukaryota > Metazoa > Mollusca > Bivalvia > Venerida > Mactridae > Lutraria > Lutraria lutraria. Next base: position 538,941 of record OZ026833.1, read on the forward strand.
ATTATGTACAAAATACACTTTGTAACGGTAATGAAGGGGTATTGTTGCGGGTTTTTTATGCTAATGAAAAATTGACGTCATGAATGATTTTAAATAAGCATCCAGTTTAACTAGGCACGAGAATGAAGCATTCTTGTCGGTAATTAATCCACTATCTCCCATCTATCGTGTCGCAGTTACGCCCTGACAGTTCATTGAGATTTTGACATTTACTGAATATATCCACAAACCAGGCGTATTTCTTCTTCCAAAATACACAGATAATACAAAAACAAACCTTGATCATTTTTCTCTCCAGGAGGTCTACCATAAAGGTGTGGTGGCCGATATCAACTGTACGCCAATTCTCTTATTACCCAAATATATGTGATAAGTACAGGACGGCTATTGTACTCCTGCTGTCCGAGGGGTAGAACAAGGCGGCAAAGTCATTGTTGACGCTCTTCAACCATTAAATGGTGATTATCTCTGATGTAATAAGCTAATCACAAAGCCAGCTAGATAATAGAGGTAGATTGGTAGATATTTGTTCTGTGTCAATTTAGTAATTTGGGGAAAAATTCGGTATTTGACTAATTTTAATTGTTGACAATCTTGCGGCTAATTGGTTTATTGTCAATAGTGCGATGGAATGGGTGATGTAATTGATATATAAAACTTAGATTTTATCTGGGCCAGTTCACGCCTGCCAATAAAATATTTTTGTATTTTTTTGGTTGCATTTTTTTGCACAGTATAAACAAACAATTGTGGTTTATTTAAAGGTTTCTTTAAAGGTGAAGTTTAATAGAATGAATGCGTTCAGGTTTTGTCAACAATAGATTGACTTTGTGGTTTTGTTTGCTGACTAATTATGACAGTATTAATGTGTGTTGTCTCCTTAATAACTTTTAACAACTTGATTACCCTGAAAAATTTCTTTTATTTGAGAGAAATTATTTTTGAATTATTTGAAAATATCTTTTCTAGCGATTATTTTATAGAAAAGTAATGAAAAATCTTAAAATTCATCAAAAAATGAAAACAACTTTTAAAACATCAGTTTATGAGCCATCATACTGTTTGATTTCTATGGTATGGTCGACAGATAATGTTACCAGAAGGATGCTGTTTATACTGATGTATGCACCATATGATTCAGTTGGAACTCAGATTTTTACATTTATATATACATGTTTAAGCATATGGCCCCTATATAAAGTCAACCTTTAGTAAGGGGTTTATGTGGTCTTATATATGGTACAACCTCTCCAGAGCGGCCCTCTCTTGAACAGCAACTCTCCTTCAACAACAGCATGATTTTTTCCAACTGCACGAGTTAACTATTAATTTAACCTCTTCAGAGCAGCAACCTGTAAACAACAACATAAAATTTGCTACTCCCAAAAGTTGATGCTTTGGAGAGATTGCACTGAATAGTTAAATCAATGCTGGCTTACTGTTTATTTTAGAAACTGAGTAGGTACGTTTTAGTGTCAAACTCTCCGTTAGTACAGTTAACTTACTTATCTCAGCATGAAGTACAGATCATTTGAATCAAATTTCATGCACTCTAACCCCTTTCTAATGATGTGGTGTGATGCCTTCGTGTTTGTTGAAAATAATCTGTATACTATGACAAATATTTTGATATAAAAGTTTCAAGTCATTTTACTGTACTTACATGACTGCCCTCTGTGTTATTTATTATACTTAACTGGTCATGGTTAAATATGTCAATATTTCTCCTTTTAAGATACAAAGCTAAATTGCTGTAACATCCCCATTAAACAAAATGTGTAAGTAAATGTATCGAATATTTGTCAAATTTTACAATTTTCTACATCACTTAAATCTGTCACAGCTCAACAAAATAATTGAGATTAAACTGTTATGGTTGCTGAATTTAAGTCAGGGTGGTTGTCAAGGCCATGCTCCGTTGCTGTACTATTACATGCGGAGGCAGAGAAACTCAGGAGTGACGTCATAATGTTTCACATGTGTGTCAGAATGAATCAGTTTGACACACATAAAGTTAAACTTGGGTTATGGCTCTATTTATTTCTGTATCAATATCTTTATATTTGTTCACATTTTGCCTTTTTCAACATAATTAAGCCTGTTCGGTTAGCTCAGTGGTTAGAGTGTTGGTCTACTGATCAAAGGGAAAGTGAGTTCGAACCCTGGGTGAGGCTCACACTGTCAGTAACATATTACATCCTATGTTAAATTGTCCTCCACCTCTGAATTATGTGGTAGTAGCGGATAGAATGTGGTTAGTACTAAAAGATTGAAGTCCATGGTAGCTGGTTAGGATAACTGCCTGCCACGATATAACTGAAATAATGTTAAAAATGGCATTAAATCTGATAAAAAAAAAGTTTCAACATATTAAATGGCCTTGTATGTGGGGTGCATTTATTTGAGTGTATTTGTTATATAGATATTTTTATATTATCTTAGCGCTGAAACTAACAATGTTAAGTATGTCAGATGTTTTTCACTGAATGCAAAATGCCTGAAACATGAAGAGTATTTAACTAATTTTGTACTGAAAAGATGTGTTTTTAATTAAGAATTAAAATGTATTATTTACCTCTACCAGCCAGCTTGGAAGAAGGTGTTTCAGTACATGAACTTTCTTGAAGAAATTAAAACAAGGTCTTCAAGTACTGATGCTTGAATAGTTATTTGTATAAGTCAATAAATGTGTTCCTTGTTACTATTAACCAGGTTTTCACAAAGTGAAACCTGGTTATTTGAATGCCGAAAATGGCGGGCGGGCTGGGGGTTGTCAAAGCGGCAGTGTCCGGTCAATAACTTAAGTTTGGATTGACCATTCTTGACTAAATGAATGAAAACCTACCTTGGGATCTGTAGGGTCAAGGTCACTGTATTAAACTAAAAATACGAAAATCAGTGTTCGGTCAATAACTTAAGTTTGGAATGACCAATGTTGACTAAACTGGGTATTTAGCATCCTTGAATGAAAACCTACCTTGTAATTGTATTTGGGATCTGTGGGGTCATGTTCAAGGTCGCTGTTACTAAAAATAGTAAATCAGTTTCCGGTCAATCACTTAAGTTTGGAATTTTGACTAAAGTGGGTATTTTGCATCCTTGCATGAAAGCTTTGCTTGGGATTGTATTTGGGGTCAATGTTACTGTTACTAAAAATAGAAAATCAGCTTCTGGTGAAGATTAAGATATTGCAATGAAATTTTGTGTGTAGGTAGCTTACATGGGATTGCATTTTATGCCATTAGGGTAAAGGTCACTGTTAACCTATTAGCCGCACTGGAAACTGAACCACTGATGAAGCCATAGAGCAGAATTCTAGAATACTGTGGTATTAAAGCCTTTAAGAACCTGGTTTCGTGCTATTGCCGCGTTTCTCAACATATAATCTGATGTAAATTTTGATGAAGAATTGAAATGTTAGTATTAGTTAGGACATTGTTTCTTGTTATGTAATTAAAATAGTTTGGTTTAAATATAGTGTTGAATGTATCATGTAAATTTACATTGAGAGATAATCAACAGAATTGATAATATGAGAGCCACATTTGAATTTGAAGTCTATTCTTTCCATTTCTCCGAATATTCTGTATTCCCATTGGTCAATTTGATTCAGAGCTCAGAATATTTGCATTCCCATTGGTCAATTTGTTTAAGAGCTCAGAATATCTGCATTTTAATTAGTCAGTTTGATTCAGAGCTCAGAATCAACAAATCAGATGCTTGAATTTTTTAAATTATCTATAAGCTCAAGTTTTATTATTTTAAACATTGGAATATTTCTCAATACATATATTATAGAAGTATATTATGCACATTAAGTGTTTTGTTTGAATCTTTGAAAAAAAAAAGAATTTTGACTAGACATGGATTTATCAATTAACTTACCCCGTGTTGTAATTTTAGACTAGAATAAAGAATTGACATACAAGGTATAAATCTTAAATAGACACAATGCTTGGTGTGTATCCAGGTCAATTAAATTAAATTAATGTATTGTGCTTTTATTGTACTTTATCCTAACATTCATAGTGATATATTTTTGTTGAAACAGTTGGAGGTTGTTTTTATGTACTTTAAGACAGTTGGAGGTCTACCAGTCTCACATTAACACAGAGTCAAGATGATATGTTTTCACAGTTAGTCTCATGTTGCTACCAGTCACTAAGATTTACATAGATATTCATTGATCATTCTCCTTTTTCGAAATTCTGCTTTTATTAAAGGGGCACGCCCTGGAACTGAAGTGTCTTGAATAGCAATCAAATCGGTATCATTTTAATGCATAAATCAATTAATGAAAGCCCTGTAAAATATCTACAAAATATCCCACTAGTTATTCAAAAATAACACTTCAAGATTTACCAAACCTGCTGATTTTGGCCTTAAAAAGTATTCATCCTTTTCACAGCTTGACCCTTTCGGGATGTGTCAAAACAGAAAACATCACGGATAATCAGGGTTCTCAATAACAGCAGGCTGCAGGCCAATTCAGCCGCTTAGAAATGTGTTTGGGCCGGTTAGGAATCTCAAAAGTTTATAAAATATTGCTAGAAAATGCCTGACCCCCCCCCCCTAGCAGGCCTGTTGGTCTTGCATTTGGGCCTGTTGGCCACAAACTTATTGAGAACGTCAGCAAATGATGATGTGAAATGATAAGTATTGCGCATGTTATGTTATTTATGTGACATAAGTTTATTTATCTATCAATTATAGGTAAATATCATTGTTTTGCTGCTTTGAAAGGCAGCACGCACGCACGCTCAGTTAAATTCTCAGACGATTCAGAAATATGGTTGTCGTCAGGCTGACAACCATTTCGAGGGTTCAACACAACAGTGTCGTAACTCATATTGAAATAAGAACAAGTTACGACAGTGTTGCGCTGAGCCCTCGATTTATTCAAATCGACTTACAAATACCAACCAACGCTCGCATTATAGTCTTTTTGGAACGCACATTCTTCTTTGACTTTCGGTAATAATTGATTTTACATGTGATAAACGCATTTTTGGTGTATGAAACCTTAAACACAGCAGTTCCAGGGCATGCCCCTTTAAATAATGTTGAAGTTTACATGAAATGATTTTATGATTTAAACCTTGTAACTAGATCAGCTAAAATCAGCTAGAATCTGTCATCTTATTTTCTGTCGTATTTACATGATGTTCATAACCAGGATACAATTTTTTGTCATGCTTTAAATTTGCAAAGATTGAATAAAGATAAAAAATTATGTGTATTTTGCATTTAAGATTTTGATAACGTTTACCTGTATTTCAAGTTTGATTTGTGAGTAATATCGCCATATTGAAACACTAAAAAATGAGTCACTGTGACTGGCATGTTTTATTTTTCCCTTAAAACCATAAATCCCTTTATTTGTTCATTAAATCCTTATTTGGTCATGACACTGAACGTAATTATCAAAATTATGATTATAGCCCATTGTAGTATTTTGTTCAGTTTGGTGCACTGGATTTTGACTTGAAGTGAGCTGTGAAAAAAACAAGAATTGTACAATGACGTATTGTTTGTTGCTGATGAAGTACTTTGCTGACTCTTGTATTAAGGAAGTACATTGAGTTCTGTGGTTAACCTCAAAATATGTTTTTATACCAATGTATATGTCACATAGTTTTATCTTCTTGTCCAAACACTTTAGTATCATGTTCAGTTCTGTGTTTTTGTTTTATTGCATGTCTCTCATTGTCATACAAATTATTAAAAAATCATGAAACAATATTCATGTTAAGTGGTTAACTTATAGTGATGTGAAAAAATGACAATTGTAAATCATGTGTTAAGAAAATGATCATTTTGTAGCTTGTGTCTAGGTAATTTATGGTAACTTTTGATATTAATGCTTTGTAAATGAACCAAACATAATTATACTTAAGATATTTAAAGTCTTTTTTAGGGGGGGGGGGGGGGGGGGGGATTTAATGAACTGTTTAATGTTGTACTTAAAAATTTGATAATTTGATTTTTCGGGTTATGCTTGAGCAGCTCACTGACATCACAGCGCTGATTGACGGCGTGTGTTTATTATGTATAATGTACTTTCTTTACTCACCGATTTCTGTATCTGATGGTGTATTGAGAGAGGAGTGGTTTGGTAGGGAATTCTGTCGGTGGCACTTGGTACAAAAACTAAATAATTTGAAACTTTCTTGATTTCATAATTTTCAACGATCAGGAGTGGCAGTAAGGATTAAAGTACAATTTCCTCCACTGATTTTCATCAATCATCAAATTTAATAGCTTTTAGCTTTTTAACAAAACAGTGTTTATTTAGATTTGTGGGTATTTTATTATTGCATGCTGTGCTGCACAGTGTTAAATATTGGTGCAAAATGCAGGATAACTTGTGGTTGGTTTAAATGGGCATCAGCCATTATTATGCTCATATGCATGAAATTTGAATAACTGATTAAAATTCATGTCATATCTCGTAAAACATTTACTTTTAAGTTGCATTTTACTGCTTTATTTACAATTCTACACTCAAGCTGCATACTGCTTTATTTTAAATGTCTAAAACACTCAAGCTGCATACTACTTTATTTTAAATGTCTAAAACACTCAAGCTGCATACTACTTTATTTTAAATTTCTAAAACACTCAAGCTGCATACTGCTTTATTTTAAATGTCTAAAACACTCAAGCTGCATACTACTTTATTTTAAATTTCTAAAACACTCAAGCTGCATACTGCTTTATTTTAAATTTCTAAAACACTCAAGCTGCATACTACTTTATTTTAAATTTCTAAAACACTCAAGCTGTATACTGCTTTATTTTAAATTTCTAAAACACTCAAGCTGTATACTGCTGTTTTTTTTTCAATTGTATGATCTATTGTTGTTGTATTTTCCTTTTCATTATGTAGTTGGTATGGCTGTATGTTGTCAAAAAAGGAATAGGTGGAGTGTGTGTTGTAGAACTGTTGATGTTATCATTATACTATTTTATCATTAACTTTATTACCTGCAAAAAATCGTGTTATAACTTGTTCATCATCAGCTTTATTACCTGCAAAGAATCGTGTTATAATATGTTTGTCATCAGCTTTATTACCTGCAAAGAATCGTGTTACATGTTTATCATCAGCTTTATTACCTGCAAAGAATCGTGTTATAATATGTTTATCATCAGCTTTATTACCTGCAAAGAATCATGTTATAATATGTTTATCATCAACTTTATTACCTGCAAAGAATCGTGTTATATGTTTATCATCAGCTTTATTACCTGCAAAGAATCGTGTTATAATATGTTTATCATCAGCTTTATTATCTGCAAAGAATCGTGTCATAATATGTTTATCATCAACTTATTACCTGCAAAGAATCGTGTTATAATATGTTTATCATCAGCTTTATTACCTGCAAAGAATCGTGTCATAATATGTTTATCATCAGCTTTATTACCTGTAAAGAATCGTGTCATAATATGTTTATCATCAACTTTATTACTTGCAAAGAATCGTGTCATAATATGTTTATCATCAACTTTATTACCTGCAAAGAATCGTGTCATAATATGTTTATCATCAACTTTATTACCTGCAAAGAATCGTGTTATAATATGTTTATCATCAGCTTTATTACCTGCAAAGAATCGTGTCATAATATGTTTATCATCAGCTTTATTACCTGCAAAGAATCGTGTCATAATATGTTTATCATCAACTTTATTACCTGAAAGAATCGTGTTATAATATGTTTATCATCAGCTTTATTACCTGCAAAGAATCGTGTCATAATATGTTTATCATCAGCTTTATTACCTGCAAAGAATCGTGTTATAATATGTTCATCATCAGCTTTATTACCTTCAAAGAATCGTGTTATAGTATGTTTATCATCAACTTTATTACCTGCTAAGAATAATGTTATAATATGTTTATCATCAACTTTATTACCTGCAAAGAATCGTGTCATAATATGTTTATCATCAGCTTTATTACCTGCAAAGAATCGTGTTATAATATGTTTGTATAATTAATAAGTTGTCCCCTCTATCTTCTTGTCAATTTAGTTAAACATTATAAGCTCAAGCACCATTAGTTGGAAAGTACAGTATATCACAGTAGAGGCCATTTTGACATGTGACACTTACTTGCTATGAGTATAATTATTTTATTAGACACAGCATGAAAGTGATATTGGCTGAATCTTAAATGAGAACACTTATAAAGTGACGGAATGATGTGTATGCTTTATAAATAACAGAGGATGTCCTTAAACTTGTCCTATATAGTCATATACTCATCGACTTTGATAAAAACCTCTTGTCTGAACTTTTGTTGATATTATGTCGTCAAATAACAGTACCAATGGTTGGACAAAATTGTCTTTAAAATCTGCTGAATCCTGACATTCCTTTTGTCTGCATGGTGGATTTTTAGCTTGTCTGTTTTCAAAGAAAAAGTCAAGCTATTGTGATCATTACGGCATCAGTGTCTGTGTCGTCAATGGCAGAAACTTTAATATAGCTCATAACTCAGAAGAGGTAGCAACATGAAACTTTATAGGTGGATAGATCTCACTGAGGTGGTGAACAGATGATTGTTGGCACTGCTCCGACACTCTTTTGTTAACTGTTTGAATCAGTCTAGTATGGTATTGTGGATGATTTTATTTTGTCTGAAACAGTTAAATGTTAACTAAGACTACCATAATTATTTTCTTAAGTGAAAATAAAAACCTATTAAAATTGAATTTGACTTCTTTGTTTTTGTGGTTTGATGTGGAAAACATGTTGAAATCTTGCACCATTTTCACCTTTCAACATTTTGAACACCTGGTGGTTCTAGCTTCCAAATCTATTTAATTTTATTGCCAGAATTTGTATTTATGGCTGAAGCTTAGTGACTGAAACAAAAAACTTGTGGTGTAAATAATTATTACCCTTATCTTTACTTATCTTATACTGGATATAGTTTAATTGCAACACAATCTGCTTATGGAATATAAGACAACAACATAGTTTAATGTCAGCTGATAAATAGATCTTTGTATGTAATACTCGACTACTCCAGACTCAGTTTTACAGATAAAACATGCCTACTTGAATTTCTGCTCTGAGATTGGCACAAAATAATGATGGTTTAGATTCAATAAACAAGCTTGGCATCCACTTATGCTCTTCTTGCACCAAACATTGGTTTTAGCTGAAATGCTCCATATTACATTGTTTTACTTTCTTTTCTTGTGAGTGTGAATTTTGTTTTTTGAAGACTGCCGTAAGTCAAGGACTTTGAGTCCCTCCAAGGTCATGGTTCATACATTTCTTGTCTTCTTTGAACCCATGAAAACTACATTTGTGTTATCTCTGTTTTTGTCTGACTTCTACGTTTGATCTTGATGTTTTTAGACTATTCTTTATGAAGTTAATTTCTGTACTAATAAGGTTACAGTTTGAAGGTTAGATCAAAGATCAATGTCATTTTACGAATAGTCTCAAATTTAATATTAGCAGATATACTCACATAATATTGCACAATAGTTTATCTGCCTTTTAAAAACTGACAAAAGTTCTGTTTAAACATTTTTAAATGAGACTGTTATCTTAAATACTCTTATTATTGGTGTCAAATATTTCTGCCATTGAATGCACAAATATGTAATACAACACATCCAGGTGCATTGCTGTAACTAGCTGTCATCAGCTTGCTAGAAACTTCCAGTTTCATGATGGTACGTATCAGGTTTTTATCAACATCATTGAGTTCACCTGGGCATATTGAATGCTCATAATGAACTCTAGTGGATGTGCTGTGTCTGTTGTCATATAGTGACAGGTTTTGTCAACAATTGTTGAAAGAAATCTCTGTAATCTTTAAGCTTATTTCAATTAAACTTCACAGGAATAATTCTTGGAGGGTCTTCTACCAACATATTGTACAAATGATACCCTGGGGGTTACTTGTTCTACACTGACTTAAATTATTTAGGAAAAGCCTTAAAGTCACTTCAATATTCACCAAGTTGTTGATTCATCTCCCCTGTCAAAAAATATTAATATTTCACAAACTATTCATGAACTATGCAAGAATAGTTCATGAACAATTAATATTTTCATGGATTCAATTTAACGTTGGAGGCAGGTTTTTCAGGTGGGTGATTTAATTGGTCATCATAGTCCTCTTCTTTCACCTTTGTAAACTAATTTATATTCATGAAGTATGATATAAGATGTTATCTTCAATGAATTGTAATTATTCTAAAATGCACTTAGTTAATTTTTGTAAAAAAAAACCTAAGCAGTTTTATCATCGTAATTTGTTTCATAAATTAGTCTGCTTAAGGGCGAGGCCTGATAGCATTCTGGTAAACTGCATTTCAACTTTTTTTGAACTGTGAATAACCTTATATTTTAAATTCAATTAAATATTGGGATGACGTATTCATAGTGCACAAAGCAATAGGAGAAAGGCGCTTAAATTTATGTGAAGTCAATATGAATACTCTGTATAAATACTTTGTGCATAAACTAGACTTCTGATGATTTGAACCATGATAATCCTGTTAATCGTCAATGATACAATAAGCCACATGTAACTCCAGATACATTCTGATTTAATGCATTATAAGTAAATGAAATGCAAAAAGAGGAATGAGGAACCCCCTGTAGTATGTAGCCATGTTTTGACATGAATATCTTGTTTGTTCAAAAGAAGCATTTAAGCTAGTAGTTATAACGGCAGCCACATGCCTACTTGTAGGACAATTTATCTCGAAAACAGCTTTATCATAAATAGTCAAGTAGTTTTAAACTTGGAGCTTTTCCATATTTGGTATAAAGATTGATTATAGGTGTGTCATGCAGGGGGTAAAATTCTAAGTGGGAGGTGTCCTCGTATATGTACTCAAACGAATGAGGTCACGACCTTAATAGTTTGAATTATAGGATTTTTCTGTCAGATGACGAATCAAAACTTGATAAAGAAGAATAACAAGAATGATTTAAGAGTTGAGGTGAGTAAGCTTAGCTCCAAATATTATGAATATAATCCTGTCAATTTTTGGCTGGGGCTTGAATGTACTTGGGTTGTCTGCTGGTAGGCCAAGATTGAATCATGCAGATACTTTGTGTTTGAAGTTGTTTTATGTGTTGCAAAGATGAAAGTTGATGTTAATTGACCAGATCTTGTGTAACGAAATAATCATTCACTCAACTGGTATCTTAGCTACCGGGTATGTGTGTTTCAGATCTGCTGAATGGTTGAAAAAATCTTTTTCTCTTTTATGAAAGTATTTGGCATTTTTAGTAGCCAGTAAATTCTTTCAGTAAAATGATATTTTTTATGTATAAGACTCACTGCCCCCCCCCCCCCGGTCAAAAAGTTATACATACTTCATGATCTATTCCTGAAAAAATCATGTTTTCATGAATCCACTTGAAGGGGTGGTCATGTTACAAGAACATTCATGTTGTCCTATGTTGATGATTTTTGCTTTAAATGTCCACCAAATGTACAATACTCTAACAGTAATAAGTTACATAGAATTAAAACAAACAATGATAATTTAATTGGTTGCTCTGTCTACCTGAATAGTAAATTTAGAATCTTAAAGAAAAAGATAAAATTGATAGACAATCTGTAACAGTTCTAATCACTCCTCCATGTTATCTATGGAGAGTTTTCCTGTACAGTTCTCTCGTACTTTTATCTGGTTTACTTCTATAGCTGCCTTCTTGTATTTTTTCTTGTTTTGTAATATTTATCATCTTCTAAATTTACGACAAGAGGAAGTCTGGTGTGCAGGCTACGTTCATAAAAATGTGTCAAATTGATTGATTGATGCTTTTTGACTTCAGTTGATGCCATAAAATGTTGTTAAAATATGTTAGTTCTGTGACACATGATATCAATTAATGGTACTAAGTTAACTGAACATGGAGTTCTTTAGGTGTACATGATCCTCTATTTAGGTTTAACTCATGTTTTCAACAATATTTTTTTTACAACAATTAACTATTTATAATTTACACCTCTTTACAAAAATCATCTCTTTACAACAAACGCTTTACTACAACAAATATCTTCTTATAATAATTCTTTAATGTATTTTCCTGCCCCCCTTATCAATTAGTATTTCTACTAATGCTGCTATGTAACCTTACGTATTTCTTCTGTAGTTCATTATTAAATCATAACAAAGAAATGAGTTTGCACTCCCTTAAAGTAAAACCCTATTCTAGTGAAATTGACAAAGAATGGCTGAGCCCGGGCAAGTTCATGTTTTGATGAAGTAACTGTGTAGTTTATTGCATTTCAAATTTCTAACAAAGTTTGAGCCAGTGGAAAAAGAATTGTATATAATTTTGAAATTTTATTGTGTATATACGTACATTGAAGAGTCCATTTTTTTGGCTGTGATACATAATCTGTCTACATCATGGTTTTAGTGATGCATTTAATGCTGTTTTATAGACTTCAAAGTTATTATTGTTTGATAGACATCAGAATTATTCATACAAACTTGACTGGCTCTCAGCTTTCTAGATATATGTGTTGGAGTTATGTTTAAGCTATCTTTAATCATTATCATGTCTGTCAAATTTATGAGCTTTTTTTACAAAGTGTTAAAAAAAGAATTTAGAAAGATTTCGACTGTTTTTAAGTGTCAGTTAACTTCAGTTAACTTTCTATTTTCACAGATACTTTAAACTCGCTGTATAGCATTACAGGTTAGAAAATGTTTATTATGAATTTCGAATGAAGTCAAGCATTATATGACTTAGTCAGTCTAACAGAGTACGGCATAAATGTTTGTTCATATTTGATCTTATTTTTTACACATGATAGAGTTTTATTACCCTTTTGCGTCACTCCCTGATTTGTGTTAGGCCCACAGTTGACTTGATCTACAAAGTGTCTCCCACATCTCTCCATAGGAGTGGTTTTACCAGACCCTCTGTACCAGTATCTGTCTATACGATCAGTCAAGCATTTTAAGTGATATATGTAAATACTAGGAAGTCATATTTTCTGTCCAATCATAATGCTTATTGTTAATTCACGCCGTGGGTCTTTGATACGTTTAAAATGTAAATACCGTGTTCTAATCAACAGTGTTTAAACTTTTAAGCCGTGAAGCAGACGGATTTTTGATGTGGACTATTTTAAGACATTATATGTCAAGTTAATAATAGATAAATTTCTGTGTGTATATATAAACAAGTGTGAGTTAAAATTATTGGTTAATGATTATTAGAGCTGTCAGTGAACATAAACTAAGCATTATCAGTGCTTAGATAAATTAACTATTATTGTAGGTGGAAATACATGGTTTGAATAAATTCAAATTGCCATACGCTCGGAGCTTTACCACAGTTTCCTGCAAGTGCACGTGATACACCGTGCATTATCTTAGTCGGCTTGATTTATCAGCGTGTTTTTCCTAAATATTTACTAGGAAAAAGATTACAGAATTCTAAATGTTGACTTTTCTCCGCTAGAGGATTCCTAGCTTGCGCTTTTGTGGGTACATTTATAGTTTGGATTTTCACGTTAATTTCTAATAACATTGGAATTTATGCGGAGAACGTTAAGTTATTCAAATGGACTTATTGTTTAATGTTGAAGTGTAACTTGTGTAGATTTAATTGTATCAGAAGTTTAATTAGTTTTAAGTTGAAGAGGAATTGTTGTATTTTATAAATGGACTTCTAGCATCTCAACCTTTGTGGTTATTTTGTTGGATACATTTATTTATAATAAATACCCAAGATGCATTTGATGTATGGAGAAGATGTCCCGTTGATGCCATGTTTACAGTGTGCTCCTCCACCACCACCACCCCACTATCTTGGGTATTTGTTCCCAAACTACCATGTGGTAAGTTCTGAATTTTTTGGGGTTTTTTGCTTACTACAAATAAATAACTTATTATAGAATTTGATTATTGTTTGAGTAAAAAATCTCATTTATTGTTATAAAATGACCTATGTTTAGTTGAATAACCTACATTTAAATTCTACTGTCATGTCAGACAGTCAGTGATTACTTACCAATGCTTTTCAACATGATGGTTAGTGTACAGTGTTCTTACCTGCACCTTTAAACATGGTCATTGGTGTACAATCTTTAGTGTACTCACCAGTAACTGTGAACATGGTGGTTAGTGTACAGTGTCCTTACCTGCACCTTTAAACATGGTCATTGGTGTACAATCTTTAGTGTACTCACCAGTAACTGTGAACATGGTGGTTAGTGTACAGTGTCCTTACCTGTACCTTTAAATATGGTCATTGGTGTACAATAATTAGTGTACAGTGTACTCACCAGTACCTGTAAACTTGGTGGTTAGTGTACAGTGTACTCACCAGTACCTGTGAACAAGGTGGTTAGTGTACAGTGTACTCACCAGTACCTGTGAACATGGTGGTTAGTGTACAGTGTACTCACCAGTACCTGTGAACATGGTGGTTAGTGTACAGTGTACTCACCAGTACCTGTGAACCTGGTGGTTAGTGTACAGTGTACTCACTAAGCATTTACTGATGTAATGAAAGTTGTGAAACATGTCTATATTTTCCCTGTTTTTTTCTTTGTATGTATGTACATTGACTCAGAGTTTATATACATGGATCGTATTTACTGTCCTTATAAATAATGATGACTATGTGAAATAGAAAATTGTGCTACACTTTAAGGTCGTACAGTTCATGTTAACTTGAGTGGTAAAAGTTTCAATACATACAAGACAAGTACTTAAAGTAGCTAAGTACATATTTATGAACACATTTAGGGCTATATTGACTTACTTAGTATGAAAATGATGTTATTAGTTGTTTTTCTTTTGCGCTCATCTTTTGACTGGTTAGTGAGATATCGACACCACTTATTGTTTGTATTATGAACCTGTCATATATGTATGATAGTTGTAGGACATGCTGTGGCTGAGTTGAGTGGGATGGGTAATGAACGGTCAATGCTGGCATGATCGGTTCTTGGTCATTGACCCTTGTATATCTAATTGTTTGACTCCTTTTATAATCGTACAGTTGACAATCAATTTTATTATGCCCCCGCCATTCGAAATGGCAGTAGGGCACAAAGTGTACCCCTGTTCGTTCAAATTTTGGTTTCCTAGCGTGACTCAAGAATATTTTATGGATCGGTTTCATATTTTACATGAAAGTGTATAATAATAAAATACTGGTCAAGTTCAATTTCCATTAAAATCCAAACATTTTCACAGGAGTTATGGCCCCTTTTTGAGTTAGCTCTATGCGGGGCATTCATGTCTTCCGGCCACATTTCTAGTTTAATTGAATTCTAGATGCTGTATCTATTATGTGTTTACTGTTGAGGATTTATGATAATGTTTTCTGGACTATTTCTGCAGCATTATGTTGCTTATATTGTAACTTCTGAAAGATATTTCCCTGTATAATAAACACATGTTTATCTGCTTTTCTCATTTATTCACAAACAGTCTGCTGAATTTTAATAATAACTGTATTTTACTGCACAAAATTTGGGGTAAAATCTCACGACCTTTGTGCAAGTTTGTTTTTGCCATTCTTTATAAAGATTTTTGATTATCAGCCAATGTTTGCCTATCAGCTGCCAGATTTACTCTTCAATTTGAAGACTCCCACTGAGTTTCTATTTAATTCACTTTTTGCGTCTGCACTTAAACTAGCTGCCGTCTGCACTAAAGCTTGCCCCTGTTAGCTGTTTAAATAATCTTTTTACCAATTATTGATTTTTTTTTTAAATTTCCATTGTCAGGTTAATTGTGTTAATATTTTAGTGGTGTTATGCCTGTTTTATGTCTGATAGCACAGCTGACAGCTTTGTTTTTAATCTCTTTATATACAGAATGTTGGGATTCAAATTTAGAAATAATTACCTTTTAGTAGTGTGTTGCCTATAATCAACCACTTTATTAAAAAAAAAAATTCATCCATCAATTGTTTAATTGTTATTAGTAATTATAAGTAGTTAGCTGCTACTGATTAACAGGATAAATTATTGTTATATTCTAATAGTGCTGTACTGAAACAAGGTTCTCTCAAAGTGTATGGCATGCATATTTGAAAAAGGTACTAAAAGGATATTATATCTACGTATATTGTAATTACCAGTCTGTACCATGTAAGGACATTTTGACTCTATAATACAGGTATGAAATAACATTTAGTAGACTTCTACCAGATACTGTTACAGACAAAATGCAATAAAATTTGCTGGGATAGTATGAGTAAGATGTTCTTTTGTTGTATGAAAATGTTGTGGTTTATAATTCAGAGCATAAAATTACAAGTTATAAAACCTGAGTTTGTTTAATCTCATCTTTTTGTACTGTTAAACTTCAATATTCTCTCATTTTATACCACTTATTCATTGAAGTAAGCTTAGAATATGAAACTGGGACACTAAAAGATGTTGATCTTGTATGATGAAATTTAGTATGTAACTTAAAATAATATCATGGTATTTTCTGCCGTTCAATTATAAATAATGCATGTTTATGAGGTGTTAAATTAATCATTTATTGTGGTGATCATTATAGGATTATTTAATCTGAGGGTTGTGTATATCAGAAGTTTGTTTTGATAAGAGGTGGTTGTTAATTGGAAGTGATTGTTGATTACGGTTATTTTAAATAAAAGCCGTGTTTTCATCATTGTGTCGTTTTAATGGTGTGTCTCAATAAATCATAGCATTTCCTTACCCTCCCAACAGAGTGCTTTATTGTCAAATACTGAATGAATGAATTACATGGCCTATAACAAATGTTTAATTTGTCATCTGTACATGCTTTCAGAAACCCCAGTGGGGGTAATGTTTATATAAATGACAGTTACGATACACTTAAGATTTAAAACATGGTCCAGATATATTCCTAGTTGTTTTCTATATAAATCCCCATCAAGGACATTGCGTTGGTCAATGACTTAACATAGCAGTGGGGTGTGTTTTTCTTTTAAATATTTGCCCGTCGACAGTTTAATGATACTGACTGTTTGCCATGGCCTCGTGGTGAAGTATTGATTGTAAGCTATAGGCAATCGATAATATTGAAAATTTCAAGTCATTGTATACATAATGTTGACTATTATACTTCTGTAATCTTAATCAGTTTTTTAAGCCCCCTGGAGCGCAGGAAGGCGTGGTGGGGTGTTTCACATTGTCGACAGTTTAGATTATTGTACAACGTGATTATTAACTGCAAATCTGTGATTACATAGCAACGTAGCGTAATCGTGTTAACCATGTTTGTCTTGGGTAAGATCGAGAGATTGGTTTTGTGAACAGAAAAGGCTGTGACAATATTGGTATTATACCCTAGTAATAGGCTAGCATTATTAGAAAATTCTTCGTTATTGATAACAGTGATGTTTGCAATATTTTTTTACAAATAAAGCTTCGTCATCTTAATTTCTCTTATTATCATTTACCCTGGTGTTCTAAAATTTGATGACTGAAAGGTCAATATTGAAATATTTTTTGTTTAAAAAAAAAAACACAAAAAAACCATTATTTGGACATTCTGAATTTTGAAAAAAAAAATTGTGTTGAAAATTGTTTTTATGATTTATGAACTTGTTTTTTTTTCTGTGTATAAATTTAGCATTGATCTACTCGTCTTGAAACTTAGTACTATCAAGAAGGGTTTTATAGTTTGTCATATATCTTCTAAGATTGTTCTTGAATATAATCTGTTATAAATTAGAATTGCCTATCACAATTATATCAGGAAGTTTATTATGAATACGTTATTTTAGATTAGATATAATCTCATTATGACTTTGGCCTTTTTTCTGCTACTTTGCTGATTTTGTTCTGGGACAATAAAACTCCTTGAATTGAAATTAATGAACTATAGTCAAGTTTCTGTCCCTTAAAGGGTTGCTGTTTTCATAACGGGGGAGACTTTGTTGGTAAATGTAAGGTTTATTCTTCTTCTATACAGACATATTAAAATTTCTTTTTTTGATTGTGTTAATGTGTTTGTTTTGTGGTGAACAGGACATGAATTCATTCATGTTTTAATATTCGCAAAAATAGTTTAAAATTACACATTTTTACATTCAGACAAAATCACCACCATTTATCTTCAGTTTTTATGTAATTTTGAAGCGTTTGCTTCATGTAAGATATCTTTATAATGTATAATGGTGATATATGAACCACTTCTCTGTAACTAAATACACTGTACCAACCCGTCCATGTTTTGTCTGACAGCCGTAAGACATAATGCACCCTGATGTGTTTTGCTGTCATTGTAGTGACTCAGTATATTTCTTCTTCATTCACCAGACCTTATTATAAATATCTGAGATTTTGTTCACTTCTGTGATGTAGGAATCATTATTTCTGACATTGATTTTATGAGTGCATAGTGTACTTACATTGTTGATTGGCACAAAAAAATCTAAAACTTGAGTGAACAGTACAAACTCATCAATGACTTATCTGATCTCTAATGCTTATGAGCTACACAGTACTGTTTCAACCTTATGAGTGACTCAGTTTTGAAACCAGTACTGTTTGAAAGAAATGTGAGTGACCGCATTTTGTTATGAAACTTATGAGTGACACTGTTTTGTTATGAAACTTATGAGTGACACCGTTTGGATATAAAACCTATGAGTAACATTGTTTTGTTAAGAAAATATTAATTAGTGAAACACTATTTTGACTTGTGAGACACTTTCTCTGTGTGTTCCTGTATAATGTTCAAGCTTGTGAGTGATATTTTAAGGAATCAGAACTTATGAGTGACATTTTGTCTATTTTTAGCCTCTACAAACTGAACCAGTTGACTTATCTGTGAAGAAATCTAGTCCAGCACATTGGTATGACGATGTTCACTTGGCAGAACCAGAAAATAGGGCAGCTGCTGATCTCAGACTTGGATTCAGGGGTCTGTCTTACGTTAAAAAAGGTAAATTAATAACAGTTACACATATACATTCTCTGACATTCATTTTGCATATTTGAAACTAAAGCAGGCTGTTAATATTAAAATTGACACATATTTTATACTGTCTCTTTATGACAGACATTTGTTTGCCTGTTTTATATCAGGTTTTGTTACTGATAGTGTTAATATCAAAATATGGACCAAGTGTATGAAATATCGGTATTGACATGTCATACAGATCTCTATTCCCTTAAAGAGGGGATTTATTGTGATCCTTATCCAGGAAGTGAGAGATAATGGTCGTAAATCAGTGATTGACAGTCCGCCGGAGGCCTCTTATCGTAATGTTATGTATTCAACCCGTACTTCATTTGTCATACTAGTATCATGTGAGAAGATTATCTTTAATATATGCTACATAATCGTGAATATTCACTATGATAACATAGTTTAAAAGTTTCAGTCCATCATTTAAGTTAAATATAATGTATATTCATTTATCTCACTGAGGCCTCTTTTTACTGGATGGGTCACCATGGGAAATAGCATACTAGAGATCCTGTTTTCTGCTCGAGGGGCCTACTATGAGAGCATTATGAAGGGATTTGGCTTAAAAGGGTCACTTACCATTTTGAAATTATAAGATGCTTTATGATTAATTGTGATTCTTAGTGTTTATTGGTTTAATTTGTTATGTTTGATATATTTGTAACACCCCATTTATTTCCTTGTTGTGTTATGCTCAGAGTTTTAGAATTCTGTTGTTATTTTTATGGATTACAAATACATAATATACAGATAAGTTGGGTCATTTAATTTCAAACTTTGTATGAACTTTAAATAAAAATCCAGTGCCAGACATATGAGGGGTATTGGCCTTTGTGTCTAATGATATTAAGCCAAAATGTGAGTCTCTGTCCAAAACATGTTAAAATAATGTTCTTGGCGTGGGTCTGAATGTTAATTAACACGATTTTATGTATTTATCACTTTAGTGTTAAGAAATACTCAGACAGTAGTATCTACCATGATTTCCTTAATTAGATCAATCATCTTATGAAATATTTCCGATAGAACCTTATATAGTAAATTGTTATATTCAAAACCATAACTGGTAACCTCTGTGACACTCAGCACAGTCTACGTTGGCTGACGACATGTTTAATGCATATTAATTGCATACCAATCCCTCCCACGGCTTTAATTTTGTAATTAGAATGTAATTGTAAGTGACAGTATATTGTATATTAACTCATTATTATTCATTTATGTGGCCAAGTTAGATTCTGTTTATTATTCTGTTTTATTGAAGGAAGTAATGAGTGCTTTTCATTCACCATGCAAAAAATCTCTACATGTTTTAAAAAAAATTAATTGATAGAGATTTAATTTTGTATTAAATGTCTCCTCTGTGCAGGTTATAATTAAATACCCCCTGGCCTAATGTAATATGCTACCCTCCCTGTCCTTATGTAATATATTGTAAATGTTGACCTCCTTTTATGTGCCATATAAGCAGACTTAAGGTAATCAGTATGTTCTTGATTGAAGGTGTAATAAGGTTCAACCATAATTTTGACCTTGTTTCGAGTCCATCAGAAACGAGAAATATTTCTGCGTCTCTGGTCTTTGATTTGAGTTTGTTTCTAAGATATTAGAATTTACCATTGAATAATTATTAACCAAACTGAAGTAAATACAAATTATACATGTTTATAAGTTTCTGTTAAGTATCCATTTACTCTTTAGTATATTTTTACAATAATTTTTTTTTCATGAGATTTGCTGTCTTCTGAACAGTTTGGTACTTAACACTGTAGATGGAGTCTTTGCTGGATAAATTCTCAGTCTGATTTGTTTGAGAAAAAACACTTCAAACCAACTTGACATACTGGTCCCTGCTATTGTTAGCCTGTTATATGATCTTAAGATGAGACCTTTGTGTGACACTAGACAATGTTTGTCTAGTAAGTAAGTTAATCGCTGATAATGTCTTCCTAGTATTTAAGTTATTCTATTTAACATTTTTTCTTTATCAAGCTGTTGGCGACTTGATGCAATAGACACGCGTCATTCTATATCATTCTGTCGCACCTTTTTATAATTCAGAATCATAAGAACTTGAGGTTGTTAGCGTTGGATACATAAGTACATCTCGGCTCAAACATGTGCGAAACTTTTCCTCCAATTTGCGTCATTAATTAGCGTGTTTTGTCTCATGATAACATCCTTCTTTTTTAACAGAATTCTCAATTTACTTAGTACGTATGTAATCTAAGGACCATATATGGTAGTCTATGAGTCATCTTTCACTTATAACTAACATCAAAACAGCTGAAATAGTTTTTTATCTATGTAGATGATGGTATCTGAAGTAGAGAATGTTTTTTTACTTTTGCTTGTTTTCTATGTAGTCGAATCTTACTGTACTATAAGAAATACATAATGATAGATACTTCCACTGTGTGTATTGTACTATAAGAAATACCTATATGATAGATACTTCCACTGTGTGTAGTTCTATTACCATTTAGTTAGTACTTGAGTGCTAAATATATATGGTAGTGTCTGTACCCTATTGTATGGTAACCAGCCACTAAACTAAAAAAAACAATTAAGTCATATACTTTACCTGGGTATAAATAGATGACACAGCTAATGGTGAGTTCTTGTACATATGATAAAACATTATAATCACCATTTGGACCATAAAATGATATTTAATGTCGAGTTAGTTATGTTTATTATAGTTATTTTTCTACATTCACCATGCAATTGTTAAACTAGTCCTCACTTCATGTTGCTGTGCAAATCCATGTAAGATCAGTTTCCATGGATACTGTCAGTACTTTGATTGTATTGAGGTAGTTCTAGATGTCTGTACTGGTTTCTTGATTTCAGTTTTCTTGATTTATTTTCAGAACCTGATGATCTTCCTACAGTCACGCTGGAATCCATGAATAAGATTGGTTCAGCTGCTTTACTGTCTTTACAAAGGATCAAAGAAGCTTCTGAGTATGTACTCATATTTTTGTAAAATGAGATTGATCTCTGAGAACTATAATCAATCAATATAATCTATAAAGAGGCCTCTCTGGTAGAGTGGTAGTGCTTCCTGACTAGAAATCACCACAGTTTTTGTAGCTGGTAACTGTTAACTCAATTTTCTGACCTTGTTTACACTCACAGTCTTCAAAGAAAGTTGATGTTAGTTCAACAGTGTTTTTAGCTCAGATTTGACTTTACACTTTGGTAAGACAAAGTCTTACTTCTGGTCTGAATCAGTTATAAATGGATATACCTGTATCATGGCTGTATGTATATATATAGCTGTGGTTTACTGGTAGAATGATGTACTATAAATTTTATGGAGTTGTTAACATATTCATGTATCCATAAAACAGTTAGGGTGTTGGCTAGCAATTACTAAAGTATGCTTTGATATAATAATCATCTTTTGATATTGTCACTAGTTTATTACAAATTAAGTATGGTTTAAAGAAAAAAAACATGATTATTTGTATTTATGATTATGTATTGTTTTAGACATTAGAACTTTATAATGATTATCAGCTAGTGTACATGATGAATCCGTTTATACATTTTCCTAATTACAAATGTATTTCGCTAACATTCAATTCTTTGGATTGATTTGTGATATTTTTCCTCAGTGTTGAATGAAATGATGTAGCGCAAAGAACTGTACATATATTGCGAACACTTCAGGGTGAAAAGAACTGCATACATTGATGTAACTGTGAAAATATGTTACTAAACAATATTATTATCAATAATTGTATCTTGCAAGTACATATACATGTGTATCAGACATGAGATAAATGTCTATATTAAAATCTCTCAGACAGTACTGAATCCCAAAATAGATAATTGTTATTTTTTCTTCTAGACAATTTAAAGCCATGGAAAAGCATCAGTATGGTTTACACAACGGAAAAACTCTTCCATCAGGCCCCACTCATCCAGTGACCTCTTCATTTCCAAACACCAGCGACATGTTCAACGAACAGAAAAAACGACGTGTTCATCGATGTGACTTTGAGGGGTGTTCCAAAGTGTACACAAAAAGTTCACATTTAAAAGCTCACAGACGAACCCATACAGGTAAAAACTTGAGTTTTAAGTTGTACACGTAGAAAGATGAATTCCACAAGATATACATGTATAAGTCATTCACTTTTCAGTACATTCACTATCAGTCTGACTCTTTACTGCCTAAAAATAGTTTAGAAAATTGAACCAGAAATACTTTCCATAATTATAAGGTTCTCTTTGTTTCACTACCAAGGTAGCTTGTTATGGATTAAATCACATTAATATCTCATCTCACAGTATATCCCTCCCTTACTTACTGTTTTCCTGTGACTTAACACCTGCTGTGGGTTAACATCTTGTTTCTTTGTAATGATCCCTTGTTTTAGTAAATTTCTTGTTTTTGATTCCAAAATGTATGATAATTGGTTTAATAGATTTAAATTCATAACATTTTAATAGGTTGCCATGGAAATGAGCAGATTTTTTTTCCAAATTATGAATGGTTATTCGGTTTTAGGTTACCGGTATTCATTGTTGAAATAAATATCTAGGATATATCTATTTTTAGAAAAAAATGAAATACAGATAATAAAATGTTTAGCCTATGTTAGATGTAGTAGGGTTTTCTTGAAGTTTGAACAATATCAATTTTCTGAAATCCTAAAATTGTCTTATTACGTCAATGTTGAAAAGGACAAATTCTTTTTTTGGCTTTTATCTTCTATTACGAATGATATGTTTCTGCATGTGAAACAAAAAAGGGTAATTTGACAACTTTAAAGGCTTAGATGTCTTAATATGACATTTATTTTTCAGGGGAGAAACCTTATATATGTACATGGGAAGGCTGCACGTGGAGATTCGCACGCTCTGATGAGTTGACAAGACATTACAGAAAACATACAGGTGACAAACCATTCAAATGCACGATATGTGATCGTGCATTTTCACGAAGTGACCATCTAAGCCTTCATATGAAACGTCACTGATTGTATTAGGTAAGGGACCTTTTCCTTTTTTGAGGTCAGGTAATCGTAAATACAACTTTTCTGGTCTAGGGCTAATTTTTTTATATGACAGCAAGTGATAAAAAAGTTGAACCTTTAAGTTCAAATTTATTAATCTGTATGCAATAAGGCAACAGCTTAAAAATCTGTAAGTCTAATATAGTACAGTCCCCTTTCTTGTTGAAATTAATTTTTAAATTATTTGAATATCAATCATTTGTGTGATGTATTTTACAATGTCTGTTATTAAAATCTTTGAATCCTTTGTTCTAATGCCCTTTTAATGAACTTTTCTAATTCAAATTGTTAAATAAAACAAGATCTATCTTATAGAATTTTAAAACAGTATGAAATTCAAACATTTCATTTTGGTAAGAGTACACATTATGATGAGCCGTGTTTAATCAGATGATGTTACGATTAAATGATGTTCAGCTAGGATGTTTTATTTCTTGAGTGTTGTATGATGGTTAAATTACTGATTTCAATCATGATAAAGACAGTTTCAGTGTCATTAAAACATGCATTATTATTAAATTAGTGAAACGTAGACAATTTATGTGAACATTTTCACTTTAAGATTTATACCTCTATGATTATAATAGAGAAATGGTTGCAATTTTTAGCTGTTTACAAATCTTACTTTTTTTAATTGTATGACTTTGTCAGGTGTTGAATTATATTTAATGTGTTTGGTTATCAATCATCATATTTATATCATCATATTTATATCTTGTTATAAATGAACAAACATTCTGTCTTTTTCAGCAATAACATTGATGTTGTGGTGACCTTGTTATATGATCTTGGTGTCATATTTTGAG
Organism: Lutraria lutraria; assembly: GCA_964023205.1. Lineage (NCBI taxonomy): Eukaryota > Metazoa > Mollusca > Bivalvia > Venerida > Mactridae > Lutraria > Lutraria lutraria. Next base: position 563,718 of record OZ026833.1, read on the forward strand.
TGCTGTCATTGGCAGCTGTTTGGATTGGCTGGTTTGGATCAGCATTGAAACTGACCATGCTCTCAGGGGCTTCAACGATTTTATGTATCCACGGGAACAAAGGCCCTGGTATAAGCATAGAAAAATTTGACAATTCAACTGCCCTGGCATGAGCATTGTAGAAAATCATCTGTACAGAAGTTTTTTCTGAGATTGGAGGATCTTCCAAGACTTCTAGACAGCCGTTCAGAGATATTTCACACGACTATGCTTAGTATATCAGAAACTTACTACAACTGATGGACGACGTACATCAGGCTTATAGTGCAATAATATTTTGTTGATTAATGAAAACATGCTTGCCCTTTCAGTGTTCAAAATGATACAATGAAGTGTAGTGTTCACATTGATAGAAGAATTTTGCATGTTAACACATTCTGTTATTATAATTGGTTTGTGTATGGAAAAGCTAACAGCATGAAATTGGCCTTGGCGCCTCTGGCTGATTGACACAAGCATTAGTAAGACGGTGCATGTGATCTATACATGCTAGAGTGGACTGATGTATTTGAAATACTTGGTTCTAATATATTATATTGTAAAGTGTGAACTTGTGTTCTATGTGATAACAATGATAAAGTTATAACGAAAGAAATGTACCTGCTTTGATGGCTACACACTGTCATCTAACGTGTTAAGTGTTTTGTATAAAAAAATGTATTCGGACAATGACGACTCCAGTATCAAACAAACTATTCAGAGCTCAATCACCTATTTATCATTAACTAATAAATTAATGCTGATCATCACGATTTAACGAGCTTCCTTTTATCAGGGTTTAACACTCATTTGTTTGTTCTTGAACTACAAACATATTTCATTTTCATAGCCGACTTGAGGCCCATTTATAAGATGGGCGTGCAGCATTTATGAATATCATTGTTTGTTACTGTGACTTGTTGATTTATTTTCTTCTTCTTCTTTGTTGTTTTCTTTTGGAAAAAGCACAATTTTTAAAATGTTGTGTTTGTCACTTTGTGTATGTGTATAATTTGGATACAGGAATAGAAGTTTTTTCTATTCTTTGATAGACTAGTAATTGGACTTGTGATGTCTCCATGACATCACATTTGTTATTGGAATGTACTTGTGACATCATAGTGAAAATTATTGTTGTTGTTTCTCATTATGCGCTTTTGAATTTTGTTAAGATTTGAAAACAGCTGGCGATTCTATTGGCTTACAATAGATAGTCCTGGTCATATGACATGTCTCAACCAATCAAAATTCTTGAGACATCTATCTTACGGCTTCATGCATCATCTTGTCTAATTGGCATGTTTGTTATTATATATATAGAGCAAATGAAAATTTCATGACCTATAAACTAATCTTTCAATTTATCTAAAAGTCAAAGTTGTAGTTGTAGATTTCCTTATGATAATTGTATATAAAATTCCCTATTTTGAATGTTGGAAGTTAATCATTTTGGGCTTGGAAATCACAGGAGCTTTGTATTGTTTACCCTTCTGAAGGCTTCAGTTTTGGATGTTTTTTATTGCTTTAGGTGTAGATTGATCTATTTAAAAGTGCTATTGTTCTGTACTGCCATATTATGATTTATGTTGGTGCTTTCTGTTTTGTTTCTACGACCATGTCATTTTTGCTTATTGTGGTATGCTTGTAGACTATGGCATTATTTTTTGTTGTTAGAAAGTAATAAATCGAAAAGTATAAGCAGAAAAAAGCATTCTCTTGATTTTTTTGTTTATACAATAAACCCCCTGAAACATCTGGACTGACCCCCGACTCGGCCAAAAATCCAGTTTTCTGAGAATTACGATTTTCATAGAATTCCAGTTTTCTGGGGTTTTAATGTACATGAATTACAGTAAAACTTTTCTGTATTCCTGTTTGATGAAATCTATTTGATAAAAGACTAAGTTTTTTAGAAATGTTAGCAATAGAAATTAGAAATATTGTCATTTGTGGTGTATTTTTATACTTCTCCTTTTGTGTGAGCAATATTTACTTGGTTTGTGATATAATTTTTAATCAGCTGCTTATGTCTACATAGATAATTTCATTTTAATCAAATGATGCTTAATATAATTAACTTTTTCAGCCCATTTTAAGTTTTTTCCAGAGAATTTGTATATTGTAAATAAGATTTTATATTTTTTATTTATATTCAAGTTGTTTTCTAAGAAGAATGAAATGCTGTAGATAATTTTTTATAAATATGAAATTTTTATTTGTTGATTATTTAGACCTAATTGTGTTTTTATAATATTATTCTATCTTCCATGACATCATAGATCCCGGTAAGTGAGTTTATTATTGCTGTTAGATATTAAAAAGGATTGAATATATTATTGTAGTGTGTAATAAAATTATGTCTATAAGAAGTTGGTGATAATTGACCTTCGATGATAATTATCATAATAATGCACTTTTGTCATTTATAATCAGAAATTAAGAGAATTTTAGTATGCTGGCTTGTTTAGTTATAAGTATTAGATTGTAATCAAGGTCCACTATTTAGGCGTCAGTGTGACAGAACGTGTCTGAAATAGTGTTTATATATTCGGAATACCACACAAGAATTATCTCCTGGAACCATGGAATCACAAATAAAAAAGTCAGGACTATAGTACATGTATACTATTTTTATTGTGAATGCAAAAAAAAACCAGAAATAATTGGGAATTTTGGCAATAATATGAATAAAGTTATAATTAGAAACTTTCATAATGAAAGAATTATAGTTATCTTTCTTTTTGGTCAATTTTGTTAGTTGATTTCATTACCTGGAATATTTATATTAATTATAATGAAGGTACCATTTATGGTTAGGTATTAAAAAGAGCAAATTCTTGCAAAATTAATTTGAAATTTTTTTTTAATTACGTCATTTGCCTTTTATTTCTTATACATACCATTGTTCTAGTTATCATCTTGAGTTCCATACTAAGTAATTATACATCAATTTTGTTGAAGAAGTATCAATTTTACTAACATACCCCACCCACCCACTTTTATTAGTTCTAGGAATTTACTGACAGCTTTCTTTGTTAATAAATGTTATTTTTGAATAATTTTGTGTAAAGTGCTCAGTTGTTTGATTGTTTTGTTATTATTTCTATGATTTTATTGATTGTAGATTTCGGAGCAATAATATGTAGTTTTTATTTGTTATATGCTTCCTTTATGTAGTCTGCCATTATTGGTTTTATCTTATCCTTTTATTGTCATATTGAGAATTTATTGAATTTGGCATGAAAATCACACTTGAACTTCATATAATGTTGTCATTGGAGTTTGTATATGAAAAAATATGTCGTCATGCAAATTGTGAATTAAATGCAAAAAATTGAAATTCCTCATTTTGTGTTATATTTATACACTCATTTTTGGAAACTGAACAATAATTCAGCTTTCCATTGCCATCACCCACTCGGGGTGCATGAATTTTTATGCAGATCAAAGTTAATGTACTATCAAGGGTGTGATTCTTCCTACTTTCAGCTGATTTCCTCTTTGTCTTAAATTGTTTGAAACAAAAGGGTCCAGATTCAGTCTGACCTCAAAAATGATGTTTTTTCAAGCATGAGGGGGTGGGGTTAGGGTATTTCAGCCTTTTCGCTCTTGAAGCAGTCGCACCCCTGACTATGTTTTTCTACTTCCACCTAAAACTGGTCCCTGTTCCATTTTGCTGTGCAAGTCTCTGTAATTTGGGTTTCCATGAGTATTTTCAGTTATAACTGTTGTTTAAACTGAGTAAATTTGGTCAGAGTTGCTTTATCTGATCTTAATCGTAGACTTAATTCTGTCCTTATCACTGCTAGTATCTTCTATTTCCAATGATAATGAGAATCGTCTTTTAGTCTTCAGACTCAATAGGGTTCAGTCTCTGGACCTCGGGTTCATGTGTTGGAAACCTGGGCATATGTTTCCTGTTACAATTAAATTGAAGACATTATATGTCAGTGTGTTTGTGTACTATTGTATAACAAGCTGATACAGGGTTTCATACACTTGAGATATAATTGACACACTTGGGATTTTCAAGTTGCCATTAAGGAAATTAATGAAAGTAACCTAAATGCCATAGGCTAATGTACTATAAAAGAGTTACGTTGAAAGAACTTGACACCACTACATCAGCTGATAGAAACACTAACACTAGTCAACCAATGTTCAGTTTTTGCTGACACATTGAAAAAGAAAGGAAATTAAATTGGATATGAAGATAATTTGAGATTGAGGCCAGTTCAGTAAAAACTAAGTTACTGATAAAACTTATTTATTTGGGTTAAACTTTGTACCAACAGTCCGGGTATTAAATTTGGCAACTTTCCAACTTTAATAGTGGTGGAAGATCCCGGTAAAACTATCGTTCATTCCTACTGACTTTCGGAGTAGAGAGTGTGAACGAATTGTAAGAAACCAATACAGATATTATGTTTATGAATTATTACCATAAGAACAAGAATGAAGTTTAAAATAAAATTGACAGACAATAGAGCAGCTCTCTGACAAAAACGTAAATTCCATTTCTGTTAAAGTTGAGATGATTTCAAATGATATCAGAATTTGATCTAGTTTGTATGATAATGTGCTTTGTATAGGTCTACTGGTATGCAATATTCCATTTTATTACTGCATGCTTTTAAATTACCATGTAATTTTGTCTCTTCTTCATCACTGAGTTGCTGAAGTTTTATTACCGTATAACGACAATTTTGTGTAAGGATGCATTCACCATATCTTCCTAAACAGGATATATACAGTAGGCAACAGCTGATTCTTTTTTCTTAACAATGCATATCTTCTCAATATATGGTAACATTTCAAGTGTAAAATCATTAATTTTGTTTTGCTTCCATCAGGCCCTGATTTATAAAAGTTTTACTTATTTCTTTAAAAAGAAAATTCTCTTTTCTAATAAAAGCTTTTCTTTTGTGTACAGTAAAACCTTGGTGTAAAGAGCATCTTTAAAACAAACAGACTTATCTAGATATTAAACTGGCCTTAACACCAAGTTGAATTACAGGAAAATTACAGAAAACTAGTCTTAAAGTTCACAACAAAACTGGGTTACAAACAGTACAAGTTTCACTGGATATATCATATTCACTTACTTTATGAAATAAATGGCAGACACTTACAGCATAGTTTGTACAAGAGAAACATTTTTTATACCCATTCTGACATTGAGACTATGAAATAATGTAAATTCAGCCAGTAACTTTGTGAACAAAGGGAGGTAATACAAATTGGTTTTTAGGCTACTTTCAATCACAGGGAGACAACTTAACATTTATATGAATAGTGTTACAGAGATCCCAGCTGACCCTATATTTTAACACAGACAAAAGTTTCATTTGGGAACGAATCATACCTGTGGAGTAAAAAATTAGTTTTTGACCTACCTTACTAATCTATTTAGGTCCAGTAATCCTAAACAAAGCTATTTTTATAATCTTACATACAACTATAAACTACATAACAATTGTTTTATTATTAAATGATTTATTCATGCATTATAATCATAACATGATAGAATTCTAGTTTATATTCAAGTCAATTAGACTCTGATACTTCTCAAACAATGATTTTACAATAATACATGTAGCTCCAAAACTGTAACAAGTAATGAATCAAACATTGTAAAAACATCCAAGTTTCTTGATTATTCATAACAATTTCTTCAAATCACAGGTAAATAAACTTGACATACAGTAAAACCTTATTAAAAGACCATCTCAATGATAAGACCATCTTGTAATTAGAACCACTTAAGTTCTGATGACTTATCACTATTTATCTAATGTTTTAACTGGGTAATGAGATCACCTCTGACAATTAGCATTTCTTAAAATCAGTATATCAACATCAGAGAGCATCAAATAACAAGAGTTAAAATCCAGAAGTCTTAAAAATACAAAAATCTGCCACATAAGTAAACGTATCTCGAATAATAGTCAGTAATAACACCAGAATACTTTTAATTTAAACCCCAAAACAGGAGTTTATAAAGCTTTGAACTTGAGAAAAATCTCTATAAAAAGCTGATGTATATGACAGCAGAGTACACAATGTGAAATTATAGATACTAAAGTGTTTTTAATATAAACATAATACACAACCAATTCTTTGATATAAATGCTTACTTGTAAAAAAATGAGAAAAATCTTACAAGACATATATGAGACCAGAACTTTACAAAATTCACATAACCTTTTACATTATAATACTGAATATTTCATGATAATTTAAAAATATTTCATTAAAACAGTAAAATTATTGTAATGTCAGAATATAGAACTGAATATAACTAAGATAATCAAAGTACAGAAAGTATTCATGGAAACTAAACTTATGTAGACTTGCACTGCAACATGGAATGAGAACTACCTTTAACAAATGGCATGGCAGATGTAGAAATACATAGTATAAGTACTTAGGTCTACAAAAAAAATTATGTGGCTAAGGAAAGCTGAACTATCATTCAGTTTCCAAAAAATGTGTTCTAGAACTACATGTATATAAGCAAATCAACATACACTTTTATTACTACTGATTTTCTTAACCAAATTCAAAATAAAAATACAGGAAGCCTAACTGGTAGGAATATTTTCTAGCCTTCCTTTTAAAGTACTCTGTGGTTAAAACTGAATGTTTTCACAACTGAAATGGCAGAGAAAATGTGACAAACAAAAGCAAATAATTTATAATAATCACGAGAATTAGGATTAAATATTAGTTTATTAAAGCATGATAATAAATGGCATAAGAACAAAGTTTTGGTTATTTAACTGAACCATTTCTTCAGAAGGACTCAATTCTTAATTCACTTTTCTTACTGGGTCTGTGTAGTCAGAATTATATACAACAGCTACTTAAGTCAAGAAATGTAGAAGTATTGTTTAAAGACTAAGTCACAATATATGAAAAAAATAAGATAAAATAATAATTAATGTCAGGTACATATCACAGACTTAAGCTCTTTTATACAGCTAACAATACAAACATCTTTCACAATACCAACTAACACTATAATAATCACAGACGTATATGGCATGAATAGAAATAGTAAATGAAGTCCAAATTTTATACAAATTAATAAAATGTACATCTGTTTATGTAATGAATGGTGCCACAAATGGCTGAATTACTAATGTGACTAATGGAATGTATCCTGATAAGTAATAAGTGGCTATTTAAAATCAAGACAAAATTAAGCACTTAAAACAAAAAACATTTCTTTACATACCGGTAGTTCGTAGAAGCATGATTTGAGGTACTTAAACAGGCATTAGGTAAAAACCTTCATAAAAATGTAATAAATCAGCAAAATGATTTCACAATCTTATTTAACAAAGTTAGATGGAATGCATTTCGAATAGAAAATCAAACATTAAATCTGTAACAAGTCAATTTAAACCATACTTTGTATTTCATTGTAAACAATATGAGGTACAAAAATATTTACAATAATACCAAGAACAGCCCATTTTAGCAAGAATTATAGATATCATATTTATTAAACTTATTTCCTGGAAATGTATTATACTGTTTACAACAGATATTCTGTTGAACAATTCTAAAGGATTAGGTGTATTTGCTGTAAAATTGTGATTAAGTGGTGATAAAATCCCAGTCATTGTTGAGAGATTTGTTGAAAATGTGAGAAATTTCTAAAAAAATTCCCATGAAATAATCTCTAAACTAGCAACAAACTTGACACAAATTGAATTTAAAAAATACTAATTATCTTTAGAAAAAGGATTTAACAATGAGGCAACTATAGGTAAACACTTCCTGGTATAAAAATAACATTATAAAAACTCGCAGGAATGATACATACCAGTTTAACAACAAATAGATAAAACTTAGACATAAAGGATAAACAATTAAAAACAAACAAAAAAATACATTTTTATTGTATCTTTTTTACCTAATATTATTTTAAGCAGTGTTAATTCATGCACCATATTAAGCATAACTGGTAAACAGGTTGAAATTCATAAACAAAATATCAATGGAAGAATAGTGCATGTTTTATAATCAAATTTATCTTAAACGTCAGTTATAAAAATGATAAGCGTAAAGTCGAATAACAGAAAAGAATTGTGACAACATTGTTTTACAAATCAATAAAAAAATTCTATTCCTCCTCCACTTTCTTAGGTTTTTTCTTCAATCCCCAACAGTTCATTTTATTCCATGTTTCGCTTGTTTTTCTGTCAGCCTTGGTGACCAGACTAAAGTCAAGAAAGTGTAACCTAGGTAACTTTTGTAGCACTAATTGCCGGTAACCCTAAAAATATAAATAAAGGAAGTCATATAAACAACTTTGTTTCAGCAATTTTTCTATGAAGAGCAGAATTCATCACTGCTGCATGCATTAAATAATATCTAATGTTATCAATTGTTTATGGAATAACAAAAATAGGAAATACAGCACAGTAATTGTAATTCAACTTTAGTGACAATGCAGTTCTAAATAAAAATGCAATTTTTTTTTCAACACAAAATGCAGGAAACAATATCAGCAGAATAACCATGCATATATGATTCACTTGTTATCAAGAAATAGTAGGATATGATCTAACCTTGATATTTTCCATAGGATTTCCATGTAAAGTAAGTTTTCTTAGAGATAATATAGGTTGAAGTTGATCAATCTGTCCTGGATCTTGTATCTGGTTACCATGAAGATATAATATTTGTAAATTGACAAATTCTGTCAATTCCTAGGAAAATAGAAAAACAATGTATGAAAGTTTATAACAAGTGCATGATGTATGTTTATGTATAATGAAGAGACTTTAATAAAGATATATATATGTAGACACAAAATGATAAAATATGGTCACACATAGTAAGAGTTTGCTAGATTTGAACCACCAATGTGTAGCACAAGTTATTAGAATCTAACATCACCAAGATCACCAAATAACATAAAAGTTAGTCAAAAACTTGAGATAAACAGTCAAAACTTGCCATAAACAGTCTTTATCAAGCTTGAAACTGTTTATATGTGATTGAATAAACATTTATAACTTACAGAACCAATTTTGGAGATTTCGTTCTGTGACAAGTCAATCCATGCTATGCCTTGCCAATTAGTAAACTTTTCAAGTGTAAAACTTTGAAGACATTCAAGACCTGTGATGCTGTTGTTATTCAATTTAAGGCTTCGACCTGAAGATTTGCTTCCTTCTTCAGGTGGTGGAATTTGCTTTCCTTTGTAGCGAGGAGAAACTGGAGGTCTTGGCTCTTCTTGTATAGCATCTAAATCACAGAGTGAAATACATTAGGATAAGAATTCATATTATAGTAAATTTAGAGGATCACTGGTCTGTATTGTGTATTGGACTGAGGACTCTTAGCACTGTAGACAACACTTGATCATGTTGCTACAGACTAAAAGTCAACCCATCGGCTAAGTTGTTGGAAGTGCAGGGTTTTCAATAAGATTGTGGCGAACAGCCCCAAAAGCGAGACTAACAGACCTGCTCGAGGGGGTCTGGGCATTTTCTAGCAATATTTTATGAATTTTTCAGATTCCTAACAGGCCCAAACACATTTCTAAGCAGCTAAATTGGTCTGCAGCCTGCTTTTATTGAGAACCCTGGAAGAGGACCAAATATATATTTCTTTTTAAATTGAACAGTTGGGATAGATGGTAATAAAATTAAGTCCATTTCATCAGTCAAATATAACAAAATAAACAGAAAATCACTGGATTTGTCACACATACTACTTTCAATATGTAAGAACAGGGTTTTGTTAACTTGTAAGAGACCATACAGTATATTAGATTTGTACATTCATACAGAGGTTCACTTTAAGTTTAGGGGAAGATGCCCTAGCCTTTGATATGAGGATGAAATAGCGAGTTGAAGCCTCTTTTAGGCAAAATGATCTCACCTGAAACCATTTTCAGGAATGAAATTTCAGGAAGTAAATTGGATTATTTTGTGGGAAAATCGCATGACTTCAAAAAAATTTCAAAGGGGAAGTAGTCCTTCACAGACTATAACTTTATAATAAAGAAACCCTCTGATTAATGATAATTGTGATATAGAGACATTTCAACTAAAGACAATCTTACCAGCAACATTTTCTATTCTGCAGAAGGAGAAGTCTACAGGTCGTATGATTTCATTGGTAGAGTCAATCAATGACTGTGTGTCACACATGCGCTTTGGCTGATATTTCACAATACTGAAATTAATGCATGATACTTGCAATGTACATGTATTTGTCAATCAAACATATACTGAAAATAATTACTAATATAGACATCATTGTTTGAAAGGTTTAAAGGTGATTGCGCTATATTTGCTATTTAATAACTTCAACAAAGTTTATGTCTTTGTACAAATCAAAATCAAATCAGACTGACCAGCTGTTATATAAAAGTAAAGGTTTTCTTTAAACTATTAATTTGATTGGCTGCCTAAAGGTTGTAAAAAGCATTCATTCTGTTGATAAGTATTCAAAGATAAAATCATGGAAATAGTTGATTAAATGTTAGGGACAGGTACATTTTGTAAGATGTTTTTTAAAGTAATTATCAATCAAGAAAAGGAACTGACATTTCATGAAAGTCATGTATTTCGAGTTGGCATTGATTAGATCAAATTATTAGGTTTATCATTATATTACAATTAGTTTGATATAAATGCATGCGATGGACAAATACACCTATTTTCTATCACTAACCATCATAAACAAATCATATGCGCTTCTATTACTTGTAAACTGTTGACTTTTCCTATTGCTATTTTGTCCTCGAAGTTGACATTGTGGTCACGTGACAACCTTTACTGAGACTATGAAACGATACGCTTCATTGGACGGCATCTGGTTTTCATATTATCGACAATCAATGAAACGATGCGTTTCATCAAGTCTCAGTAAGGCACACAATGTCAGCTTCCAGAGCAAAATAGCGTTGGAAGAGGAAAAGCCGACAGTTCAACTTCAATGTAGTAAAAAATTTACAAGTACTGGAAGCACACATGATTTGTTTATGATGGTTAGTGATAGAAAATAGGTGTATTTATCCATTGCATACGTTTTTCCTCGCTGCCTTTGTTGCAGTTGTTGTTTGTATGTGAAAAATCGTTGTTGCGACTTCTCCATGGAGTAAGCAAAAACCGACACTTTCATGCATTATGGCAGTATTTTGAATATTTTTACAATTTGCCGTTTGAATATGTGATTGAGGTTGGTTGTTATTGTTAGTTGGATGGCTTAGGTACGCAATGCTGTTGGGCTTTAGAGATTTCATGGAAATATATTTAAATATGAGCCGTTTAATTATTATTTTGAGTGAAAACGTTGTTTGTGGAGTTCCATCCCTGGTCTATATATCCAGTGTTTTTTCTCTCTTCATTGGGAAGAGGCCTTGGCTGTTGATTTTGGGAAGAATTATCGCTAAAATTGCTGATTTTGGGAAATTCAAATGAAATAGCTGGTGTAAGTTTGAATTTTTGGGAAAACTGCATGATTTTAAAGAAATTTTCAATTGGGAAGAGGCCTATAATAGGCCTCTGTTATAGAAGTTGAAAAATCACTGATATCAGATACATTATATACTGAATTTTAGTTTTAGGCTCATTTTTGGTAAAAAACAGCCCAAAATACTATCCAAACACCGTTCTGGCCCCCTGTGATTTTGACAATTGACCTACTGTTCGCGGATATATATGATATTTGATAAATAATGCGAATATTCAAAGATCCAACTGTAAATGTTGAATAACAGTAACTCCAATAAAAAACATACCTCATTCCTGACATTTTTTCGACAAAGTATCTCAATATCTTTATCAATGATGACTGTAAGCGGCAGATTCCAATTCAAAATAAAGTTAAACCACCATTTTGTTACTGGGGTAACGGTTTTTACTAACCCGTATGTAAACATTCGATTACATTAAAGACCGATCCATACCGTATCGATTCCGTACAGCTGATCACATGACCAAAAAATGGAGGACGTCTACAGAAAGGTAAACTATTAGGAAGTCTAAAGACTAAAGTTTTTGTGTATGTCAGTTTGTTTTTGCACCTTTGTCACCTGCCTGTCTGGGTCCTTCCTCTCATGATATCGTTTGACAAAGCAATTAATTAAAACTACTGTCAGAGTAACAAATGTATGTCTGCATTCATACATAAAATTAATGGACATTCATAAAATCAAGGACTTATCCTCGAGTGCCCAAACTGCGCCAATCTAAGCTTTAGCTGTGAAATGCTGCATTGATACTATACACATAACAGAAACTATTTACTTACCACTTAATTATAACCAATTTACTTCAATACCAAGAAAAATCCGCTGTCATAAATACTTTTCTACTCCTAAGTAACATAAAACACATTGTGAGTCAAATACAGTGCCACCATTTTTTTGGTCCTAACTGCGCCATGTGTGAGTGACACCATAACATTTACAATAATTTAGGCAATTATATTCATGTTAATAGGTTTTTGAACGAAATTTACTTAAAACAATACATTGTTCAACTTATAAAACTATTTTATCGGTCATGAGCAGCATCAAACATAGTTTATTCCTCCTGTTTACAGTGAGGACTGAAAAAAAATGTGTCACCTCTCCGTACTTCTCCTGTTGGAGAACATTATTTAAATAACCCATATTATTAAGTTGTATTTCTCTCCTTTCACAATGTTTACGTATGTCCACGTATTCCTCCTATAACAATGCTTGAATGAGTGCGTCATTAAAATACTTTCTTGATCTTTGTATGTTTCGGGGGAAGAAAAAAAAAGAAAATAAGGTTTCAAAGCACTTACCAAGCTAAACATCGACAAGGGATCAAAAAGGTGTAATAAGAATAGACATATTGCCTTAAAATACGACTATGGTCACATGACTTTCATTGATGCAACAGGAAACATTGCAGACGGTGCGTTCCAGACATGTTTACTTTAATAATTCGTGCATAAAAAGGACATTCTTCGTGAAAAGCATTTTGCATTAAGAAAAAACACATAAAAACAGTTGAGTGAGATGAAGTTTGCATTATTTATATATTTGAATCGTATTTTTACACAAATATTCGTCCTCGTTTACCTATTACGTCATGGAATTAAATTCTCACGGTCACTGGCGTGTGCGGTAAAATCTCACGAGACTACGGTAAAAACAAGAAAGATGGCGCAGTTAGGACATTGGCGCAGTTAGGACCTCTGACGATATATACATACATGTATATAAGTCCTTGATAAAATCTTTTCTTTGTGTTATTTTAATTTGTTAACTTATGTTATTTAAACATGATCTCTTTTAGAATCAGAGCCGGAATTTAGCTGGTTTGTGCATTCATGCAAAGATATATATGTTAATAAAAATTGTCACTATTCTTTCTGTAGATTTGTCTGTTTGTTCTGATAATTTGTCTCGGCCACAAAGTTCTTTGCGTGGACAATGGGTTAGCCCTTACTCCACCTATGGGATGGCTTTCATGGGAGCGCTACAGATGTAATACAGATTGCAAAGCAAATCCGGATAATTGTATAAGGTTGTTATATTAAATTTGTCCATAAATTTGTACATGTATTATATCAGTTTTCGAATTAGGCCACCTGACCAAAAAACCAAGCCCGTCTTAATCACTGCCAGTAAGGTAGAAATTAATTGTACCCCTGCAAACAAAGTTTCAGAGGGGGTATATTGGAGTCACGCTGTCGGTCGGTCAGTCGGTCCGTCCGTCGGTCCTTCCGTCCGCATAAAGTTTGTGGAGCGAACTACTAGCTTCCACATTTTTTTGAGCTATTGCAATGAAACTTGAAATATGTTATCAACATCAAGTGTAGATGTGCAAGACACAATTTTCATGCCCAGATTCACTCATTTTAGAGTTACGTCCCCTTGAACTTAGCCATATAGTGTGCTATTGCGGTATTAGTGTCAAAGCTGCGGCGGGGGTATTAGTCACCTCTGTGACAGCTCCAGTTTGTTTAGTTATCAGACCTATGGTCCAATGAAATTTTAAGCTTAATGGAGTACCTGAAACTATTGTTTTACTAGAAATATTAAATAATAAAACGTTCCCATTAATTAATATAACACATACCATCATACAAAACATTATATACATGTGTAAAAAATTATTCATTGATAAATATTGCAAAAGCAGAATTTGATCATGCAATGACAGGTTAACGTTTGATCTGGTAAAAGTTAATTTGGTCTGGTAAAATTTACCTCTTCACAACCCCATATATCCAGTGCTTGAAAAAGTTATTCATGAAGACTTTTATATTAGTCCATAAATTTGTGCATGTATGTATATAGTTATAATTAAACGACTATACCCCCAGCAGAGCTATTAAAAAAGTGTCTTCTTACGTTTGTAAGAAGACACTTGTCAATAACTCAACTTTCACGTGGACATAATCCTTTATTGTCATATAAGTCAGATACACATACTCATATTTTCTTCAAAAATGTCTTCTTACAGATGCTAAGAAGACGGTTTGCTAAGACAAGCAACCATTTATACTCGGCTTCGCCTCGGACAAATTGGTTGTTTGTCTAAGCGAACCGTCCTCTTACGTCTGTAAGAAGACACTTTTGAAGAAAAACTCGTACTGTATCTATTACATAATTCTGATTGTTATGTAATTTTACTTGTAATACATAGATGTTAGATGCTCTTGTAGTGATATATAGATAACTGTTAAAACAACACTCAAGTTAAGTTAATTTTTCATTGTTCATTTATAAGATAATATGATAATTATAGCAAGAAAGAATTTATTTATATTTTCTTCACAATTGGACATTCTCGTCTTCATTGTGAACCTCTGTAAAAACGAGAACATTATTGTACAAGCATGTTTAAGAATATGAACAATTCACATTTCAACCTATTTTACTCCTACTTTCATCGAATATTGTTTATTGATATTTTTTTTATATTATGATATTAAAACACTGTTAATCAACAAGTCAGGTTTACCTTGAAAATGACACAACATTTCAGTGAGAAATTATATCGTGATGTTGCCGATTTGTTGGTATCTGAGGGATATAGAGATGTTGGGTACCAGTATGTGAATATTGATGATTGCTGGATGGCAAAGCAGAGAGCCAGTGATGGTTCATTGGTTCCTGATCCTGACAGATTTCCCAATGGAATGAAAAATCTAGCAGATTATGTATGAACACTTCATATACATTGTGCTAATACCATATATAAATGTCTGTGTATAATATGAATACTTTAGCTAGAATATTACATAAATGATGAACACTTTTCTTAATAGAATGTGAAGCAATTCAATAAGTTAGTAGTATTTCAACTTTTGCTTTTCGTCATTTTTATGAATGGTATCAAGGACTTATATACGTATATAAGTCCTTGATGGTATCAAGGGAGTTTTTATCAATTTATTGATAATTTAAATTTCTATCTGTAGTATACATACATATGTATAATTATATCTATACATGTAGGTTTGTTACCTAGTATACGCTCAGAATCACATTTATTTCATATTTATTAATTAAGAGTAATTTAGTCTATAAAAATGAGTTTACATGCATGTCACTTAAAATGATTAATATGCAAAAGACAGATGATCTTTTCATTTAAATGTTAAAATTGTTTTGAAGACTTAACTGTCTTAGCTTAATAGAATATGTCTCCATTTTTGTTTCACTTTGACCCTTACTGTCAATTTGAACATTTCTTGTCATATATAACATATTTACATTGGTTGTTCTAGATTCATTCGAAAGGATTGAAAATTGGTATATATGAAGATTTTGGTACACACACTTGTGGTGGATATCCTGGTAGTAAATTCTATCTTCAACAAGATGCAGAGACATTTGCCTCGTGGGGTATTGACATGTTGAAACTTGATGGTTGTTATACAGATACTGGGGATATGGATTATGGTTAGAACTGATTCATTATTAGTTTTATTCATTTTGAGAACTTCTGAAAAATAATGTCAACTTAGACAAAATATATGTTTGAAATTACAAAAAGAAGCAGGAGTTAAACATACTTAATCCAATGTATTAGTTTGAAATTATTAATATTGTACACATAATTCTACATTGAAAAAGTTGTACCCATATATTTGCTATTCTTGTTTTCACCTTATAGTAATACGTATGCCATATTTCAGGTTACCCTGCGATGGAATTCTTCTTAAACAGAACTGGTCGCCCGATATTGTATTCATGTAGTTGGCCAGCTTACATTTCCGGATCCTCTAATGTAGGTCATTATTGCGTTTTACGTGTTTTCACAGAGTTAACTAATTTCTCATCAATATCAAGACAAACTCGTTATAACGACCGCTTAATTATACCCCCAGATATGAAATATATGGGGGCTATATTGGATTCACGCTTGACGGTCGGGCGGTCGGCCGGTCGGTCGGTCGGGCGGTCGGTCGGTCGGTCGGTCCGTGCGTCTGTAGACACAATTTGTCCGGAGAATTTCTCAGCAACTACTTACAGGATTTCAATGAAACTTCACAGAAGTGATCAGTAGTAAGCCTAGTTGTGCTAGCTTAAAGCATTTTTTGTTCGGATTAATTTTCACTGAGTTATACCCCTTTGTTGTTTTTATACAGTATATACAATAGGCAAATTTTGTCCGGACAATTTCTCAGCAATTACTCACAGGATCTCAATGAAACTTCACAGAAGTGATCAGTAGTAAGCCTAGTTGTGCTAGCTGAAAGCATTTTTCGTTCGGATTAATTTTCACTGAGTTATACCCCTTTGTTGTTTTTATACAGTATATACAATAGGCAAATTTTGTCCGGACAATTTCTCAGCAATTACTTACAGGATCTCAATGAAACTTCACAGAAGTGATCAGTAGTAAGCCTAGTTGTGCATGGTTAAAGCAATTTTCGTTCGGATTAATTATCACTGAGTTATACCCCTTTGTTGTTTTATACAGTATATACAATAGGCAAATTTTGTCCGGACAATTTCTCAGCAATTACTTACAGGATCTCAATGAAACTTCACAGAAGTGATCAGTAGTAAGCCTAGTTGTGCATGGTTAAAGCAATTTTCGTTCGGATTAATTATCACTGAGTTATACCCCTTTGTTGTTTTTATACAGTATATACAATAGGCAAATTTTGTCCGTACAATTTCTCAGCAACTACTCACAGGATCTCAATGAAACTTCACAGAAGTGATCAGTAGTAAGCCTAGATGTGCATGCTAAAAGCAATTTTCGTTCGGATTAATTTTCACTGAGTTATGGCCCTTTGTTGTTTTTATACAGTATATACAATAGGCAAATTTTGTCCGGACAATTTCTCAGCAACTACTCTCAGGATTTCAACGAAACTTCACAGAAGTGATCAGTAGTTGGCCTAGTTGTGCATGCTTAAATCATTTTTCATTTGGATTGATTTTAACTGAGTTATAGCCCTTTGTTTTTTTCTACAGTGTATACAATAGGCAAATTTTGTCCTGACTATTTCTCGTTGACTACTGCCAGAAATTCTATAAAACTTCTCAGAAGTGATAAGTAGTTAGCCTAGTTGTGCATGCATTAAACATGTCTTGGTTTGTTAAATTTTCACTGAGTTATGGCCCTTTGTTGTTTTTTATACAGTGTATATACAATATCTCAATAACTACTCATAGGAATTCAATGAAATTTCTCGGAAGTTATAAACAGCCAAGTTGTGCATGCCATAACCAGGTTTTGTTTGGATTAATTTTCTCTGAGTTATGGCCCTTTGTTTTATACAATTAGGTTAATTTTGCCCATACCATTTCTCAGCAACTACATGCAGGAATTCAGTGAAACATCTTAGAAGTGATAAGTAGTTTGCCAAGTTGTGCATGTCCACAATAGGTTTTGTCCAAGTAAATTTTAATGAGTTATGGCCCTTTGTTATTTTTTATATAATGTATATTTAGAAACTGGTCAGGATATATCTAAGCAACAATTTGCAGGTATTAAAATATGAAAATGCATTATATTTCCGTCTGTAAAATGTAACAATAACTGTGTCAAGGCCGCATCTGGGGGTATTCATCACCTTTAGTGATAGTTCTAGTTTCTGTCATGTTTTCAATAAGTATGCTTTATTTCAACTTGATGGTGAAACAAAAGCATGACTTGAGGCTGTATTTCTGTGTTTTGGTTTCAATGGTGGCCTGAACAGATGTTTTCCTGTCATTTCCTCAGAGTTTAACATCTTGTTTGCTCTGTAGCTGGTTGTACATTATTTAGATTGTCTTACTTATTTTTTAATTTTAATTAATATAAATGGGGTTTAAAGGTGCATCGACAATGTTTATTTTTCAGCCTGATTATGCTAAGATTGCCAAGTTCTGTAACATCTGGCGTAACTATGCTGACATTCAAGACTCCTGGGATAGTGTTAAAGGCATCATAGAATGGTTTGCTCAAGATAAAGGAAGTTTTACAAAAATAGCAGGACCGGGCAACTTCAATGACCCTGATATGGTACTGTTTAGTATAAATGTTGTTATTTATCATAGATTCTGTGAGTAAAACTCAAACAAAAAGATGAAGTACTAGTATGTGTATAAAATGTTCACATACTGTTGGTATGAAGTTTAAAGGAAGTTCATGGTTTATTATAATATGTACATTATCTTATACTTCCTGTCTGATATAACGGTCATATTGTCTTATATACTTGACTGATGACGAACACTCCATGGATTATTTTGCAGCCTTAAAATCTCTTAATATTTTGCTTGTTGGAAGTAAACTTGTCCTTGGTTAAAGTTTATGCATATTTTAATTGGCATATTCTAATTGACAGAATTTGCCCCAGTTACCGACTATGTCTCTTTATGTGAGAAAGTAGGTAGTTGCTTACAGAGGATGGGGTCTAGTACTGGTTCTTCCCAGGATCAATGATCAGTGAACTGTCTGCCTCATATGACTCTGAATGTTGAAAAGTGGCATAAAACAAACAAACCAACCAACAAAACTGACTGTTGAAAAAGGGTGTAAAATTCAAACTAACAAACAGAATAAAACAAATTTTGTATATTGTTGATTAATAAGCAGACTACTGGTTCTATGACTAGGACTTATAATGTCTATAAATTCTATTTTCTTTCATATACTTTAAGCTGATTGTTGGAGATTTTTCTTTGAGCTACGATCAGCAAAAATCACAGATGGCAATATGGGCTATTATGGCAGCACCACTTTTTATGTCCAACAATTTGAAGAAAATGCCCCCAGGATCAAAGGCTTTACTCCAGAATAAAAGGGTTATAGCTATCAATCAGGACCCTCTTGGAATTCAGGGGTCAAGAATAAGTCAGGTAATTGAATGGTTTGTTATTGATGGACTGTTATACATAAATACATGTATAAACATTCAAACCTGTGAACAAAGGCCACCTTCAGGTTTTTTGAGCCATGATGGAAGAATGCACTAAATCGACTGGGTACATACAGTATTTGAGCATTATAAATTTATCTTATCAATATGTTTCAGTCAGATTTGTTCCGAATACTCATATCCCCTATTTGACTAAGTGGATTATTCTGAATATTTTGGTCACATGGTCGAGCTATACCTTCTGTACACTGTAAACATAATTGTTGTACTTTCAGATTGGAAAATCCCTGGATGTATGGACTAGACCTATATCTCCTAAAGGAAAGTCTATAGCCTTTGCTTTCTTAGACCTTGGTACAGCTGGAGGTCCATTCAAGGTAGGATGTTTATACCTTGTTTAATGACTTTGTTTGAGGTACTTTCAGATGTACTGTTGATTGTTTATCTTGGTTCCAGACTAATCTAATCTGGATATCATCTTATTTTGTACAGACTTGTTTGTAATGCCTTTGTGTTCAGCATATTTGTTTGAAAATATCGGTCTTATCCAGAAACCTATTTAGTCTTGATTACCCCATGGTCTGTACATGCCAGTATTAGAGAGGTTCCATTGTAATGGTCTGTATAATTAAGCCCCCTTTCTAAAAAAAGGGGTTATATTGCTTTGCACATATCGGTCAGTCCATCCGTCTGTCCGTAACCAAACCTTGTCTGACCAATAACTAGAGAATGATTTGGCCTAAGCTCTTCGAATTTGGTTGGGAGGTTGGTAATCACATGTAGATGACCTCTGTTGATTTTGAGGTCAGTAGGTCAAAGGTCAAGGTCATGAGGGGGCATTCATGTTTCACAAACACTTTTTGTTTAATAAGACTTGTATTTCTTGTCTGGTTTCAGGTTAGTTACAAGCTGACGAAGCTTGGCGCTGTAGCTCCCAGTGGTTATAATGTTACTGATGTATTCACTGGAAAATATATTGGAACTTTCAAGCCACAAGATTATCTTAATGTCACTGTGGATCCATCTGGAGTGTTCTTCGGAGTCGCCACATTTCTAGGATAATACATATATTACTGGTTATTCTTTGAATCATTCCAGTGTGACAGTAAACTAGTCTGATTGTTGTGAGTGATTGTTTCATGATATTTCTATCAAAGATACATGTATATGTAATGTTATATAATACTTGTTACTTTTGTTACATTTTGTAGCAAATACTAGCAATCATGAAGATCATAAAACAAGATATAAGGCCATCTTAAAAAAATAGTTTGTTTGCGGTAATGCTATCTACTCATCAAAAATGCTCCTAGCCAACTTTTTTTTGGCCTCTCGGGTAAAGTTTTTTTTCAAATAAAAAATAGCATCCTGTCAGTATACATAATGAATTGTAAAAAAATATTTCCTACCTACTTACCTACCTACTTACCCACTGTAAATTCTCTGTGTAGGGTTACTTCAAACAAACAATTTTAAGGATGGTCCTAGTTTCTAATAGGTTTATGGCATACATAGTCAAAATCGCCAATATATTGTTTGGGTGGAAGGCATTTTTAATGAATTGGTCGCATAACTGCACTCCCAACAATTTTTAAAGGTCTCCCTATGTACAGTCAAACCTGTGTTAGCAGCCACCTCCAAATAAAGGCCATCCTGTGAATAAAGACTATTCTTTTAATGGATTATTTAGAATGAAATGACTTCCTAATAAGGATCACTTGTCAATATAGGCCACATTTTTGTCTTCCCAAGGGTAGCCCTTGACCACAGGGTCAGTTCTCTGAAACAGATTCTAAGTACATACTTTTAAGTGACATATAGGTTTTGAATACTTGTGATGGTATAACTGTAGCCGTTATCTACACAATACATGTATCTATGCACCAAGTGCTTACTCTGTCGACTTGCTATGAAACTTCAATATTGACATAATACATTTAAACCTGTCGACAGTTTCAGTTTTAATACCATTTTGTGACAAAGAACACTTATTTTGAACATTTCATTTCTTCAATGTGTCAACCTAATTATAGACTATCTGAAGATGCAGATCCTTTTTAGGGTCCTTAAAGTGGTGAAGGTTGTATTGTTTAACAGAGTTGAGTATTGATATTTATGATAATTATATAATAAGGATTGTAAGAGTTAAATTATTTTAATAATTTACATGATACATCAATTTAGTGATTTTAAGGTTGCTGTAAAACTTATTTACTTTTTCCTGAGTTGTATATTTTTTATGTAATCTGATAATCAGCTTTCATGTTTACTTAATATAATAATATATACATGTATATGATTGTGAAATATTGTTGTGGAAAACACCAACTGTCATATTTACTTAATATATGATTGTAAAATATTGTTGTTGAAGGCACAGTCTGCATTTGTTTTATTATATTTATAAATCAAGAATCACTAGATATGCATTTTTTGTATGTTAGAAAAAAAAGGCAAATGTCTGCAATATGAAAACAAAAAAGACTAAAAATGCATAAAAATGCATGTACATGTAGTTTAATTTGAAAGAAACATTACAATTTTGCTTTGTACTCTTCAGAAATATTTTGTAGAAAAATATGCATAATTTTATGATGTCTTATGTTTATTTTTTTGAATTTGTGATTTTTTTTTAATGGAATTATCCTAAAATGCATTTCTTTTGTTATAAAATTGAATCTCTGAGATATTTTTTCTTGACCATGTATTGGAGAGATGGTGCATCTGTACTTATAGAAGGATTAGACATTACTGTCATGTTGCACAAAACCATGATGACTTTTTGCAAATAGCTTATTTATAAAACCTCTGTCACACTGGGGTCGCGTCCTCATTGCGATCTCACGGCGTCAAAGAAAAGTGAATCATTTTCATTATGGTAAAATTATTTTCATTACAATTACATTTTCAAGAAATTGTGATTTAATTTGTTCAAGAAAGTATGAAGATATGTGAATCTGTTTTTTTAATTTCTTCATTAAGTTGTGCCATTTTCATTATTTTGTGTTTATACTCGTTTGTTTGCAAGAACTAAGATCTTTATTGTGTACATTCTATATTTCAAAAGTAAGATTTTTTGCTTATGATTTTAAAAGCGAATCTCCTTCTAATCCTGTGTGTTTATAAACCAGCTTCACCTGTAGCTTTACTGATAAAGTGACACCACACATGGAAACTAAGTATTTCTATTTGTTGGATGTAGGTTTTGGGGATGGTTGTATTTTGGAAAATGTGTCCTTTTTTGTAGGTTGTTCCCTGCTACAAGGGTTTTATCTTTATCCTCCTACATATCTGGGAATTTCTGTGGAACTTCAAAAATCTAAAATCATCCTGACTTCATGTCTTTTCTCTATTTTTGAGTTATTTGATGTTGCTGTACAGTAAAGAGTATTCATCATATATTTTATAAATTAAAGTTACACAAATGGATCGGAATAATTGTTGTTTATATATTCCTAGTTCGTGGACAGTCATAAGTCTTTTACTTGAATTTACATAAACAGTTAATGACAGATAAATTATGCTTCTCTTTACCTAAAGCCTTATTGTGAAATATAAGTAACAGGGCTCAGATTTCTACTCATTATTATGAGCGGATGACTGGATTTGTCAAGCCCTGAATTATTTTTGTTATGGCAGAATATTTTGCGTTGAGACAGAAAACTACCTACCCACTGTTATATGATTTGAGTCACTAACCTGTAAAACATTGTTTTCAGAATGGCCTTACTAAAAGTTGACAGAAAAAATTGAACACAAATAATTTTTCAAAGTTTTATTCATTTTTATTTAAGGGTTTTTTCTTTTATCATCATAAAAATAATCTTTCCAATGTACAAATGTTACCTATAGATGTAACCATTATGTCTCTGACACTCTCACCCCACAAAATCCATCTCAGAACTTTTTTCAACCAACAATATTTACTTTTTCGTATGTCATTCTAATCAATTCCTATTTAAACTGATTCACAAACTGTTCTTTAATTCAGGACAGTCAAATTCTGTAAAATCTTTTATATAAATGAACTAAGTATTAATTAATAATTTCTTACAGTTCTATACTCAATGAATGTTTCAATAAAGAGCAAACTTTTTCAAAATCTTTTTGAAAATTATTTATGAATTTCATTTAGAAAGAATCCTGTCCTAAAATTAAAAAAATATTTGTAAATTACCGATCTAGTACATTACACTCAAAATCGACCAATCCAATCCCTTCATGTCATAATAAAAATATTCCCAACTCTATAAATAACAAAAGGTAATTTCTTAAAAAATATTGCAAACATACTAAAGTATATATACATCCACACATACCTTCTATCACCCAAGACGATACAGTCGATTTGTTGCTGTCAATAAAAACTTGCTAGTTTGCTACACCAACACCCAACCACTTGCGTGGTGACTGAGCAGGAAGCATTGTATTGCTAAACTGATACCCAAATATAAACATTTTGGGATGGATATGCCGCCCTATTAAACTTACACAAAAAGATTTTCTGCACATGAGAGTAAAATGAACTGTACAAGGTTGGTCCTTGAAGATCTCAGAGCACACATGTAACAGTGAGTTTAACATTAAGTGGAAGCTAGCGTCACTAACTTGGTGTTGCAAGCAAACAATTTTTTATAGACAGCAATAAAGTATGAGCAAAATTTTCTCTGCTGTAGAAATACCCTTTTAAAGCAACAACATAATATAAAAGAAACAACAAATACATTTCCCTATTCTGCAAAATTACTACAAGACACTTTTCATGAAATGTCAACCAATTTACATATTTAAAAAGAATATATCAACTGATCAAACTTGTCAACCTAAATTCTGCAACATAAAACTTGTGATGAAAATGTATTATACTGAATTTAAGAGAATTAAGAAAAAGATTTTTAAGTCACAATAATATCCTACCTAGAAACAATACATGAATCATATGTTAAATCTTCAGCAAAGACAACAATCTGTAAGCTAATGAATAGACTTACTTCATTCAATAAAACGGAGACATTATGGTGTAGAATGTTCACAAAGTCATGTTTCAAAACTATTGCGCAATTGTCATATATTTAAACACATGTATTTTAACTTCACAAAAATTGCTGCCGTAATTGAGTGGAAAGCAAAATATCTAAATGTATGATGACAGTTAACTCACAGGAGCGAATCAAGACTTACAAATAAAAGGAACATTTATGTCCATTTTTCACCCAAGTCAAGAAATATATCAAATACCACCTTATTTTTGTAGTACCCAAGAAATTGATAATATATTAACCTATCTGTTAATTAAGACACCATACTTACATCTGAATTCCCCAATAATGATTCAAAATCACTATCCACTATGATGTTAAACATACCCTGCTTAAACAAATTTGTTAACTAAATGTGATACTTTGAAATGTCATCTAAAACAGGCAGTAACAAAATCTATCATACAAAGGTTCTATACAGTTGTATTAACATAAATTTGAAATGAAAAGAAAAACATAAATTTGTAATGAAAAGAAAAAGATAAATTTAAAATTTCAACAAAATACAGAAAAATTGCGAAAACATGAAAAAAAAATTATAAATAAATGTCTGGCAGTTCATTTGTGAGAGCACAAAGGAACAGTTCATTTGGAAATTTATTACATTATGCCTAAAATTAGAAGCATATTTTATGGATGTTTATCTGACAATCAAGCGATGGATAAACAATTGTAAATACTATTGAACTTGCGAAGAAGGACAACAAATGGAGAGAAATTTCAGAAATGTCTTAAAGGTTCATATGGTCCATAGTATTAGTTCATTAGAGTTTACAAGTAAGTGGTCTTTTTTGTTCACAGACTCAACCATATTAATAGACCCAGATATTTTTTTAGAAAATCTTACCCACAAATTTTTAACATGTGAACTAAGAACTAAGTCAAACTAAATCAAATCACAATAAACAAATAAGGTAAAAACAGCTGTAAACTAAACTTTATGTACAAAAGTCTTGTCTGGGCTATAAAAAATGCAATATCATTTTTGTTAAAAATCGTACTTCAATTATGGTACCATTGGGAATAAGATGCTACAAGTCATACAATATAAAGTAAGCTAACATACAGAGAAATAGCTTTATTGGTTTAAAAAATAATCACTGAAACACCAACCAGATAAGATTTTTGTCATTAAGTATATTTATCCAAGTCAAACAAAAGCCAAAGCTGGTAACAAAATAAGCAAAGAAGAATGCAGCCTTCCTATATGAAAGATATTGTCTAGTGTAAGAACTTATATGCATAAAAGGACTTTCTACTTAAGCACTTTATAACGTCAATGAACCGAAAGTCTCATATCACAGCCACTGGACCGTGACTTATACATGTACTTTGTAATGATGCAGAAAAAAAACACTAGCATAAATACAGATGTCTATTTCTCCCTAACTTTCAGCAATCCTTTCACACTAGCACATATAACTAGGTATCACTTATTATTGCACTATCAAACAAATAGTAACAAATAACAAAATTTTTATCAATTAGAGCAAGAAAACACTTAGTTTGTTTATCACTACTAACATCTATCAATCATTGTGAAGTGTTAATACATGCTGTATATCGTGAGGTCACATGATGTAGTCAGGGGTGTGATTGTACAAGTACTTAACTCTAGTTCAGAGAAGGTCTGACTGGATCTAAACATACTGAGTCTGATGAGAGGAAATCGTATAAATGAAGGGAAAAACATACCCAAGCATAAACAACACTTTCCCACGTTTTCATCACTCCCCAATATATGCAACATTGTCCCACATTTTATCACTCCCCAGTATATGCAACACTTTCCCATGTTTTATCACACCCCA
Source organism: Lutraria lutraria (assembly GCA_964023205.1). Lineage (NCBI taxonomy): Eukaryota > Metazoa > Mollusca > Bivalvia > Venerida > Mactridae > Lutraria > Lutraria lutraria. Next base: position 589,924 of record OZ026833.1, read on the forward strand.
GTATAAATAACACTTTTCCACGTTTTATCACACCCCAGTATATACAATACTTGCCCACAAATTTATTTCATAAGTGAACTAAACAAGTATCTCAGAATGGAAGTATTTGCTTAGAAGTAAATTTGTTCTGATCTTATACACTTTGCACACATAACTATCAATAAAAATATTCTTTTTGAGAAAATCTCTATTTCATATATAAGTTTGTGTCATGCAGACCTCAGCCACATATAGATCTTACAAGTAAATTATTAATTAATTTAGAAAATAATGCCCATAGTTTATATAATAGGAAGTTTGAATGCCTTATACAACATATATCCCACTTAATGAAATACCATTACATACAGTGTTTTCATCATACAACAATACAAACATACATACCATCCATACAAATGTTCAGCCCTATTTAGAATCAACATGTTTACTTTAGGTATGAAAACATTATGGATAAAGATGGAAAATACTACAGTTCTCTCCAAAATATGTAAGTCATTTCAGATTGGTCTAGCAGCCAGTGGAGGTCTACTTGATTCACCGAAGTTACCATCAAGAATTTGGCTGAAGATTTTGTTTAGCAAAATACAGTACAACCTCTACAGAGCGGACCTCTCTTGAGCAACAACCTCCCTTCAACAACAGCATGATCTTTCCTAATTGTACCATTTAATCATCGATTTAACCTCTCTAGTGAAAAAAACTCTAAACAACAACAATTTTTGCTACTCCCAAACGATGTTGATTTGGACAGGTTGCACCGTATAACATTTTCCACACCTGTATTATGCTTTAACCAACTATTATCTGAAATCTAAGTATTTGAGAAAAATCATACAATTATATAAAAGTTAATGATGAACAAACTGACGTAATATTAATAAATGAAATGTGCTGTTAACTTAGTACTCTGACATTATGTTTCTGGAAATGTACGATTAACTCCCTGAATAAGATTAAAGTGTGAAAAATATGGATCATTGAAAAAACAGGATGATTATAGATTGGATGGGAATATATACTGTGTGAAATTGAAAATGAGTAAACTTACGTATGAAGTATAAGTCAATCTGGTATGTCACAAACAATCGTTATTTAACATTTCAGTACAATCAGGGGTTACACAGTTCATTTCATGACGACAATTCGGGCAAGAGAAACAAATTATAAACAACACAAAATGTCTTCTTCCAGACAGTTTTTCATTTTACCACAACAGATTAATGGGGAGTTGTTTCTGAAAGTCATTTCCGGGGAATTTGTAAAGAATGAGCAAGAGCACAATGTGACCAAAAAGACTTATATACAAATAGGAACTGAAGCCAGAATTGTATAAATTAATCAACTAATTACAAATTGTAACATTTATACTAAATAATTCAATTCATTACTAAGAAAAAACCCTTCATGGAGAAAGTAGTTCACACTTAAAAACTGCAAAATACAATTTATAGAACAATCTTCCTCATACATTTCATTTAATAGAACACAACAATAAAGAAACAAAAAAATGCACAAATAAAACATAAAACTTTGCCATAGCACTACTAGACATTATGCTAATAAGAACGGCTCTTAGTCGATATACGCTTTTTTTCATGAATTAATAAATTATATAATCTTTAAAGGCATTATCTTTACTAGGTCAAGTAGTACAAGCCCAATATAGAGTGAAGATATATATATATATAATTCACAGATACCCAATTTTCATATAAACCATCATCTATTATGCTGAAATTGACGAAATTACATAATTTGAATTCAACTGGAGAAAATACCAAAAAGCACAATTATATGTTTCTGGAGTTCACATAACAAGAAGGTGTTGTAGAATAACCAGTGTTACACAAAATATTCAAAAACTGAAAATAGCATTATACCAACTTAGGATAAATGTTAAATTCAATGCATCATTAATTTCAACAGCAGGGTGTCAAACAAATCCTAAATAAGATTACCATCATATTGAAGGCATTTAAAATACATCAAGATACATTCATCCAGTATTAAATGACCTAATTTCGTCCTATATATTTCAGAAACTGAACTATTTCACAAAAACTAAAGGTAAATTCTTAACTTAAATAATGCTATTATTTTATCACCAAGCCTTGACAACAGTGATCTGAAACATTTGGCTAAAGCCCAAATTTTTTTTACAAAAATAAAGATTCATCATAAAACAAAAGGGCCACATTGGCCCTTTATCGCTCACCTGAGAACAAAGGCCAATAATTAATGACCAGGTAATATAGTTTCCATCTCGTAAAACTCATTTTTACGTAGATTTTGAGATCAAAACCAACAATGAAGGTATAATACTGTTAAATTTGTAAGCTAAAATGTAGAAAATTTTCTAATCCAAGGGCCCATAACTCTTTAAGTTGAGGTCCGATTCCACCCATAACTGAACTTGTCCAAAACCATCAGGTCATACACATTTATTGAAAATATGATCAGGATTGGTGAATAAATAAAGGCGCTAGAGTGTAAACAAGCTCAATATAGCAAATTTTCAAAGTCAAGGGCCCATAACTCAAGAAGTTATTGTCCAACTTTGCCCATAATCGAACTTAGCCGAGACATTGTGGCCATATACCTTGTGAGCAAGTTTAATCACGATTCGTTAAGAGCTGCGGTTGCTAGAGTGTAAACAAACTAATTGTGGACGGACGATGGCCGCCGGACGCCGGACATTCAACGATCCTGAAAGCTCACCTGATGAATCAGGTGAGCTAAAAATCAAACAATACGACAAAGTGCACCATCCATCTGACGACAACATGTTAGTAGTTACGATCAGTTTAAACATTACAACAATAATTATTAAACATATTTTAAACATCTTTAATTCTAGCTTCACTTCCTAACCAGCATTAACAGGTAATTCATATAACAACCTAAACATGGCAAAGAACATGTATCAAGTAAAGATAGAATTACTCATAGTACAAGCACACTTTAAAAAAAATGAACCAATGATGTTCAGTGATGTAATTTGGCATGAATACAAGAAAACAAGTGGTCACAACCTTAGTTAAATCATTAATTCAACCTCTCACACTATCTTCACACTCATACAAGTAATAAAATAAAACTATTATACCAGATCAGTGCAGGACTGCTGTAAATGAGTTAGTGCATTCTGACATTAACTTCAGTTATACGACAGTCATGCACCAAGCTATCTATAAGACTTTAAATTAGGCAGCTTGCTGAATCAGATCATAGTTAACAAACCCTGAATCGTAGACCCGACTAAACCTTGTCTATGCTGAACTTTATGTAAGTTACTACACAGACACATGTGGCCAACACATTAGTCAATACAATTACTCAACGACTAAATGTTGGAAAGCTTAAGTCTTTCAAGTACAGCAATACCAAAGTATACCAAGTGTCTTTAGAGCATCATATATCAAACATATTTTAATATCTATCAACACCATTGGCCAAGTCGGAACTCATTCATGAAAATAAATGACATTTATGAATAAACTTGACTGACGTAATGCATACAACTGTATATAACGATTACTGCACAATAAAGTTCAACATAAACAATACACAGATGGGTAACATATGACAACATTTAGCAACTAGTTCACATGTTCCTGTCAAAATAATGTAAGACTGCTTTACCACATTATGGTATTGCATTTCATGATGCATAAAAACAGTTAGAAAACAAAGAGTGCCAGGTCACAAAATACGCCCTTCAAGGGGCATAACTCAGATGTGCCTGGGCCGATTGGGCTTGTTATCAAACTTAATCGAGATCTCTTGGCCATAAACATTTCCATCAAGTTTGTTGAATAAAACTGTTTGGATGCGGCCCACCCGCCCGTCGTGGGTGTTCCAATAATATGACCCGTTTTTCAAACCAGCGTATGAAAATCATTGTCTTAGACAACACACCATGCATTGTAGACCAGTCTCAAGATGCAGTTCCCCCAATGGTCGATTTTAAGACAACACTCAAAAACTAGCCAATCAGGAACTCTTAAATTCAGACTGGTTGAACAATAAGAAACTTGCGGCTCAGAACAGTCTTTACAATTATAACAGAAAGGTGCCAACCAGCTGCATTTTGTCAATCATATTTGAAAATAGTTATTTTTCATCTCCAAAACAGTCATCTTTTATGGTCAACAAAATAATATATCTTATATTATTTACATGTTAAATCATCATAAACAAATGGTCATACAAATTTACAAACCTTTATATACGATGAAAATAACATAACTCATAAATATACAGAGTAAAAATTCCAGATATGAACTTAGTAAGATGACAGTCTGTGACTTCCAGACCAATGACAGTAGACTGGTTTCCACGGTGAATGATAATGATAATTGATAAAACAGTTCCATTGAGCAGCCATGACAAAAAAAACTTAATCAGCTTGTATAACAACGAATACACAAAATCACAATTACAGAATATTGTATCAACATTCAGTTTGCACTTTGTAACAGTTTATTTCATAAGTCATTTACTACACTTCCTTATTTCATCCTGACACTGGTATGTCTAGGACACACAAAAGTATGTATTCTCCTTAGCACAGAAAATTCAACACCTGCTCCATTCACAACATTGAAGGGTAAATCCAATTTTCCTTTATCAGTATCCCCTGTTTCCCCAACAACGCTAATTGAATCCTAACAACATCCCAAGAAGCCCCGAAGCTCTAAGCTGCCTGTCATTAAATCCTAAGTCTTCATAGAATTTCTTCATAATGTTTATCATAGTTATACAGAAGTCAAAAAAACAAAACATAATATTCAAGGTATAAATTTGTCAATGTGACAAAACAACATTTACGTCCAGTTTAGTTATAATACATTATACAATGTAGGTACACATATGCCTTGATTGACAAATGAATATTCGCAGGGCAGTAGTGTCAATAAACATTTCAAACAATCCTGTGGAGTTAAACACTGTCAGTCCAATCAGATATGATTGAATCATTCAAACATACTATGAATGAATCCGTTCAGTAACTGTGTTTTACGAGATACCCATAGAGTGGGCACTGTTGAGGACATCGCCGAATGACTTCTCAAAGCACTGTTTAAGTTCTGCATAGCTCACCACCAGAATGTTTTGTTCATCACGAGACATCAAACTGATCTTCTCAGGGGAACCAGCGTCCAACTGAAGAAAAAAAGAAAGTAGATTAAGGAAGATTCATAAAACAAATCTTCATTGAACACTGTCAGTGACAAGCAAGTTATGCAAGTATGTTATTTTTATGCTGTTTGAAGAGTTTCATTGAAATCCTGTTAGTAGTTGCTGAGAAATTGTCCGGACAAAATGGTGTTTTACAGACGCATGGACCAACCGACCGGCTGACCGTCAAGCATGACTCCAATATAGCCCCATTATATATTTCATATCTGGGGGTATAATAAATAAATTCATGAATTTCACAACAGGGTATTCCTTTTCAACCCATAACACTACCCTATTTAGACACATGAAAATATGGGACATGTCAACCCATAACATTACCTTATTTAGACACATGAAAATATGGGACATGTCAACCCATAACACTACCCTATTTAGACACATGAAACAATGGGACATGTCAACCCATAACATTACCTTATTTAGACACATGAAAATATGGGACATGTCAACCCATAACACTACCCTATTTAGACACATGAAAATATGGGACATGTCAACCCATAACATTACCTTATTTAGACACATGAAAATATGGGACATGTCAACCCATAACACTACCCTATTTAGACACATGAAACAATGGGACATGTCAACCCATAACATTACCTTATTTAGACACATGAAAATATGGGACATGTCAACCCATAACACTACCCTATTTAGACACATGAAACAATGGGACATGTCAACCCATAACATTACCTTATTTAGACACATGAAAATATGGGACATGTCAACCCATAACACTACCCTATTTAGACACATGAAAATATGGGACATGTCAACCCATAACATTACCTTATTTAGACACATGAAAATATGGGACATGTCAACCCATAACACTACCCTATTTAGACACATGAAACAATGGGACATGTCAACCCATAACATTACCTTATTTAGACACATGAAAATATGGGACATGTCAACCCATAACACTACCCTATTTAGACACATGAAAATATGGGACATGTCAACCCATAACATTACCTTATTTAGACACATGAAAATATGGGACATGTCAACCCATAACATTACCTTATTTAGACACATGAAAATATGGGACATGTCAACCCATAACATTACCCTATTTAGACACATGACAATATGGGACATGTCAACCCATAACATTACCTTATTTAGACACATGACAATACGGGACATGTCAACCCATAACATTACCTTATTTAGACACATGACAATATGGGACATGTCAACCCATGGTGCTCCATTCTCATCCACTTGATGGAACACATAATCCCGGAATAACTTCAACATGTAACGATCTCCAGTCTCTGACCATTGAGGGTCAAGATTAAACCTTAAAAAAATATACAAGTCTGTTAACTAAACCCATAATGAAATTTTTCATTCTAAGTATGTAGAGAAAAATATTTGGCAATCATTAAAAAAGTTACTGAAATAAATACACAGTCATGATGAGCCTTAATTGTCTCCTCCAGATATAACTCCTAGTAGGGCATTTCAATTAAAAAATATATTATTCACAGAAAATTATTCTTTAGCTAGCTAGAGTACTTTCTTTCAATATTTTAAAATCAATATGGAATAATAGAATCTATCATTGTGTTGGGTTGTGGATAAGGCAATCTCACACGAGGTTTAGAGATAAGTACAAAGAATGAGGCTTAGAATGAGGCTTTGCCGAGTTCTTTGTACTTATCTCGTGCCGAGGGCGAGATTTCTTATCCACGACTCATAAGTAATGGCAGATTTTTTTTCTCACTGCTTAATCGGCATTATTTTCGTCGATATAACTTCAAGTTTCAATACATTTACACGATTTTGCGGGAAATTATATCGCGCGACGTTGAACAAAATGACGTCATTTTATGACGTTTTACACGATCTCTGGTAAATCACATGTCGACGTTGCTCCCAGTTGGTAGATAACCCCATACAAGATAAGATTTTCCAGCACGGCTATTTTTAGTAACTTAAACAGATTTTTCTATCCAGTTAGTGAGAAATAGTCGTTCCAAACAAGCAGCCTTAGTTAAATTTAAAATTCATTGATATTATACTACAACAAGTAATATACTTACTCAGGTCTCTCATTGATAACCCCAAGTTTACATAACAACCTGAACAAGCGACCATTTTCAACTTCCTAAATAAAAGAAACAACACTTCACTAACATATAAATGATACAGAAATAATAGAATATTTTAACATCAAAAGGTTGACACTAAACTACACAGAGGTACAGAGCAGAATGTATGTACAGTACAGCATCTACAGAGCGGCCCTCTCTTGAGCAACAACGTCCCTTCTATAACAGCAGGATTTTCCCACTGTACAATTTAACTATTAATTTAAACTCTCTAGAGCAACAACATCTGAACAACCACATAATTTTTGTACTCTGAAATTCTTTTTTACTGTGTATCATTTAATAACACAGTGTTTTCAGGCATAACAGAACATTCAAACAACAAACCTTGGCCAGTTCAGTCTCCACAACATCACTACGTAGCTGAGCGGAATCTAGCTGCGTGTAGAACCGAGCTCCAATCATCGGCATAATGTCATTTATGCTCCTAGGACGATTCTGATTTCCCAGTAAATATCTGTCAATGTTAGATACACACCATAAGGTCAATGACACTGATTTCAACATTCAAGAAATTATAATATCAAAGTTAGACTGTCATATTGATTTCAACATCATTTAAAAAATTGTACAAATTTTTTCAAAGATTCAGATGCTATGAGGTTAAGAAACATTTTTTCAATTAACCAGAGTCTAAATTTAAGCATGATACCACTTTGTCAGTAAGTGCTAAATTTTTTACATTTTGATTCAGTGTATGATTATGAGTTTCGTTCAAATGATAATCTTTACAATTACTATCTAGGTGAAAAATTTCTTGACAAAAACTAAATTCCTTTCATAGTATCCCATTAAAACTAAAGCAGAGTTCAATAAATGAAACCAAAAAAATACAGACAGGATCAGATTTTTGAGATCGGCCGAATAATTTCTTGCCACCAAATCCATAGATGTCTGTAAGTTGTCACGCTGTATGGCCATCACATTGTTACAGGCCAAGGCCAGTACAACTTTCCCAAGTGATATCAAATCTTCTTGCTGCAGGTTAGAGATAATATAATAGAAAATTTGTATTTTCAGTAGTTAGTTAAGACAGGCAATATTATTTTTTTACAATTTAATTTTTATATTGAACCAAAAACACATGTCAGAATGCTATTTTTTAATCTAATTTTTTTTTTACCAAAATAGCCGAAAAACGTTGCGTAGGGGCCATTTTGGGGAGTATGTTGCATTACAACAAACATGTTTTTTAAGGATGGCCTAAGTATTAATTAGTGTCTGGGAGAAAAATACATGAACACTTGTAAGGGAACAACATAATAAAAGATTTTCCAGTCAGCTCACCTGATAGTGTGAAGTAAGAGCCATGGGGTTACTCTGATTGTTATCATAGGTCAGAACATCAAAAATTCCACAACAGTTTAATCTAAGTCTGAAATTATCATTTAATCATCACATGTAAAACTGAATCATACATACACATATTTTGGTTTAATTAAAACATGAAAAGATATATGCTAAAAGATGAAAATCACAAGAAATATTTCAAAAGCTGACAAAAAATAGACAGATTTACTAAGCATCTGTTGAATGTCTAAACAGGTTTGATGTCAGTGGCGGACTTTGACCAGAACCTTCACAATCCATTCTTACGGCTTGAGTACTGGTCAGAACACAGGAAGCAGTCATCAAGAGTAGTTAATATAAGTTGTAAGAACTTGCACTACAATCGATGTAAAATAAATAAGTTTAAATGAATATGTAAACAAACTGACCTAGATTTGTTGTAGATAATTATCTTTGATGGATCAAGGGTCCTACAAGAGAGACCGGCAGCATGAATAGCGCGTAGAGAAGATGATAGCTGTACAACATAGGACCAGATCAAACTCTCTGGTAATAAACCAGCATGCTGACGAGGTCCTGAAGAACCTGAAAGAAATCAAATAAAGTGTAAATAAAACTAACCAGTAAATTATTTCTACAACATATTATTCAATTGTGTGTGCTCATTTTTGTGTAGATAAGGCAAGAAAAATGGTAAAGTTGAAGAATATTCATGTAAAAAATGTACGGTAGGTAAATTAGACAGACAATTTTTCTTTTCTTTTTTTTTAACTTAGCATTCCTTTTGTGAGAATATGAAGCATAAATCATCCTAAATAATAATCCTACTTTTAAAATTTGACGTCAAAACCTCAGGATTGGTGCAAAGAAAGGGTCATTTGAATACCACACCTACATTTCTGTTCATATGGCACGAGTGTAATTATTTTGAGTGGATGACTAGAGAATTATTCATTTACTTTCACCCAAAAGGAGCTCAAATAATGCAATGAAGAGAAGAAAGTATGTATGATTAGTACAAGCCTAAGTAGGCATACCTCTAGAACTGCCTTTCCCAGAACTGAAAGGACGTGCAGAGGAATCCATGGTGAATGGATTATGATGGTTGTTATGATGTAACTGACTGAAATGTTTAGACAACAATGTGTCCGCAACAGGGAAGTAATCATACACAAACACAATCGCTGAAAATAGAAACATAACATTACAATGAATTATCAGTGGACTGGTACTTAAAATGTCACCATGAAACATCTCTATTCTAGTACTTGACAGTATAAACAGGAAGGTTAAGAATACACAGTCTACTTAAACATGTGTTTATACATACAAAGTTGGCATTCCATGTATTCTTTTTTTTGGTGTTTACAGCAATGAATATAACTGTCTAGATTTGAATAATTTATGCAGTAACTATCAAACCAGCACAACCAGTTACATACATCAGTTTCATCAATAAGCTCACAAATTGTTACTTTTTCCGATGACTTATTTAATATCAACTAAATCACTTACATAAAGAAACTTAAATCAGAGAATATCTAAATAATGTCTTGTCATGACAGATAGGTGTTACTAAATTCAACTTACAGCAAATAAATCCAAATAAACAGACTAAGGTATAAATTCTTAAAGAATAAATTCTAATAGGTATACATTTAATGTGATAGGCTTTAATATAATAACATATGATAGACATATACTAAAAGTAATGATAAGAAATGTATCAGTGAACTGACATAATCTGAGTGTTGTAACAACTTACAATGATCTCCAAAAGCTTTCGTAGTGAAAACTTCTCTTAGTTGTACGATGTTAGGATGAAACATTTTTTTCCACATATCAACCAGCGTCATACATTTAGTATGAACAAGACGGAAACCTACAATGTAAGAATAGAAACATTGATCAGAGTTAAAGCACATAATTCATGCTGAATTAAAACAACATCTAACCCTAACCAAAATTAAAAGAGTTAGACAGACTAATGAAGCCCAAATGGTAACAAAATGAAGACTCATTGATGTAAATTCTAAAAGTATCATATGAATTATCTAGACCTAGTAAATTAGTGTTTGAAAGCGACCTAAAAAGTGACCTTTGATCTGACCTTGACCTCCAAGATAAGTGTCTGATTCTTGTTCAAAGTACTTTTCTTCCTCAGTTGAATGTTACTATAATACTACTTTGTCTTAATGTAATTGTGTTATCAATTTAACATAGGATGTCATTTTTATAACTTCAATTTTAAGTTCTTGATCGACTGTTAGAAAGGTTTTAATATCAGCAGGAGGATACATAATCTTCACAAATAAATCTTTATCACCCAAATTTCTAGAAACTGATTAATAAAGTCTTGAGATTTGTAAAAAATGTATTCCTTGTAGAAATCTTGTTACTAATTTGAATTCATACCATGTATTCTTCTCAGGCAGTAAGTCTGGCCATCTTTTGTATTTAATGCCTTGTAGCAAGTGGTAGGATAACCAAATGTTTTTGATTTATGATGTGGGTTATCTGGTGGTGGCTCCAGAGGGAACAAGTTCCTGTAGGTGTCAACTTCAGCTGGAATATCTAAAAATAGAACAAAATCAAAGTACTGAAAGTACTCATGGAAAATGAACTTTAATAGAAGTACACTGCAATATGGAATTGAAACTAGTTTAACTGCTACAGAAACCTGAACTATCATTCAGTTTCCAAAACTGAATCATAAAATCTAAGTGAAACTTAAGTGTATAGATTTTTTTTAAATAATGGATTGATTAAAATGAAGAAAGTCAGAATACCATTAAACATTTACAAATGAAATCCTCTGGAATGAAATAAGCAGAGTTCAGAAATTTATGACATTTTCTAAAGCTTACTATCATAGTCTTCCATTTTTATCTGCTAAACATATCTCCAGGCATTTGGCAAGACATACCTGACAAAAAAATGACTATATGAAACAATTTTGCCAGTTTTAAGACGGAGATGCAGAATTCTTTTTAATTATAATTTATATATATATACAGATATACTGTATACATTGAACTTACCAATATTTTGTCCGAGATCAATCTGTGCCATAGTGATAGCACTTTTGTTTAATATCTCCACCTTGAGTTCATCTGGCATGAAGAATTGTGGCATATTGGACTTGACTTTCATATGTGCAATATGTGGAGGTGGTCCATGGAACATTGTGAAGTTTGGTAGTTGCTGAAAACACACATAATCATTACTCAAGTGTGAAAAAAAAAAATTCAGAATTAATGCCTGTTTTAACTAGAACTGTCAGAGAGGTGACTAATACCCCACCAGCGCTTCACCACTAAGAATGCAATAGTACACTACATGGCTAAGTTCAAGGGGACATACCTCTGGAGATAGAATCCCTGGGCATGAAAATTGTGTCTTGTACATTTACACTTCATGGTGATAACACATTTCAAGTTTCATTGCAATCGCTTAAAGAATGAGGAAGTAGTTCGCTCCACAAACTTGTATGTGAACGAACGGACGGACCAACCGACAGAGTGACTCCAATAAACCCCTGCTCAAACTTCGTATGCGGTGTAATATAATATTTCATTTATTTTCTGGCAGAATGTTGACCTTACCAGTGTTCCTGTTTCAAGAACATTTTCCCAGTACAATCAAACCTGAGAACAGAGGCCATGCTGGGGAAAGACTACATGTGGCCATTATTGACAAGTGGCCGTTATTTGAAAGTCATTTTCTTTTAAATAATCAATGATGGTTTTTAAAAGAATGGTTTTATTCACAGGGTTGTGGCTTTTATTCAGAGGTGGCTGCTCACACAGGTTTGGCTGTATTTCAAACCATGCAGAGAGCTGCTTGTGTTTTATGTCTGCTGTCAAACATTTTCTAATTAAGTCGGCATGCAATTTAACTAATGTAAAAATCAGCAATATTTTGATATTAAATTAATGCAATTCATTTAATGGATGAATAGCTAATGTCTTGAATGAATCAATTTTTCACTCACAATGCCTTCTCTCTGTGGAGTGAAATCTTCAGCGTTGTAGAAGTATGTAGTACCACCCACATTCTCTTGTATGGTGCTGCCAGCTGGTGGCTTACTGTGTCTTAAGGGAGCTACAGGGGACCCTGTTCTTCTCATCATCAGTGGTGAGTTTGTAGGGGACAATCTGGGGCTGTGGTTAGGACTTGAATTTGATGTGATATTTAAACCTGTAACAACAAAACTTCCCACTTTAGTTTTCCATCTTTACAATCAATCATCAAATTTTGCATATGTTTAGTACCTGGATCTTCCAAGGCAATTTATTCATGAAACAATCAAACACCAAATTGAATACATTGAAATCTGAATACATATTTTTCTAAAACAAAAAGTATCTGCAATCAAACTTCAAAATTCATATTTTAAGTCTAAGTGAAAAAATAATTTTGGAAGTGGATAACTGCAAAGAATATGAAATAGTTTTCTTCACGTTTTTGTTTCATTATACAACACAAGAACAATAAATTAATGTCTGATCATAGTTCAGTATAACACCAAATGTTTAAATGTCAGATTTACATCCAAATCTCTTGAGGAAGGTGAACTTTTAAATATCAAGCACCTAGTCAGCATATTATTCTATTTTGCAACCATATATCTCTTTAGACAAGATTACAATGTATAAATAAGATTAGATTTTGTACATAATAATTTTGTTACTATCTTATTATGAATTTTTATGAAAACAAATTTACCTCCAAGATGATTAGCAGCACTTGAGTTTGGTGGAGGATGTCCTGGGGGTGGGATGTTGTTGAAACTGGAAAAGTTCGGAGAACTCGAGCTGTGTGATAACTTTGGAATAAACTCAGACACCATAGGATTACCTCCCTGTAAAAAAGAATATAATGCAATTTAAATCAATTAAGGGAACTACGCAAAAACTGTCAGAAATAGTTGGTTAGTAAAAATGACTTTTATGTAAACCTAATATAAACATGCTTAGCATGAATAATGAGCCAGAAATATGGGCAAATTCAGCTTTTGAAACTTTTATCCATCCAAAGGTGGCCTTTATACACAGGTCTGTATGGGTAGCATGATTTACCTTGGTTGTGGAAGGTACCGAGAGATTCAAAGCTGAGAATTCACTGGTCATACTGGAATCGTATCCACTACTGTTTCCAACAAACTGCTTCATGTTAGGTGGAAGCTGGGAACCATTCAGTATGTTGGACACCGGCCCGTTCTGTGGCGGTGGATGACTTGTCTGTAAGAATAAAATGCTGATGTCAGACACAAATCCCTTAGGTATCCCTATGGTATAGATTTTCAGAAATCAATGAATCAGATATGTCTGGTAATTAACATGCAATATAGACAAGAAGAAGAAAAAACATATATAAGGGATCCTTTGATTCTGGAGATGGAAAGCATTATTTTCAAATCTATTACAAACACTTAATCATGGTTATAAAAACCAGATTTATTATCTGGGATCCATTAATTACTTCACAATATCCATAACAATAAAATAAAGGACAAGTTTAGGGAAACTAGATGTTTCACTGTTGTGTACTTGAGAAAGTTCACTATGGTTAAGTCTTGAACATTAACAAATCAAGATTTGTGGTAAAACCCAGCCATAAACTTTGGTTCAGTAATGAAGCAATGCTGCTAGTTATTCTCAAAAAATCTGTCTTTTCCTCAAATTTAGACAATGTTTTGCTAAATGAGATTCTAAGCTGCATAAAATCAAATGCAAGTTTTCTTGTCTGTAATGAAGAATTTGTAACCTGAGGGTGGAATAAGATTAAACTCGGATTTAAACAAATTGGACATTTTGAACTTTGGATTCAGAACAATATGGAGAAATTTCAGTATAAAACTAATTTGTTCAAGTAAAAAAAAGAACACTGTTACACTATCAACTAAAACATTGCCACTTTCTTCAAAATGCTGCTTTCAAGGTGGTGACATCTGCTTTATCGCAGTTTCTAGTATATTCCATAAAATTCCCATTAAAAGACCTTCCCCTAATAAACACACCCTGCTGTTTTTTTTAAATCTACTCACCAAGTCCTAAACACAAGAGTAAATCCAAAATTAAAATCCAAATACTACTTTTAAACAAAGACAACAAACATGTATCCATTAAACTTTAATAGATGAACATATTCTAAGGTCACTTAGGCCATTTAATGATGCTGTAAACCTCAATAAACACTGCATAGCACAATTCAAACCATTCTAGCTAATTTATGATTTAGGAAAAAAATGTTTGAAAACGTTAAGGCTAAGCTCAGGGTTTTTATGGTATATAATTTTATCCAGAAAATGTAAACCAAACAGGTCACTTCAAGTCTGCACTTTAAATACACAGTATAATAATCACCTGCTGTTGCGATAGTGGGGTACTTTGTGAAATAGGGGCCTTATTAGGAGTCATAGAGCTGTTGTTGAAGGGGCTGGACATCTGCTGTGGCTGTTGGGACAGCATACTGTTGGCTTGAGAGTGGGGGCTGTTTGACATCATACTTCCGTTGCCTGACATTCCAATACTTGTTCGGGGCTGTCGAGAGATGGGTCCTTGTCTCTGAAATTTTACCAACGGAACAAATTTTACAATTGTGAGCAATACAATAAAGAATGCTGAATTTTAACGAAAAGCCGTAACATCAATATCAGAGTTTTCATTAAGAAGTGACCTGATTGCCAATGAAAACCATTGATTAAAATTGCAAAAAAACTCAATCACAATTGCCCTAAGTTTGAATTTTTTTAAGTACAATAAAAAAATTATATTTAAGTAGGTGGCCCATTGACCTGCGGCCAAATCTGATATTTTCATAAGAAAATCTGTTAAATACAGTACGGTTCGGGTGATTTGCCCGATTTTCGCGAATCGCCGCGGAATTAAAATCGCGCTAAGCCACAGGTAGATCGCTTCAACGCGGCGAATTGAATTTTGGCCATCGCGTTCAGAGCGACGACGATCGACGGTGACAGTCACCACTGAAGGGCAATAATTCGCGGTGGATTGCGGCAACGATCGCTCAACCCGGTGATACGCGATGTCGTCTCTTTAGTTTACTCAAAACTTACAAATTTCTTGTAAATAACACTGTTATTCACACATTATTTAATTGCGCTTTGTGAACAAATTGTTACCTGATATGTGTGAAAAATTAGCGTTGACATAAATTATAATCAACGAGTGTTGAGAACTTAATAGTAGTTGATGAGCTTTAATTAATCTGTCAGCTTTCGTATATTATTGCGCGAAATAATATTACATGTAAACAGTGGACTGGTTTTATTGATTAGACACCGAGCTACATTCGTAAAATGAGAGACTTACGGCTCGGTCTAAATAATGATTCTCGCCCTGGTACTCGATATATAAAACACTAAAAATAGACATATGAATCTCGCCCCGTACGTAACGCTGCATATGTAAAACATAGCTACACAGTTTACATATTCGCTTAGCAATTTGCCGGTATTTCTACATATTTACTTCAAGAATGGGATTTCCTACTTGACAAAATTTAATCAGATGTCTGGATTTCAGTCGGTCTTGGCCGACGGATTTAGTAAGTGTTAAATCCTGAATTATCTTACCATGTGACTGTTTTCGGAAAATGAACGGTCAACAGAAAGCGAAAGTAGAAGAAAGATGCACAATAAATATCATTTTATTTACTTGAGAGTCGGCTTTAGACGTTCGCGAATCACCGCGATCCATCGCTATCAAAGATTACCGACTGATAAATAAGTCTTAAAACGCGACACTGCGGTGATTCGTGTTTTTTTCAAGATCGATGCCGCGATGAAAATCGCCGCTACGGGTGATAAATTGACGATTACGAACGCGGGGGAAACGCGAAAATCGGACAAATCACCCGAACCGTACTGTATCGTAGAATTCAAAAGTCAAATCAAAGAATGATGTTAACTTAAAATCTCTACTATTTGATAATTATAATACTCTCGAGTGTAATAAACATTGACTATTCACTGAACTAATAATTTTCATGTATCTTATTAACATATATACACAGTTGATTAAAGGCCACACAAATATAGGATATACCTTTGTGATTATTACATTTCAATTAAATTTTGTACATAAACTATTATGTGTTACCTTTGGTAAGTAAAGAAATTAAAATATATATTATTATAATTAATAAATTATAACTACAGTGGAACCTCTCTTCAACTGTCAACAGATAAGCGTGACAAAATTAGCTGTTCTTCAAGGGCGGTGGTTGTTGTTGAGAGGGAGATATCAGCTGTTAGGCTGACAAGAGTGGAAATCTTCTGAGGTACAAGTGATGAAAAATGACTAAAATTCATGACAAATGATGCAGTTGAAAAAAATTGATGAGTCAGTGATGTTTGTTTGTTTGTTCGAGTTTTACGCCCCTTTTCCACAGTCAGAGTCATATGAGGCTGACAGTTCACCTAACCATCATTCCTGGGAAGAACCAGTACTAAACTGCCATCCTCCGTAAGCAACTGCCTACTTTCTCACATAATGTGACATGGTTAGTAGCTGGGCTCAAACCCACTACCGTCTATCAGTGAAAGGTTAAATCAGCGACCTTAACCACTTGACCTCGGAGGTGGGCAATGAGGCAGTGAAAGCAGCATAAATTGTAAAAAGTTTAAAGATGGTAAAATAAACATGGTACAGTCAAAATATAGACAAGTTAGTATTCATTTACTCCATATATTTTTCTTATATAAACAAAACACCATCAATATTGCCTGATTTAAACACCACTTTCTATATACAGCTCAATGTCATTCAAAAGTACAATGTATACCAATGCATTCAGGCCAATCCTCAAACAAGCATTAAATAAAGACATGTTGAATTTGACCTTGCCACATTTCTGACCAGAGTGGCGCAGTATTCAACAGCAAGTAAATTTCTATTGAGTAAACTGCTAATATTTACACTAGGAAAATAAATCATTGTACAAATATTAGAGAACTCTTCAAACAGCATAAAAATAACATACTTGCATAACTTGCTCGTCATTGATAGTGTTCAATGAAGATTTGTTTAAATGCATCTTACAGAATGTAAATTTATCAGACTTAACATGACTGATGGCAGATTAAAACATAACAATGCATTCAGGATTTATCATATACCCCTTAGTGAATACATGTAACAATAAATAACAACTTTACAGTTGTATGTTTAAAATTGAAGACGAATAACTTATGGTAAAAGTGGATTGAAATCCACAAAATTACTTGAATGGACATATTTCTAATAGAAGTTCTAAAAGTATGGGTTTTTTCTTTTAAGTGGGTTGGTTTAATGTCGTTTTAACAATATTTTGACTGTTATATAATTTAATATATGGCAGCCAGGCCTCCTAACCATGTTTCTATCCAGCACTAACTTACACTTCCACAAGGAGTTTTATTGAATCCATGGATTTCAATCAAAATATACTTACAGAAAATGGTTGAAACTCTGGAACACTGGTGTCTGTTCCAGAAAATGTTGCATTGAAAAATTGGTCACCATTATTCCCTGTACCGTCTTGAACTGGCATACCTAAATAGGAAAAAATACATTAAGCCTGTGAAATTATCTAAAATTACGAATAATGATCAGGCTAAAAATAAAAATAATTTTGTTTGAAGTGCTCTGACCCAGAATTTCAGCACTGGGCAAGTAGGTAGGGATTTCTTTCTACTAAATAATAATAGTAAAAAAGAAATGCCTTAAAAATTTGACTGCTAGGATTTTTGTGAGTCGGTCTGTCGGAGCACTCCGAACAAACTTATTTTTATGTTCAGTCTCAGCTTTACGACTGAATAAGAAAATGATTTCAAATTCATGTTTACAGACCTTTAGAAAAAAAATCAATTTTATATAACAAATAATTCTTCATGCTGGCAGATTTTGCCAAGACAAACTGGCCTGGCTTTGACAGATAAGTCAACTACGATTTTGGGCAATTAATCAGCAAATGCTCAGGGCAGTTGAAAAGCAATTGGGCAAGTAATTTAGCAAAGTGATTTGCCATAACAAGCTTCAGCTCTGAAAAATTCATGGTAAAGATGGTTACATTCTGATTCAATCTCACTTGTGCTGAACAACTGAGCAAGGAAGTGACAGCTTCTTAAGTTAATACCACAAAGAGCAGAATAGTTTGATGCACAAGGAACAAAATGTTATGTGTAAACAGAACAAGGTTTTCATGATGAGACTGAATTCTAGCACCATTACCCTGTCTGAAAAAATATGTTTCCCTCTTATAATCATGAAAGTTCCCCATAATTTCTTTTTCATTATCACATATGATATGGTGACTCAGACATCATTTCTCATCAAAACTGTTGCTAAATAATTTCAATACTAGAAATGGGTCTGGAGAAACGGTCTTAATAAAGAACTAAGAATGTTTTAATTGTACCAGTAACTTTAATTTAAAGTAGCAGCATACTGAGTAGACAAAAGACATTTTCTGAGCTTTTTTTTCAGCAGATGCAATTCTTAACGAAATTCTGTATGCATATATGACTTGAACTCACTTGACAACACTTATTCAAATATGTAACTCTTCTCCCATGTGTAAGTAATTAATGTTGTTCAAATTTTGTTACATAATTTTGATGGTGCTAATATCCTGTCCATACAAAACAATCTCAGAAGCTGCTTTAAAACAATCCATCAACATATTTATAATGATAGGCGATTCAAATACAATGTAAAAATAAATTCAGTTACTAAGATGGACTTCAAACAAGTTGAATAATGCATTTTGTCAATGATTAATCTAGAAATTTGTTACCAAGAATGCATGAGTCCTAGGACTCACATATTTGAAAACAATGAGTCCCAGAGGAAAACTCTATGAGTCCCAAGCCGAATCGATGAGTCCTATGGCACAAAAATTATGATCAAATTCAAAAGAAAACTGATGCTAAATTCTGTGTGTAGTTTTGCTGTAAACATTCCTGTATAAGACGACTTTTGTATATAATATGTTTTACATCCAAATCATATGAGAATTTAATCCCACTTCATTCTAGGCAAAAAAAAACCCGACAAAATTAGGACTCAGGAATAGGACATAGCAACTTTATTTGTTAACCAGGGACATTAACAATCAAATGGCCTGTGGATAAAATAAAGAAAAATAAATTCATCATATAATGTTTATTTGAAAACCTGAAATGTTACCATACTTTTAAAGGGTTTCCGCTGATTTTTTACTTGTGGCTTTTACACAGGTGTGACATATAGATGAATACATGAGTGTTTACTGTAGTAATACTAATAGTAATTCTAGTGTACAGGGCTCGACTTAACACTTGAAATCGACTTCGACCACAGGACCACCTAGCCAAAGATCCAGTTGGCCCAAAGCCAAGTGAACTGGACCGTACTTTAGGCACCAATAAAAACAAATTTAATGCTTGTTAAACAATCATACCCATATCTGTTCAGTAACCATTGTAATAATATTGATAGCCAGGAACCACAAATCCATGTTGTTTTTCCCATATATTGTAACTATTCATATAATGTCTTTAACAATGAACTGACAAAAATGTGTGACTTTATTAAAAAGTCTACCCTGGATCTCTAAAAATGTCCAAATTGAGCCCTGTGGGACGCAGACATTCCGGAAAATATACTTGCTGTAACAAAGTAAGGGAGATCACTGGATAGATTTTACAAGCTATTTTCGGTTTGATTTACAAATGACGCATAAATCATGTGTCGCATGTTTTCACAAAAAATGACCACTTATTGCTAATTAAATTTCAAAGTGGTAACAGTTATCATAAAATTTTTACATCAGATTATTTTTTTATTTAGGCCCATTTGCTGTGAACACCGACAGACCTACTTAAAATTTCCCAAAAATCTACTATCGCTTTCATGATGAAGTCGAAACATAAAAAATTGCCCTGTAATCAAGTACCAAGCGAAATTTTTTAATCATGTGTTTTCACTATGGATAGCAAATACAGAATGATTGTGGAGAAGCAGTAATTACATAATCATGGCTATTATCAATTAATTATTCGCAGTTTGCAAAACTTACCAACTCACGAAAGGGTTGCCTCTCATTTTTATGTTCAGACAATTAGGGTCAGCAAATAACGAAATCGGAACTTAAAGATGTCCGTTGCATTAATTAGACCAGCTATCAATTGGTCGGTCGTAGTTTTGACATTCAGCATTGCATTCCTTTTAGGAATGAATTCAATAATGAAGTAAATAACAATAAAATGTTCTATGTCTTAAATCTTTACATACTCCCTTCCAATTAATGGTTATCAGCATCATTTTCTGGTTTGAGCCTGTAACCTAATATTCAGGTCTCTCCTTAGACTTTGAATGCCAAGAGTCAATGACTCTTGGGGTCAAATTTTCAAGAGTCAAAATCAAAATTCCAAGAGTCAGCTGTAAAACTTCAAGAGTCAATAATTTGTTTGACGCTGCAGAGGGCCATAGTTATTATGCTTTACTAGTCTTTTAGCAAGAGAAAAAACATTGAAAAGATTAAAAACTAGGACTGCAACGATTCACCGAAGTTCGAATATATCCGAATGCATGAAATTGGATCGATTATCCGATTTGGAATCCGTATTTTCGGTTCGGTACGGTTTGGCATTGTCATTTAGCGTACGCCGGCAATAATATTATCCAATCAGCGCGCGTCATTTCATTTTCTGCGTCGTATGTAAACAAAAACAAGTATGGCCCACGAAAAACTGCTTGTTGATCCACCGGCGTCACTAAAATCGAATGTGTGCCGAGAGTTTGTGTTTGAGAAAAGATCTTGGTTTGAAGACTAGTCGTATGTTATAAATGCACTTCAAAAAAAGTGCATACAAATATTTTTTGAAACAGTAGAATGATTTGTACGTATATTTTGGCATATTAAAATTTAAAGTCTGCCCTCAGTTTCACGGTACAATAGAATAGAAAATCAAGAATGAAGGGTGTTTTTTTACCTGGAAATCTTAAGTCTTCGACCAAAAAGTGTACAATTGGTAAATTGTTTCAATTGTGGGAAACTGTTGTTAGATCAACGTTGTAACTTTTTCTAATACGACATTCTGAATTGCATACAATAGAAATTCATGTATTATTAAGGAATAAGTTGAGTAAAAAGAGTTTGAGAAAAAACTTATTTTTTTATGAAACATATGGGGTCAGGTTAAAAAATCCTACGTTAATTTAGGTAGTCTATATTGATGTAGATATCCGAATCGAATATTCGATAACCGAGAAGGTTATATCCGAACTCGAACCGAACCGTAGGGTACCCGAATCTTTGCAGCCCTATTAAAAACACACTTATCTAAGACAATTAATTAAATTTGCATGAAGAACTCATTGCAATACACAAAATGAATAACTCATTCATAAGTACCTGTAAATATCAACATATATTTGATACTCAATGATTAATATTCGTAAACATAGTCTATCACATGATTAAATATCAAGAACAAGTTTACATGAAATACTAATAAGATGACGTATGCTTGTATCATGTGCTGTTATCCGAAATTAGTTGTCCGAAATTTGTATATTTCACAGAAATGTATGTGTAACAATGTTTTTGAAAATTAATGAGCGAATGCTATTTTGTTGGCCATACTTCTAAATGCAACATGATATTGTAGTAAATAGTCCATAAATACTGTCTAAACATATGATTACCAATAAAATAGTCTATGTAGCAATTTTCGGAAAATACGACTCGGGAGTGTACCGTATGGTACGAACTTTACTCAATACCACTGATTATGCAGAAAGGAACTCGCGATTAATTTGATAGAATAGTTATTTGCACTATGAATCATAGCTTGTGGCAATTAAAATTAGTGTTGATAGCATTTCACATTCATGTTTTAACAGGGCGCTCCATAGACTTCAAAAGTTAGGGGTCAAAATGACTCTTAGCTGATAGAAATGTAAAGAGTCAACATAATTTTCTACTATAGTAATAGTAAATTTGACCCTTTGGTTCCTATTCTCAAGAGTCAAAAACCTTATTTTTCAAATTTCAAGAGTCAAAATGCCATTTCAAGAGTCAAAGGAGAGCCCTGTGTTTAGCGACTCAAATTGTTTTTCGTAGGTCTGCAGTTTAAACGTTCAATCTCAGCGGGGTACACAGCAATAAACTCATCGCCATTTTGTGTAAAGTGTAGATCTACACGATTAGACAAGAAATTACCGAAACTTCTCTCAAAACGATTGCTTTATTGCAATTGCAGTCTTATTATTGTGGAAAGTATTTCGTTGAACTATATATATTATATTTCTACTTCGTCCTTACGTACGCTGTAAACAACGACATGGTAATGACATGCTTTTTGGTTTCGGCGTCTATTTTTGGACTAACTCCGGCTCAAAACCCATTAGCGCCAATCAGCAACGAGTATTCTGACCTCGATATTTCACTGATTTTTATAATCAGCCAGAAGTGATGCGCGTCAGGAAATACCCCCAGGTCAAAGTTGACGCATGGAGTATTTACATTGCGGGTCAAACAAGCGTATTTTGAAATTTTTGTGCGTCAAAACCAGGGAGCTCGGGTCAAAGGAGAGCCCTGAATATTTAAAGATCCAATTGGACCTCTTGGCAAACAAAGTTCTATGATGTAAGAAAAAAGGGATTTTTAAGAACAAAGAATACACTTTATGTTAAGATCGCGAACCACGAATCTCAGTAATAAATGACAATTATTTGTACTCGATTTTTCAATTTGATTCGTGATAACCTGAGTACTCGGATACTTGCCACAGCCCTAACTGCAGTGTAGTGTGAATATAGATTGACTACGATAAGCGGTTATTGACTTCCACAACTGGTTATTGAATTAATCACGACTAGTTAGGGTATTATGTTTCGGTAGATAATTAAAATGTGACCATTTATGCTTTTTAAAAGGTATTTCCCCACTCATTGTCATCTGATTTTCGGTGTGGACCGGCGGACCAGCTCATTTGGCACTCAGTTGGTCTTGGGCATTTTAACGGGTTCCGGGCTAACGGTCCAACGTATGGTTTTGAAGCGAATTTTTCAAGGGTCATCATGGAACATGCAAAGCTCTCACTGTTATCTAGCCATCGTTTTTTCTATTTATAGCTATGAAAATAACATGAATTTGATGAAAACAATTTCAATGGATGCACAAGCAAACATTTTATTTTGTGCCTTCCACAGCTTACACTGTAAGATAATGCATTTTGGTGATTTAAATACTTTGGTGACACAGCTAGGAGTGCTAAGGAGGCAGACCTAAATTATTCACTGATGGGTACTTGTGACATATGTAAGATTAATTCAACCAAGACAATACAGGCATTGATTCTGTTTTAGAACTGTCATTAAATCACTCAAACTCATAAATTTATGATTTAGAATTTAGATCACTAAGGTTTACATTGACAGTCACTGGAAGAGGAAAAAATGTAAAACAAACCAACAGAATCTGATGTATAATTTATAAACATGTTTTGAAACTTGTAAGTGATGATCAGATCATAATAATGTTTTACTAACCAACTATTTGTCTAATACACAAATATTAGTCATAAATTTGTATTAAATCTGAGTGTATAGACCATATTTATCAAACTTACAGAATTTGACAGTACCATGCAGTTTCCATTCGGAGCTGATAATACATAAGTTCAGTAATATTTGTTAAGAAAGCACAGTATACAAAAATATGTCATGGTTTTGGCTTGTTTACCATATTTGTGTATTCAAGTTCACATGTGGTATGATTACATTCTCAAAATCTCAATACTCGACTATACTGACCTGGTAAAAACTATTGGACCAGACACCTACTAGGTTTGAAATCAAGAGTTCACATTCAGATCCAATTACAGAATGGAGACGTTTCAAAGACAAATGTAACTTTATGGATGAGTATTAGCCGATTCAGCTAATTAAGGGGAACACATTTTTTTCTACTACACAAGAGGTTTGACCCAGTTCCATCCTTTCTTCATTTCAACAAATACACCAAATAATCCACTCACCTAAATTCTCAGCAGAGTTAGTAGGTCCGTTTTGAAGAATAGGCCCATTTAAAAACGAATTTGGTAAATTTGATTGTTGTTGCTGCTGAAAAGCGTGAGGATTCTGATGCAAAAACTGGCACTCTTCCCCGAACGAGCAACTTCCAGTGCTGATAAAATATCTGCAAGGTGCGGCCTTTTTCCCACCAGGAACCGCACTTGTCATGTTAGATGAATGCCACCTTTAATGCAACATGTATTGTCAGATTGACAAACAGTACTTTTCGTGAGTAAATCTCAAATACTTTTGCTTTGTGTCCCTACTTTATTTTGAAAACAACTCTCTCTTTTAAGTTCCACTACGCATGCTCACGACGGCTTTCTGGGATAGAGGCAGCTTATGTTATTCACAATTGATTGGGTTGTCTCCCTTGGTCTGTATGTCAACTTATTATGAAATAGTGTTCCAGAAACTGTAAGCTTACTTATGTTTATATGTATTAAATCACTCATTAAATCATTATTCTATTATGATATTATTCATTTTATGATTTAAAAGGAGTTTTTTATTTTGACAAACTTAAATGGTGGTCGTATGATTTCAAGTGACATAGTAATCGGATGTTGTAATTTTGTACATGTATGTATAATTTGACATATCTACATCTACATCATGACGTCAAACTGTCATACTTGACATTTCTTTGACGATGCGCAAAAAGGAAGAATAATTAATACTATGTAAAAACAAAAAAGGAAATAGTAAAAGACAGAAGTGAGTTCTGGTCAAGAAAAGTTGCATATATAGAATGAAAGTAAGAAGAAAAAAGAAGAAATGAAAAACCAGTTACTTTTTACATCCATCAGGACTAGACCAATTCGGCTTCCGTGGTCGGTACCGACATAGCTCATGTCCCTCATATGGATGCTAGTTCATAACTGGGGTGAATGCCCCCTTAGAAGGTTAGGTCTGCTAGTGCATATACTGTATGCCTTGTGCCATGCTTTTATCTTTAGCTCTTTGAAAATGTAGAAATATTTAGTGAGTAAACATTCTTCAAAATATTAATTAATGAACATTAATAATGAGACTATGATTAGATTGGTAATATTTTATCATAGCCATAGGAAGTTTTATGACATTTTATAATATTGTTCAGTTTTCAAACCATATTTTAATACATCATATTTCAATGTATTCTCTCTGGTGGCTTAAAGAGGACATATGAAATATTTTATTGATTGCATGGGCACAGGATAGCTACTACATGTGCATGCGTTAGTTATTATGTAGGCATGCAATAGCTATTACATATGTGGTGCACAGAATAGCTATCGTACATACATATACATAGTAGCTATCATGTGGCCACGTAATAAGTATCACACTTTCCTATGTCCCTTTGATGCCACCGAAATTCTCTGCTGAATGGAATCTATAATTGAATGCCATGCATGCGTAATTATGTGCTTATTAAGGATTGTTCATTGCTGTGTCTATGTAAAAAAACAACTTGAAAATATATATCTAGCTCTGATAGTAAATGTGATTCAAAGGAGATGGAAACATTGTGTGTTTATTTGTTTCATATGTATGCACTTACAGGGATTTTTTTAGGCGATTTTATAGCCGAAATTCGGTCATATTCCCAATGGAAAATAGTATCTTTTTTTCCCAATTCACAGAGAAAAATTCCCAATCCCCAAAAAAAAAAAAAAGTAGAATAAGTTGAACATTGCAAAAATTGTAGTTATTCATTTTTTCCCAATTTTGATTAAAACACCGCGAAAATTCCTAATCCCAAGGGTATGGGTCATATTCCCAAAATACTGAGAAAAAACCCTGACTTAGGTGCACTCTTTATATTACAGCTTCATAAAGAAAACTTAGCATAATGACTGATCAAGAAGAGCAAGATGATGAATTACTTGCATTATCAAGTATCTATGACAACGTTCTGAAGGTCATCAAAGAAGGTAACCTTAACGGTGGAGAACTGTTGGCTAGTCCAGCATTACCCGAAGACTTCAGTGTAAAAATAATAAAAACCAAGAAAGGTATTTTTCAGATGTATTTTCATTAAATAATATTATTTTTACATACTGCTTTATGCTGTCATAAACTTTATGATGAAGTTAACTACTTAATACATTTTTTAGTTTAATCTGGTTTTACAGTCCTGTGAAAATTCTCATAATTATACCCCGGAAATGAAGCTTGAGAGGGGGAATATTGGAGTTACTCTGTCGGTCATGTTATCACCATCAAGTGTAGATGTGCAAGACACAATTTTCATGTGCAGCTATTCACTCATTGCATGTTATGTGACTTATGTCCCCTTGAACATAGCCGTATAGTGTACTATTGCATTATTAGTGTCAAAGCGGCAACAGGGGTATTAGTCACCTCTGTGACATCTCTAGTTTGATATGCCGTACAGTTTATTAAAGTGGTTTCAAGGTAAGGAATTCAGTCATTTTACAGACTGTTGATATTTAAAGAATTTGATAAAGGGTCCAAAAATATATTACGGAAATGGATGTGTTCGATAACAATTACCTAAGAACTATTTTAGAGTTTAAATTAAGTTCTGTTAAGTGCATATTACTTGGAAATTTCCGTGGAAAAATTGTCTTTCCGACGTTTGCAATATTTTTGAAAATTGTGAAAAATTGTCACCAATTTGGATTGGGAATAGATCCATTAATTTTACTGGTATCTATTATCTAAGGTCAACATTTCTGTCATTCTGTCATTTCAGAGAGTAATATTGAGACATTGGAAACAGAGTTACATTCTATTAGATATCTACCTCCAGTACTTTTAAACTTTATCTTGCCAAAGGAATATCCTTCTTCAAAACCTCCAGAATTTACACTGTCATGTAAATGGTTGAATAGACATCAGGTATTTCATGTATTTACAATTCATAAGCCTTCTGTTTTGTTTATATGTTTAGAAGTTTTGTGGCACTTTTTAGTTCAGAAACATTGATTTCAGATGTGGAAATACATAAAGATCATAATTTCATTTCATTTTTGAACTGCATGAAAGAAGGCTTTCGGTTTAATGCTGAACACTTTGTAGAATCAGATTTGAAGTACATTAATAATAACGTTACCATAATAATGATTTATTTATGCATTACTAAAACCTCACTGAGGGATCCCTTTGTTAAAACAAACTCTAATTGTAAATGAGGCCACCTAAAGATAAAGACCAGATTTTTAGTCCCAAAGATGGTCTTCATATCAAGGTTTTAATTCATAAAGTATAAATATTTAATGCTTGCATGTGCATTTGTATTTTAATAGAATTATTGCCTAATTTCAGCTTAGTGGACTTTGCAAGAAACTTGATTCATTATGGGAAGAGAACAAAGGTAGTGTTGTTTTGTTTGTATGGAATACGTTCTTACAAGATGAACTGTTTGACTTTCTGAATTTGAGTTCTCCGTTAGAACTAGCAAAAGTTGTTAACCCTAGGAAGGATTCCAAACTTGATGATCGAGGTATACAAGATATTTCGTCTCAAGATGAACTACTGCCTGTGATACTGGATTATAACAAACAAGAGAAGATTCGACAGTTTGAGAAATCCAGTTATACATGTAAAGTATGCTTCAGTGAGAAGGCTGGGGTATATTGTACTATGTTCTATGACTGTGATCATGTGTATTGTAATGACTGTATGAGGGATTATTTTAGCATTCAGATAAATGATGGTAACGTGAAAGGTTTGGAATGTCCAGATGATAAATGTGAGTCCCAGGCTCATCCTGCCCAGGTTGGTTTTACTTTAAACTCAAATCTTAAGTACATTTATGGTATACACATACATGTAATACAATATACAGTAAAACCTCGATTATCCGAACACCGATTATCCGAGTACCCGGTATTATCCGAATAAAATCTACGGTCCCGATTACGTCTCTATATATTTCAAGTACAACAAACCCCGGTTATACGAATCGGATCTTACGGATACCTGGTGTAATCCGAATACATTATTTGGTCCCTAAAGTTACGAATGCACTTATTTTCACACCTATTATTCAAAATCGTCAATTAATAACAATAGCCGATTGAGAATCAAATGTCATGTGACAAACAATGTGTAACATCAATTCATACACGAAGCATGTCAACAGTTTAATCATCGTTAAGTTGACCATATTGTTTATTATGATTTTAAACTAATCGCGACGAGTATTTCTCTGTGATCTCGGGTATAATAAGTTAATACGCATACATACCTGGTGATCTGTATGAAATTATACGCATTTCAGCATCATTCAACATTTAAAAACTGATTCGAATACAATTAAACAAAACTAACTAGAATATGATGATTTAGTGAAAAAATGTACCGAACATAAAAACATTTACGTCTTCGATTCTTTAATTGTTTTAGAATGTTACAATAGCGATGCCTAGTCGATCGTTAGTAAGTGAAGTGAGAATGACATATTATTGTGTCGGATTGTGTTCTGCATAATCCATAAATGCGCGGGTATTCATTTAACAAGAATTATTGTTTCATTTGTTAACTCATATACAGTCATAAAACAAGGATAAACCAATAATAAGTGTTTGTTATACATTTTATTTTATTCTTATTATCACTCAAGTAATGTCATGTTTGCATACAAGAGTTAACTACCTTGCAATATTACAGACAGTATGGAATTTATCGTTTCCATCCAGAATATCATACTGAAATGAATTATTTGAAACCATGGATTATCCGAATGATTTTTCAGGACCCACCGACATTCCAATAATCGGGGTTTTACTGTATGTATTGTTGGATGTAGTTAATGATACACTTATGTTGTAATAACTAAACACCTTGTATATCATGAAAGTAATAAAAGACCATCTTTTATTAACTTTATTACTTCCCGGTGTGTGTATGAAGTTTCATGATCTATATTACATGACAGATGTATTATTAACAGTTTACACACTCATGTAATCTGGATATTTAGGAAGTCTTTAATTTAGTTTTGCAGCAGTTTCATTAATAAGTTAGTTTTTGGTATCAATTTAATTCATTACATTACTTTTATAATCTTAGTCACTGTAAACCTGTTTGGTAAAAATCATATTGCAGTAGAATATTAATTTTCTCATATTGCATTACAGTATGTGGCATACCCAAAAACTGTTTAAGCTCTAAATTTAAGCTCTTGATAGTCTTAAGGAAAAGGGAATTTAAGTATCGTAACTAGGTGTTGAATTGTTATATTACATAATTACATCATACAGAAGACATACCAGGTAATTTATGGGACATGATCATTTACTTCCGGATTGAACCATGCATCTAACCATCCCTTCAACTACAATCACTCGGAGCGTTGAACCAGCCTTACAGTAAAACCTCACTTAGTGACCACTTATATTTAAGATCATCTTATTACAGCTACCACTAATCTATAGACAATACTTACTCTATATTTCAATCTCAATATTAGGACTGTTTTTTTGTTTGGTCCCAAGGGAGGTAATTATGTCATGGTTATATAACTACTATCAGTTCTTTTATCTCCTTCTTAGGTGAAGAAGCTCGTGTCATCAGAATTGTTCAGCAAATATGACCAGATGTTGTTTCAGATAAGTCTTGACACCATGTCGGATATCACGTTTTGTCCACGACCTAACTGCCAGTCACCTGTGGTTATGGAAAGGGAGACAAGCATGGCTAGCTGTCCTGTTTGTGCATTTCCATTTTGTACACTTTGTAGACTTGTATATCATGGTTTGTCACCTTGTAAATTGAAAGCAGGTATGTTAACATGATTTGACCAGAAAAAAGTACTCGTGTTTCAGTAATACATAAATGTACCTGACTGATCTAATTCTGACTGATCTAACAGCCAACTCCAAAATCTGAAAATATCTGGAGACAATTCTTACCTCCATAATAAGAGAGTATGTTTAGAAATAAAATTAGAAAAGTTATACGACATGCCTACTCTAATCAACAATAAACTTTTTTTCTAATTTTATTCAGGCACGAAATTAACACTAGCAAACTAGCAAAATGTTAGTGAAAAATAGATTTTGCTTGTTCATTTTACAACCACTAGCATTTCTTTGTTAGTGGAACTGAAAGTGTCGTAATAACTTTATTACAATAACATGTACATAATGTATAATTGTTTTTTTAATTTTGTTAATTTTGTAAATGATTCCATGTCAAAACATTTCGTCCAAAAATCTTAGTTATATATCAACTCTATGTGTTACTTTGAGAAAAAGTTTTAACCTGTCAAGCAGACAATTTGAATTTCCTGGAAGGTGTGGCTACTTGCTGATAAACTGTCTGTTTGTAAACAGAGTCACTGGTGATGTTTTCAATTAGAACACTATAGAACAACATGTTACAGATTGTATATATTTACTGTGTATTGATAAAACCTTGATTTCTATCTTTATGAAGATGGTTTGGTGAAATTACGTGAAGAATATATGGCTGCTAACAAGGAGACTAAACTGTTGCTAGAAAGACGTTATGGAAAGTTTACCATACAGCAAGCGATGGAAGAAAGCTTCTCAAACGATTGGTTGAAACAGCATTCAAAACAATGTCCAGGATGTGGGGCACATATTCAGGTAATAGCATCAAGCATAATTATGATATCTGCTCAGACCTCCGTTGTGTGGTAAAATGATTCAATATTACAGTTTGAGATTCTTTCCTTAATTAATGGTATGTTGCTGGCAGACCCTTAATGGTTGGTTATTGGTAGCAGACCCAGGATTTGTATGTTTATTTATAACACTAAACTACAGTCATAAATACATTGGCTGGTTATACAACAGAGGGTGAGTCTAAAGATAACGGTCAACTTACAAATTCAAAATGATGTGCAAATCAGTAACTGAACAGTTAAAGACAAAGTTAGTTTTACTGCTCTGTGGAACATTTTTTGCACATATTTTGTACTTATACTGTTTATGTATATTTTAGAAAATTGACGGCTGCAATAAAATGACTTGTATGAAATGTCGATCGTATTTCTGCTGGATTTGTAACAGTTCATTAAGTCGAGGAAATCCATACCTGCATTATAATACCATCGGGTCTCCATGCTTCAATAAACTGTTTGAGGGAGTGGATGTAGATATCTGGGATGAAGAAGATGATGATGATGATGATGACTGGTATGATCATTTACTTGATTAAGATGTCATCAGGATCAAGAGTTTCAAGACCCCCCCTCCCCCACCCAGCAGATTTCTTAGGGTATCCCCCACCCCCTGGAAATATTGCCCCCATTGTTACTGTTCACTATGTGTTTATATAAATATCAAGCAGGCTAGGCATATCTCCAGAAAGGGGTTATACAGCATATTTATTTAACATTTTAAAACCTCCACTTGACAATTTGCCTCTGTTTGTTAATTTTTCCTTGTCAGTGCTACAATGTGCCATGCCTGTAGGACTGAATGGCTTGGGTTAATCCATCTAGTCAATTTCATGGAGGCAAACAATCTCACTATGATTTTGTTATCAAATTAATTATTTTTGTTATCATTAAAACAGAGAAATGTGCACTATGTAAGGTGATAATCGTATGTCAGTTGCATAAAAGACACTTTATGTACTCAAGAAAAGAAAAACATTGACACATTGTGTAACAAGAAATTGTTGAAATTATTATACATCATTTTGTAACTTGTTTTTTATTCAGGAAATTGTTATAAAAAAAATTATAACTTGTTTTGTCGCAAGAAATTGTTATAAGATTATTGCTAAGCAGCCTTTATGTCATAGTGACATTAATTAACTATTTAATTGTTTCAGTATACATGTGTTAATGAATATCTTTTTGATACAATCTTATAATTTATGTTCACAGGTGGTGAGTTGTGTTTACACTGATTAGTGCTAAAGCCGGGAACGGACACTTTGTCATCCAATCTGGAATTTTATTTGTTATTGAAAAGTGGTCTGACGTACAGTTGGTTCCACAAGTGATCATTGAATACATTATTATCATACAGATAGTTTCTTTGTCTGTCAGTTTTGAGTTAATCACTAAATATATTCAGTTTTGCTTAGAATCTTTGAAGTACATAAAGTATAAATATTAGTGGTGCAACTATATACCTTTACTTTGTTTATTTTTATTCCGAAGGGAATATTAACACAATATGATATTATTTAAATAACTCAATGTTCAATATTTCGGCCGGAGCCTTTATCAAGAATAAGCATGTAATTTAAACTTTGCTACATTTTAGCATTTGAGCACCATTACTGTAATGGTGCTTAAATGTAGCGAAGTTTATTTATGGTATTTCCTTTCACTGATATTTGCATGACTTGACATGTTTTGATTATTTAGTATGCTGCACTACGATTTCTAATACCAAGCAAGGTTACATTGTAGAACAGGAATTATAGTCACATAAATGTGTACGTAACACCTTGTACTTACTGTAGTTTTAGCTCACCTGAGCAAACTTAGGGTGAGCCGTTAGTATGCTATTTTGTCCGTCATCCATCCACAATTCTTCAAACGACATCCTCTCTGAAACAGTTGGTTGTGTCAAATTTGAAGAAACTCCTCAGGAATCATCTCTGGGTGGTCCTTTACAAAAGTAGCTAAAAGAATGTCATTCCATGCAGAACTTTGGTTTCCATGGCAACCATAAGAAAAAACTTTATAAATCTTTTTGTCTTAAGTCAGATGGTTGGCATTGAGCAACATCTAGAGACTCTCTAACAAAGTTGCTAAAATAATGGCCATTGGGTCAATATTGGCCCGGCTGCATGGGTCACATGTTTTACATAGATTTATATAGAAGAGTCTTGTCTGAAAGCACATGATTTAGCTCTAGGTCAGATATTTGGCATGGAGCAACGTCTTAGAGACGGGGGTCACATGATTTACATATACATACCGTACATAGGAAAATGTTTTTAAAAAAATATTTTTGTATGAAGCACAAGGTTTAGAGCTTAGATATTTTGCATGCAGTAATAAAAATTATGTATAATTATGCACTCAACTAAACTGCTTAAACAATATCCCAGAGGTCTATTTAGTATTTACAGAGGTCCAATACTTTTTAGTTGCTGTAGCACAAATTTAAATCAAATTAGTAAAGTGATTTGCCATAACTGGTTTCTCAGGTGAGCATCCCAGGATCATTTGGCCCTCTTGTTTGTAATTTTTTGTATTTATGAACCCGCTATGCACAGAACCCTTGCATAGTTCATTTATATAATCGCACAGATTAATGTAACTGTATGTTAAAGTAAATTTATGCATGTACATGTGCTATACATGTGGAATGGTTTATCAAGTACATTTTGTATTATATTTCATGTACGGTAATTATTGTTTAATAACATGTAATGTATTATTACAGATTCCTAGTATCTACTGATTTTCTACACTGCATTCAAGTAATATCTGTTATCAACCATGTTAGATAAATAACAGCCTGCCCTGTTGGCTCAGTGCATAGAGGTTGACTTGTGAGATCGAACCCAGGGCGAGGCTCACACTGTCCATGACAAATTTGACTGAAGATATTACATCCTATGTACAATTGTCCACCACCTCTGAATTATGTAGGGTAGCTTGGCAGAAGCTTACGGATAGAATATGATTGGTACTAGTTAAGGCCTAAATGAAGTCCAGGGAAGCTGGTTAGGATAACTTCCCGCCACGATATAACTGAAATAATATTGAAAGTGACGTTAAAGCCAAAGAAATAATAAATAAAAAACTGTAGGCACTAGACTAGTAAGTGACTTATTTTCACTGGGTCTGAAACCACAAATGTGTTACATTTACATTTTTGTTAAATGTGTATATAGATGGAGATAAAATGTAAAGAATGGTGTTTATGTTGTTTTCATATTTTACTCATTATGCTTACTGGTACCGGTACTTACCGTAAGTTATCTACACATTAATTGGTTCCAAACTAGTGATAGGATTTATTTTCTAAAACATTTACATATTTCTGGTTATTATTCAGCAAATCTGAAACATAGTTAAGTGCGTTCCATGTTGTAAATGATAGAAAAATTTTGTACTGTGTTTTCCAAATTATTTTTTGTCTTAAGGACTTAATGAATTTATTTATTCATGATTGTATATTAGTATGCAATCACATACTGGTTAAAGCCTAAAGAGTCATGGTCCTGTTTATTGTTACCTGACTAAAATATTTGTGAAGTTGGCTTTGTAAACTTTTCTCTCTTTTTGTACTTAGGAGGTACGACTGGAGTGAGAATAATTTTGTAATTCTTTCCCTGAACCTAATTTATATGACAGAAGTCAGATTTATTTCTCTGATACTGTAGTACCATTGTTTAACCTTGGGCATTACTGTATTTAGATTACATCACTCATTGTGTTCTTTGTGTTTTATTCATTTCTCCAAGTACACATGTACTGATTTACTGAGACTAATGTTAAAATTATGTCCATCTTGCTTGTTCTATGATTATTGTAAGAATACACGCTCCTTCCTACTCAGATTTTATGTAACAATATGCATGCATGTATAGTACATTCCCCCCCCAGAGCAGCCCTCTCTTGAGCAAAAACCTCCCTTCAACAATAGCATGCTTTTTCTCACTGCACAATTAACAGTTAATTCAACCTCTCTAGAGCAACAACCTCCCTTCAACAACAGACTGATATTTTCCCACTGCACAATTTATCTATTAATTTAACCTCTCTAGAGCAACAACCTCTCATCAACAACATAATTTTGCTTCTCCCAAAGGGTGTTGATTTGGAGAGATTCATAGGCTGTGGAGAGGTTGCACTGTATATTCTGCACATATTTTGTAAATCATCGTAAAGATGACTGAAATAGCCGTAAAAACTTTGATTTTGTAATTGATGTAATAAAATAATCGAGGGCTCAGCGCAACACTGGCGTAACTTGTTCTTTTTTCAGTATGAGATACGACACTGTTGCGTTGAACCCTCGGTATGTTTGTATTTATCTATAGATGTCCTCAAGGGCTGAATAACTGACTGGATTAATGCAAGAAAACTTTAAACAATTATTATGATTGAACTCAGCTCTCTGTTCTTAGTTTTATACAATTTGCAAGCTTGTACATGTATATTATCTGCCATGTTTTAGCTAATTTTGTTTACTTTTATTGGAGCCTTTTGTATTGTATTGTTATCTGTCATTGAGACCATAAAAAAGTTGGTTCTCAGTTAAGCAACCAAGTAATGTCAAACCAGTGAAGGTGACCACCTGCAAATAAAGGCCACCCTATGAATTAAAAGCCATTCTTTGAAAAAATATAATTGCTTATTTAGAACGAAATGACCTCTGAATTAAGACCATGGGTGGTCTTTTTTCACAAGTTTGATTGTAGTACAAAAATCACTGGACCAACGTGTATTAAGTAATTGTGTGAATATGTGGTTTTGTTTTGGTTTTATGAATATCTCAACAATCACATTATTGAGTCATAAATAAGTTCATATGATAATATCAATAGTACTTTGTTTAGACACACTTCTCTCGTTACTGGTCACATTCAACAAGCTGAATATTATACCAGGTGAGCAGATAAAGTAGGAAAATAATGGTAAAAAAGGTGAATATTTGTATTACTTGCCAGAAGTGTACCTTTTTTATCTTGTTTACTAGCAATTAGTGGAAATTTGATGTGTTGTGTTGGAAACAATGATTAAGTGTACTGATATATACATGTAATTTACATGTATATGTCAGTACACTTAATTATGTAATGTTGTATCATTGTAAAGCTAATGTCTTCAACATGAGATGAATATTGATTTTTGAAAAACCGGCATGATTACATCAGTATCTGTTCAAATACATTTTATTTTTTGGTAAATGTTTCTATGCTTCTGTGTGGTTGTTTTATTGACTATTCTAATTAATAGATACATGTTTGTTTGACATTGTGTGGAATGCAAGGATATGTTATTTATTTTTATTGAATTACAGTGTACCGGTTTGTACATTTTAATCACTAAGTGATTATTTATTCATGATTGATGACTGTATTATTGGATTTATTGTTGCTAAAAAATAAAAAACTGAAACACAGATGTTTGAAATAGTTTTCTGACTTTGAAAATCATACAATGCTATACTTATGTGCAGTAGGGTCAATTTGTTGTTTTGAGTTTAAAGACACACTGACACATTTTTGCAGCTTCCACAATGGTACAAGCTGACCCCAGGCATACACTTGAGTTGAACCACATTCTGTAAGCTGGCCGGACAACTACCTCACATGTGAAATTTGTTTGGTCAAAAATGATATGACAGTAGTGAGGGTTTAGTGATTACTTGTTCGAGACCATATTCACTTGTATAGGATCTAATAGACACTAAATTATAAATGTCCTACCAAACCTGAGATTATGGCCATCTGTTTATATCCATTACCTGTGAACTACAGTCATTCATTGGCATCTATTTACAAATAAAACTGACCAAGTTCCTCTTAGCTCATCTGTATACATTGTACATGAATGCCACAGGAAGAAATAACTTATAATCTGACGGTAATGACTTTATTTCCTTCAACATGATGAAGACAATCATTATTAGTAAATTAATATATTAAAACACACATGTACATCACAGTTAAACCTGATCAATGACTTGGTTATACACCAAACCATGTTTGTTCATTCATGATAACAGTCCACTTTTAATGCATCCATAGAAGTTCAAACATTGTGATAATGCTAGAGGAAGTTGCTTCACCATTTATTCAATTTCAAATCTTAACTCTAAGACACTGACTTGACTGAGTTTCCAAGACTTACATTACATGATATGCACACAAGATAATTGAAGATGATAACTGTAATAATTTTCCAAACTAATCTTTCACATCCAATACATTGTTACAAGTAACTGATGAAACATAACATGGAGATAATTCCATGCTTTTACATACATACTTGGATAACCGTTAATGGCAACTGCTCTTCACTAAAATTAGTTTTTCAGACATACTTCAGACTAAATACTGTTAAGTATGTACACACTCATTGTTGAGTAAAATATCATGAAAATGAACTACCATCTAAGCTTGGCATCTGTTGCATTTTTTGAGCCATTTTTGTTCCAACAAAATTCGTAGTGTCTACATATCGTGCTACACAATTTCTTACACAATTTTCAGCTTTAGAATCCAGTCTGTTTCCAGGGTAACCAATACATTTATCCCAGCACCTAAAATATACAGATAATGAGATTTATTATTAATGTAAGTATAAAAGTTAATGAACCACAAATATTCAAAGTATACACAAAGAAATCAACAGGGTTTACAGGGCTTTTTCTTCTACTATAGCAGGGGCCGTTAATAGGAATCTTCCCCTCTGGAAAATCCTTTAAAATCATGCAATTTTTTGCTAAAATTCAATTTACATCAAGTTTTTTCTTCCCCTTTTGCAAAAATTATATAAATGTGTTATTTTCCCCGGAATTTAAGGAAAAGGCCCCTTCCTCAACCTGTGAAAAATAAGCCCTGGTTTCAGATTTGTAATCAAATCGGACAAGAAGTTGAAGAACTGTTGCATTCATTGACAACAGAATTATTTAATTACCATACTTACTCAGTACTAGATTATGTTTTCATGGCTTAACTGTTATACTATTCATTACATATATACAGACAAGTTGTCAAAATGCTAGAAATGGCCCTGGATGCTGGATGGCAAGTGTCCTTCATTCAAGTACTCCTAATTAGACTTTGGGATGGCAAGGCACTATTATTTGGCCTATCAGTCTATTCTTCAACAAATCCAACTAATTAGACTGTGACGGCGCGACAATTTTGAAACTTGGCCCTGTCCAGCACGGCCCTTCCAAATTCATTCACGAAATCGGCCAACTGAAAAGCTGAATATTAGTACCCCTAGGGCTATTTTCCAAGTAGACAACATAAACTGGATTGACTGTATCACAGTGTATGTCAGGCAATCCTTTTAGTTCTAAGAATTGACTGCTTTAAACGCCAAGACAATATCAAGGACGGCCCTTGAGAATTCTGCTATAATATCATAGTTCATACTTACATTATGAATATGATTTGTTAAGAAAACATTAAACAATGACAGAATCTTGCAAGGTCACAAATTGACTTTCTTACAAACACGTCATTTAACAAAATATAAGTTGTATAGTTCTACGAGTATCAATGAATAAAAAAAAATAGAACTAAAATAATCCTATGTGGATGCTTGTCAAGGGATTTCAATAAAATCTCTTCAAAACACCACATGTAATATTTTAAAATGACGAAATTGATCAGAGCATTACGTACTAACTGCTTGAATTCAACTATCGTTAATTAGTTGACTTGAGTCAAGAACTTATCAGTTACTTACGTCTCAGTCAATGTTTCAATCATTGCTCTAGTTTCCTGTACTTGCTGTTCCCTAGCGACAAATTGTTGGAGTCTTGGATTATCCATCTTATTTTATGTACTCTTGACAATCCAAATAAATTTTGACAAAACCAATCACCAGACGCTTAGAAACATGTCAATAATCGTCTAGGTGAGATGGATGATTTTAAACACCAAAGATTTTAAAAGAACCGAAATATGTATTATTCTCAACAAGAAAGTGTTTATAAAACATTTGTAACAAGAAAAACTATAACAAAGTGTTATAGCAAGGACTTATATACATACATGTATGTATATAAGTCCTTGGTTATAGGTAGACGAATTACAAGAAGCATATTGGTTTATGTTTTTTGTATGAAGTTGTTTTTTTCATAAAGGATATTGACTGCGTATATTTTATTCAGTCCTACAAAATATTTACATGATATGAGTAATACACATTATAATGACACTCACGAGTATTTGACAAATGGATAAATTCATGCATATAGTTCACAAGCACATGGTAATATCATACCCTACATCAATCAAATAGAATCAACTCTAAATGTTAACAAATTCACAATAAATCTGAGCACTATCATACAACCACATTGAACTTCAGATAGCCACACAACAACTTATCTAGGCATAAACTGGTTCCCGTTCCATGATGCAGTGCACCAAAGTCAACGGGAACCAGTTTAATCTAGGCAATGCCTTCATGATTTACTTACCTGTCAACTATTAATAGAGTCAGTCATCACCATTAGCCAATCAAATGGCCAGGATTAGCCAAACTAGTAATAGACACTACAGTATGTACTCGCAAACAACTATAACTAATACTCATAAGTATAATTCGTCTAGAAAAATAACTAACTTAATATAATTATTTGTTTACCTTGTCCTGATTGCCGTTTTCTGAGCTAGTTAGCTCGTGTTGGCCCAATCTTGATCTAGTTTCTAATCACACTTTTGATAACAATTACGGTTAGTCCATTTCACAGGATGTTAGTATAGCCTACTGATTATTTGCTATGTCAAATTTGTTGACTTAATATTTCCATTTGTTGTTAAGGTTACTCTTAAAATTATTTATAGATGTTGAGGCTATAGTGCTGCTCGATAGAGGGTTCCAGTTATTAACAACTCTATTTGAAAAACCGTTTTGTCCAGTACGACAAGTTACGTTTGATTTCGACAATTTTAGTGCATGACCCCTCGTCGTTTTATTATAAATTTATTAAATTAATTATAATAAAAAATAAATTTTGTAACTTTATAATGAAAAATAAAACGTGTTAGCGTGATATCATAATATATAAACTTTTGTCAAATACAGCTTTAGATATGTTAATGGTACTTCGCCAGACATGATTTGGTTTTAAGAAACTAATCGCCAAACTGACTCCATGGAATAATCTATAGTGAAAGAAAGATTTTTTTACTCCATGCACTCCTGTATATATCCTGCATCAGAGACATATATAGATAACCTTATCTATGTCTCTGCCTGCATACATATGTGCGCATATACGTGTTTTAACAGGATTTCCAGTGATTAGATTATAGCCTATGTCCACAAAGCATGCATGTTTTTATGTTAAAGCGGACGTAAAATATATGTACGTGCGTACATACATGTTATTTCGTAAACTTGAAACTGTTTTTCAATTTTCTGTCAGCTGACTTTTTAAAATTTCATGTTGGTAGGTAGACATGGAAACTCAATCACAATATCACAATAAAACATATTTACATAAATTACAAATGTACATACAAATATATTAACAATGCTAATTTATACATCTCTCTACATAGACCAAAGTTTGGTGAATAAAGCACATGCATATATAAATCCTTTAGAAAAGAATTATATACACATAAAAGTTCGTACATGTGTGTGTGTACTGACAATTAATGTCAGTATTTCAAATTTTGCTTCACTTTACTTACTTTGATGTAGGAAGAGGAGGCCGGGACTATATGTTTTCTTTCACTGATTTTACACCAGAGTTATGTATGTACTTCACATGTAGATAGATATTCATATTGTTAATACATTGTGCTGATAATTCAGTGTATACCTTGGAGGAGGAGGATCAATGACTCAATATACAAATACTTACTGAATAAAATTATGTGCCTTTTAAAGTATACGCATTTTAAATTGTTTTATCAATCACTAGAGAGGTACATTCGTCTCAAAATAGTTTTACCAATGGATAAGACATCTGCGTTCACCATTCTTCTTCGGGACTTTGTAGCAATTAAAGTGCCTGAATTATGATAAAAAATACAATGTTATGAAAACAACAACATTGGGTATAATTAATTAAGAGATTCAGACTCAATTTTGTAATTATTACGGTCGACGCTCATTTAAAACAGCCACTATGTCAGCGCAAACACCATGCAATCTCTACCAAGAGCTGTACGTTGTTCCTGTGCGGATTTGGAAAGGGACAACAAGTCTGGGTAGAGATTGCTCAAACACTATGTGTTATATGCGGAATACGACCACAACGTTCATTATCATTCAAAGTGGAATAACATAAGATATATATAATTACAAAAAATGTATATTAATGAAAAGTGATTATTTACTTACCTGACTTTTTATTTTCTTTATTCATAAGTTCATCAACAATTAAATCTCAACGAAATATGTTTAAGATGTTTGTGATATCAAGTATGTACCTGGTGATATGTGTAATTTCATTTACAGTGTTTATAGTGGCTTTTTTCATCGTATCTTTTGATGTATTTTGTTATCTGTCAAACAGCATACATTTTCAACTGTTCCGAAGATATCGGAACAGTTTTTCATATATAAAAATCACTAACACCAAGGACATATATACATACATGTATGTATATAAGTCCTTGCTAACATATACA
The DNA here is from genome assembly GCA_964023205.1 of Lutraria lutraria. NCBI lineage: Eukaryota > Metazoa > Mollusca > Bivalvia > Venerida > Mactridae > Lutraria > Lutraria lutraria. The sequence goes on from OZ026833.1 coordinate 631,856, forward strand.
CATTTATACAAAATTCATCAATCTAGATTAATTTTACAATTATTTTTTTACAATATCTCGGATTTTGTCATGTTCAGACAATACAATCGAGCATTGATGCAAAATTCCCTGTTGCCCCAGGAACTTAATTCGTAATTATGTTTACAAATTGTTTACTTATGCAGCCTGTGGTTATTTCCAGCCTCTTATTGCATCAATTAATTTAGGGCTATTTAAACAAGTTTATTCCTATAAGCACTTGTTCGTCTTTGTACACAGATATAGCAAAGCGTATTTCTGAATGTAAGAATTTATTTACGAATAAATGACATTTGTCTTAATTGTGTTCATTTATTAAGGATTACGACTACTAACGGGGCAAGTTATTGTCTTTTCTTGTAAACATATGATTTGCATTTTATTATTGTATTAAATTATAACGGTGTCAGAAGCAGAATGTTTTTGTATATTGTGCCTGGCTCGACCAGTCTGATGGTAACGTAGTTTACATCTGTCTAACGAGTCTAGACATTGCAACTAATTTTTAAAAAATTAACATTGTAGCAACAATCAGAAGGTCATGAAACTCACCTGTCTTCCATTTATGGTGCAGTTAGTCGCTATGGTAACAGGACACGCCGAATTTGGGAATTACATCCCTAATGGATTTTCTGTAAAAGATCCTTGTTCCAACGAAGGGACCTGGGAAGCAGTTGGTCACATGACTGCCAAATACTCTTCACCAGAGAGAAACGTTTTTGGCGTGGTAAGTCAATAACAAGATTATTGTAATACGTATGACTATATATGTACATTATTGAATATTACATACAGTCCAATAAAAAAACTCTTCATCTACAACCAACATAATTATGTACAGTTTTTTCTCTACGTTTCATTTATCTGATAAGCCTAATAAGCTCACGTTGGTAATTGGATCACTGTCTACAGCACATTACTGATACACTGTCTACAGCACATTACTGATATACTGTCTACAGCACATTACTGATACACTGTCTACAGCACATTACTGATACACTGTCTACAGCACATTACTGATACACTGTCTACAGCACATTACTGATACACTGTCTACAGCACATTACTGATACACTGTCTACAGCACATTACCGATACACTGTCTACAGCACATTACTGATACACTGTCTACAGCACATTACTGATACGCTGTCTACAGCACATTACTGATACACTGTCTACAGCACATTACCGATACACTGTTACGGCACAAAATATGCAAACGCACAAACAAACACATGCTTTATCACTTTTTGCTTTAGCACAAGTTAGTATAATCTACGTTGAACATCATTATTACTATGTTATAGGATTTTGAAAAGAATGATTTGACGTGGACACTTACTTTGTGTATAGAAGATTCAGATGGTGACGGTTTAACTAACGGAGATGAATTAGGGGATCCGTACTGCCAATGGCACCCTGGACTAGAGCCTTTGGGTCCAGCTATAGGCCATCCAGGTAAATGTATTCAAAATTTGTAATGAAAATCCTTGGTCCGACCACGTGAATACTTCGCTGACGACTTTGTACAAAATGGTCTTTTTGAACAGTCACTTACTGACAATATCAGCAAACTTACTATTTCAACTAACAGCATGCTCGATTACAAGTACATAAGTTTATGTGTATGAACATGTGATATTATTCTTTATGTAAACAAGAGCGCCGCAAGCGGTGCCAACGCTCGTCTTTGCATGACCACTGTATAAGATCTACCCAACTATGTTTGTTTATATCGAGTTTTATGCCCCTTTTCAACAGTCAGAGTAATATGAGGCGGACAGTTCACCTAATAATTAATATTTCCTGGGAATGACCAGTACTAGAACTCCCATCCTTTGTAAGCAACTGCCTACTTTCTCACATAAAGATACATGGTCGGTAGCGGGGCTCGAACCAACGACCCTCTATCAGTGAGAGGTTACAGTGATTTGAAGTCAGCGACCTTAACCACTCGACCACGGAGGCGGTCCTATCCAACTATTCTTCGAAAACAGCCGAGCTAATAAAAAGGCAGATCAATCAGCTTGAAATATATACATGTATTGAGTGCATTTTGTTAATCCATTTACAGCTATAATGATTTTATTACGTTTAGGTTTCTGCGAGCGTAACAGAACAGAGTGTAGAATAGAAATGGCCAAGCTGAACTGTTTCATTAACAACGATGACAGCGTTGGTGAAGATTCAGAATTTATTGGAAAAGGTTTTGAATGGATGGGTGGATCTGATGTTATTGGAGGAATCGACGGACAGGAGTCTGAAGATGAAACTAGAAGAACTAGTAACACCATTAGACCTGTATATTCAGGTTCAAATATGGTCCTAGCTGCTGATGCCGAACACGTATCAAAAAGCTCAAGCAACAGTCTACGTCTTGATGTTATCTTTATTCTCAATTTCGCTGGTGCTAAATTTCAAATGTTGTTATTTTCTATGTTATTGATTACTGGAAACTCTTAAGAAAATCTGATAATTATTTTTGCGTTTCTATGTGTTATCATTATCGTCTATCTCTTAAAGTTTATACAGCAGTGTTAAAACCAATCTAAAAATAAATATTTCGGGAGTTAATGTAGTCTTCACTCAAAGGTATTGGTTTTATTTTTGTCTTTCGGCAACATTCCAGCTTAAATATCATGAGCCTGGGTAGAACCACCTGCCGCCAGTCATTTAGCTTTACAATTTCTTCACACATGAAATTGACCTGTGCTTGGTGACAATAGCCACTCTGCAACAGAGACCGCCAGAGATTGCGAGTATCTGATAATGCTTTTATTGGAATAAAAAACAACAACAAACGAACAAAAAAAAAAAAAAAAAAAAAAAAAAACGTTGACTAATGAGGAAATAACACAGTTCGAAAATTTATATGTGTTTTGTTGTGAAATCCACATTAATTTATTGGAATTAGAAAGGCTTAGTATGATACAGTCATATGATCACAGAGAGTCTAGCTAGCCGAGGTTTGACAGAAGGCTGATCTTCTCCTGTTGTGAAAAGCAGATCTCCACATATTGACAAACCAGGTTCTACGATCCACGTCAAAATACTTGTCCTAGTATTTTTACATAACCTGTTTACAAACACGTTCGTAACAAGGGGAGCTAACATATATCAAATGTTTTTTTTTCAAACTTCATTTCACCGTCAACGCGTGATCAATATTTTTGATCTACTTTAAAACCATACACTGTCCTTATTTGATATAAGATAGTTTAATGTGCTACGGGTAGACGGTCAGAAACAAAAACGGTACTTTTTTAATCTAGACAGATTTACTTATCTCAGTTCAATAACCTTTGGCAGGTAGGTTTCTTTTGTTTTTTCGCCATGTCTTGTCCGACATTCCGTCGCTCGCTAGGCGTGTTTAGAATTTAATATACCTTCACCCCACCCTTGAGTTCAAATGGACTTTAAAAAAAAATCGAAATCTACGAGTGTAAATTGTTATTAATTTTCTCAGCTGAAGACGATTTTTTCATACTTCAATAATTCCGATATAAAAGGATACTTGTATATGTTGCAGTAGATGTTTGGTACATGTACATGTATTTATTTGTTAATTTACATGTAGGTTAAAACATTTCTATGTTTTCCACAGTTTCATAACTTTTCAGGGTGATATTTCTTTGAAGCAGACGTCACACAGTGGTTTTAGTAGTATAAGGCGGGGGTCCTTACATATATAAAAGAAGTATTTTGAAAATATGTTTCAGTCGAAAGAACATCGAATTGGACTAAAAGAGCAGCACGTCGGACAAAATGTCGTTGGTTCTAGGTCCGATTCATGGTAAAATTGTCTGAAAGTATTACTTCAGATGTCAAATGTCCATCGACCCACGCACAATGGAGTGTGAGCAATTAATAAGACCGCATCGGTATTACGATGTACAGAGCAAAATATTTTGACAATCTATGGGTCAAATCTATAATGTTTTAAAATTCGTTTCAACTAATGATAACTCCAAGTTTAATGCCAGCTCAGTTGTAATACAATATTCACATTAAATTCAATTAGTGTAATATGAGTTGTTAAGTTATTCCTAATTACAATTTTAACTCTGGTATAAATAATCATATATAAAAGCTTTGTAGTTCCTCCCCATTACGCCCTGCATAGTTAACAAAAGTTACGCAATTCTATTGAACTTTATTTGATCGACATTCTTTTCTAAGTTATTATCTTTTGTTACTTAACTTCCACAAATTAACGTGAGCTCGGTCGAATGTATTCGTTTACAAGATCAAACGGTTTTCTATTGTTTATAAAACGTCCTATTGCAGTGGAGAGATATTAGGTGTCATTTCTTTTGTTTTAACGGAAAGAGGATTTAGAGCACGAATCAGGTTACATTTCTAATTAATGCGAAATACCCATAGCGTGAAACTTGTTTACAAAATCACTAGGACGCTCAGTGGACGAATAAGACAGACACTTGTTTTAATTGGTGTTTTGAAAGTGTGACACTGACAGAATACGAATAAATAGCTTGGTGTCAGTTATTAGTGGTGATTCTTTATACAATATGTCAACTAATTCTTATACGATTGATGGATTAATGAAATTTTGTTAGTTTTATGGATAATTTTCTCAGTGTATATTGCAATATTTTGAGTAAATAAAATATATTCAGAATAAATAACATTGATCATTTTCAAATTTTGCTGAATGTTCTGATTTTTTATCCAACTGTTCGTGATAATTCGCAAAAAGCGTAGTTTCGGACAAAACAAGTCGACAATAAAACATTTTTAAAAACATTAGAATTTAGTACATTGATGTAATGTTCCCAAATTTCTGTATTTCACTGAAGTATTAGTGTTCAGAATACTACGATTAACAAAGAAGATGCATCTACACGGCGCTTCTTTCAATATTTTATTTCTAGGTAAGAATTTGGTCTTGTATGTCTGTCATTTTACGATGTTCTATAAGACATAACACAAAAAAATGTATACAGTATTGGAAGCTCAAAATTAAGCTGTGCAATTAAAAATGGTATTTTATGTTTGTCTTTGTGAAATTAATGACTTTTCGTGTTTCTTAAAAGTGACTTATAGTTTTGTACCATTCCGTAACAGTTGTATTATCTTCCCCCTTCTGATCCTCATTGATATATCCAGTATATGTTAACATGTTGTACTATCTTCCCCCCTTCTGATCCTCATTGATATATCCATTATATGTTGTGATTTTTTCAGTGATGGTTCACATGCAACTCGGTGAGTAGGCGAACATTGTATTTCACTTGAATTTTAATTATTTAAAAACTGTTGTTTGAATGGACTATAATTTTCATGTTATATTATCACTATTTCAAACGACACATTACCTAGTCGGCATTAAAACAATTAAGGGTCCTCCAACAACACGTAGTTACGGACATTGACTAGTAATCACTGGTTCTTCACCGCTTTGACTTTGATACTCACGGAAAACAATTTAACAAGCACTCGTTTGTACTTGACATTTTGTTTCTGTTTGTTTGTTTGTTTGAGTTTTACGCCCCTTTCCAACAGTCAGAATCATACGTGGCGGACAGTTCACCTATATAACCACCGTTCCTGTGAATAACCAGTACTAGACTCCCATCCTCCGTAAGCAACTGCCTACTTTTCGCATAAAAAGATATGGTCGGTAGCTGGGCTCGAACCCACGACCCTCTATCAGTGAGAGGTTACAATGATCTGAAGTCAGCAAGCTTTAATAACACATCGACCACGGAGGTGGGTCTAATATTTTCAATAAGTCACATGGACAAGTCAATCTACTTATGTAAGTTCATGAACAGCTCTGTCACTCTGACAGATTCTTACATAATGTCTTCAAGCCATCCACATGAACTCTAATGTTTATAATATCTTTTTTATTCACCAGCAACCAGTCTTACTACGCCGCCAACAACTGGAGGTAAGCAGATTTGTCTATTAAAAACTTCTACTAGAATTCAAATAATTAGGTTCGATAAATGGTTGCAGTAAGAAATTGGTAATCACTAAAATTAATGTAACAACCTTTACAATCAGTCACGTGATCTTTGAGTATACAGTACAACCTTTTTAGAGCGGCCAATCTCCCTTCAACAACAGACTGTTTTTTTCCCACTGCACGATTTATCTATTAATTTAACCTCTCTAGAGCACCAAACTCTCAACAACAACTTAATTTTGCTTCTCCAAAAGGGTGTTGTTTTGGCGATGTTGCACTGTAGTGACTGTACATATATATGAACTGAGACTAGATGTGATTGAAACCAACTGCCTGTAATGACCCTAGTAGTTGAATTTTCAATATGAACATTTTTATTCTATTTCTACGTCTAATAGACGGATACGTCTATTAAAGACATGTTTCGACCCCGGAATGTGTTTTTATGACTGGTTTTAACCGTATTTTAAAATTTTCTACTGTGTTTTGATATTTTTGTATCTAATTATCAAATTAACATATTGATGTTACAGGTACGGACGCGCCTGGTGAGTATTGTTCTGTTATAAATTATAAGACTCCATATTTCTAAACTGTTTTGTTAGTATTGACAAAACGTTTATGTACTTCCTATAAAGTGTATTTTGTATCCTTTCACTATTCACTATTTAACTTTGTATGATTTCCTAGCATTTTGGGAAACAATTCAACAATCCGATGAATGTAAAAATTTAAATGCACATTCTTAATAATGTCAAAATTATTTTGATACTGTTTGCAATAAGTAACATAGAACAACGGACATATATCGATTTAACTTCTTAAACAGGCCACGAGGTTATAAAACTTGAAAACGGTCTCCGAGCTCAAAGCTCAGATTTGTTCTCAAAGTTTTATGATTGAAAATATAGAGCTGATTAATGTTTAAATACATGTACCGATCAATTATGTCATCAGGCTAATGTATGAATTATATCATTATTGTATGACCATAATTAACTTAGAAACATTAAAAGTCAAAATATGAGATTTGAGCTCAGAGACTGATCTCAAGTTGTATAACCTCGGGGCCAGGTCTGACACTAAGATAAATAAATTACACAATATGTCTTCAAGTCATGTACATAGACTATTTTATTTATAATATTTTTACTTTTATTTACAGGTACAACCACGCCATCTACACGGGCAACAACTCCAGGTAAAAACATTCGTCAATTAAAAACTTCAAGTACCAAATATCTACTTGAAAAGTATTTCACTTTATATTAATTATACATACGTGTATCTTCTTATATTGACCACGTGTCTGTCCACTAATGTGTTATTTCATCCCTGGTTTGACTATCTTTCAGAAGTTTTATGTTTTATATTTTGTATCTTATTATTAAATCAACATTTTGATATTACAGGTGCGGACCCAAAAGGTGAGTATGATGTTTTATTAATTATAAGACTTAATATTTCTGATTAGTTTTGGTTTATGACACAAAATGTAGTATATTTATATACGAACATACAATAAAATGTATTTCGTACTTTGCACGGTACATCAGTTGATTTTGCATATTTCTAAGATATATTAGAAATACAATTTAACAAACCAATATGTTTACTATTTAATGCACAAATTTGATAATGTCACAATTATCTTGACACTGTTTTCAATTAGTCGCATGGACCAGCGGACATATCAACATAACTTCTTGTACAGGTCTAACACACATATAAGTATCTCACATATACCTGACCAATAAATGTTGGTCCCAGCATATGCTGATATGCTCACGTACATGAAATATTTTATCAATGATATTTTTGTTTTTATTTACAGGCACCACCACGCCATCTACTCCTGCATCAACTCCAGGTAAGAATATCCGTCAGTTAAAGACTTAATCTAGAATTCAGATATTTACTTGAAAAGTATTTCACTTTATATAAATCATATCTTCTTTTATTGAACACATGTCTGTCCCCTGACGTGCGTTTTGTTGTTCGGTACGAATACAATGTTAAGAACTGAAGACCATTTCTCAACAGTCGGTCGGGAAATTTTTTCTACATACCGAAGATCTTCCATTAACCTTTCGCCTACGAAAATAGTTCCGATTTCACAATTCAATGGCATATAAATGCAAATTCAAAATATTTCACTGAAAGTACATGAAACGGTAACGACTTTAACAATTGCATGGTGAATGTAGAAAAGCATGGTACTTTGGCCTACATCAAAATTCATGCGCACCGAGCGAGTGAAGGCTATGGAAAGCTGAACTATCGGTCAGTTTCCAAGACACAGCCCAATATCTCACCCAACAAAGAAATTCAACTGGAACCGAACAACGGCAGTGCCTTCGGAACTTTGATTTACCCCTTGTTTGACTATCTTGCAGAAATCTTACTATTTTTGATATTTTGTATCTAATTATAACATCAACATATTGATATTACAGGTACGGACCCACCAGGTGAGTATAATGTTTTATCAATCATAAGACTTCATATTTCTTATTATTTTGGTTTATGACACAAAATGTAATATAATTATATACGAGCGTCCAATAAAGTTTATTTCGTGTTTTTCACTATTTATCAACTGACTTTGTACTTTTAAAACAAATATATTAGGAAAAAAATAACAAACCAATGTGTAATATTTAAATGCATAAACTTAATAATGTCAAAATTATTTTGACAAAGTTTTCAATTAGTCGCATAGACCAGCCGACATATCAACGTAACTTCTTGTACAGGTCTAACACACATATAAGTATCTTACATTTACCTGGACCAATATATGTTGGTCCCAGCATAATGCTTATATGTCACGTACACATAAACTATTTTATCTATGATATTTTTGCTTTCATTTACAGGAACCACCACGCCATCTACTCCGGCAACAACTGCAGGTAAGAACATGCGTCAGTCACAAACTTCAAGTACCACAATTCAAATATTTACTTGAGAAGTACTTTATATTAATTAGGTTCGATATTCATGTATGTATGTGTACTGTAAGACAATGTTGAAGTCATCTCGGCCATAGTGAAAAAAATCAGTTATAAAGTGCTGTATGGTTTGGAGGCAAATGCCTTACTAGGAAATGATAGTAACTTTTTTTGCCACTAAAAAATGTAGCAAAATAACAATTGTTACAAGCCTTTACAAACAGTCATGTGAATTTAGAGAAGATTGTAATTGAGATCAACTGTCTGTAATGACAGCAGCCGTTCAATTTCCAATGCAATCATGTTCAGTCTATTTTAACGTTTAATTAAAGGGCACATCTTTTATTGACCACGTTCCTATCCCCTAATGTGTTATTTTATCCATGGCATGACTATCTTGTAGAAATGTTTTGTATCTAATTATTAAATCAACGTATTAATTGACATTGCAGGTACTGACCCAGCACGTAAGTATTGTTTTTTTTAAAAATTATTTAGACTTTTTCCAATTGGTTTGTTAATGACAAAAAATGTAGTTGTATATATTTCTCATATAAGTCGTAAAAATATTGTTTTTTGGATACATGCTCGTTAATGACCGGGTGAATAAATAGTTATTTTGGGTCTTAAAAGCGAGTGAAAACTTCAACTCATCTTTACGTTATCGAACCATAATCATATGAACATAATACAATGGTATGTACAAATAAATAGTATATAAACAATTTAATGTACATGGTGAGAAAAAATTACAAATATATATTCAGTAGGGTTTAACGGTACGGTTTGGGGAAGTTTATCAGTCGTTAGGAATACAACCGAAACCAAAAAAAGAAACCTATTATCCTGAAGTATTTTCAATACACAAATGTAGACTTTGAATTATACCTATTAGTATACAGTTGTTGAGCGGACAGAATATGGGAGTAAATGCATTTATTAAATAACTATTTATTATCAGCCTTGTAACTTGTTTACTGCATGGCGTAATAATGCAGTGGTATTTCCAATAAGCGGGCCAATATCTATATCACTTTCCGGCCTGGGGCCGAAAAGTGATATAGATATTGGCCCGCATTTTAAGCAATCTGATTGGCTGCTAGAGCAGGGCCAAACAGTGATATAGATTTTAGCTGAAATGGCGGCCATCTTGTATAAGCAATTTGCTATTCCTGTGGTTTCAAAACATTTACAATGAAACTGATTCAGATAATAAAGTTATTTAATAAAATTGTCAATAAATCAGTGATTTGATTTAGGCCCTGTTTTTTGTCCTTGGGACAGTCGTATTTGGCCTTCGGTCTTGTGCCAATACGACTGCCCTATGACAAATAACAGGTCACTGATTTATTAACATATAGTATGAACCGTTAATCGGGCATAATACAAACTATTAGGGTAGGCCGGGTATAATATGTACCAGAGAATATTGTTTACTCCTAATGCGTTCTTTGAATCTTTTCATCCTTCACCAATCTCAACCGTTGTGGGAAAAGATCGCGATTTAACAAAGCAATGTTCGTAATACTTAAATGCACACATTTAAATATCTCAACATTATTTTGACATTGTTTTCAAGCTTTACGTTGTGTCTATAATTATTCTAAGATACATGTATGAATAAGTTATGATTCATTTATGATTAATGTGTGCTTGGTTTATGATTATCTTTGCTTACATTTACAGCAACCACCACTGTCCCTCCAGTAACCACTACAGGTAAGGGCATTAGTTATATAAAGATTTGCCCGGGTACTTTTACAAGGTCCAACGTAAAGCTGTTTATTACTAATAAATATGTTAAAATATATACTTTACATGTATTTTAACATGCATTAAATACTAGAAATATTGTGTTAATTAACACACTATTAATTTTGTACTTTGAGGCGTTTACATGGTAACACTTTGTGATATTTTTCTGCTTACAAAAACAGTCTCTAGTAATGGATGCGGACAGACACATACGGCCAGTGCAGTGGGTGTTGTACAGTCGACACCAAACTATCCAAGTCCTTACCCGAGGTAAATATTCTATACATGGCGCTTTTTCTACAACAGAAATACCTGAATGGAAGATTATATTGAGATAACAAACAACGGTCGGTCTTATCAACAGGGCGATATGTGAGTTATAGTACAGTCAAAGTGTTAGCGGTCACCTCCGAACCGACTATAGATCACCCTGTCAATAAAGGCCATTCTTTCAAAACACCGCCATTGATTACTTATAACAAAACGATCACTGAATAAAGGCCACATGTCAACAAAGGCACATTTTTTCATTCCCAAAGGTGGATTTTGTATGTATACATGTACATTGTACTAATATCTTTTTTTCAGTGATGAATTCTGTACATATCAACTTACTGGTCCCGCTAATTTGGCAATATCTGTGACATTCACCTATTTCTACCTGGAGTACAGTTACTATTGTTCTTATGACACCATTAAAATTTACGATGGTAAGTGAGCGGCTGACTGGTGTTTGTAAAAGTAAAACTAATATCAAGTATCTAAAAGTTAGAGATCCTGTTCTTTGTCTTTCACTAACAGCTTAATTACTACTACGAATATATTATAAATGTGCAAAACAAGATTAGTTGTTCTCGTTTTTTCTTCGGAATACATTTTCTTTACCGAACATATCTGTTAACTGTTTTAGAAATAAAACTGAGGGCCAATAGTTAGAAATGTTTGCAATGAGTATCCGTTCTTTTTTTAGATAGCATAAGGTATGTCGTCACGATATTGCTGCAAGTAAAATTGATTTCATTTCAGGTTCCAGTACAACAGCCCCACTACTTGGGACCTATTGTGGATCCAGCAATCCTGGTACAATTATCAGCTCGTCCAATTCTATGTACATTGTCTTCGAGTCGGATTATTCCGTTGAGTACACGGGGGCGGAATGGTTATACATGACTTACAATAATTGTAAGTGTTAATTCGTTGCTTACCACCATATAAACCATTCAGAACACCTTGGCCGATTAAAACTCTTTCGCTGCCCGATCCATATTGCCTACATTGTACACTGCAATTCCAGGGAATTTCTAAGGAATGCAAATTTATTTAACCAATGCCCAAGCAGGTATACCCGTCACGTAGGCAAATTTGCAGAGATTTGTGAAAACGGGTATGCCCGTCACGTAGGCAAAATATATAGAGATTTGTGCAGATGGGCATACTTATCTTATTGGCAGCGGGAGGGTTAAATTAAGTAATTATTGGTAATACCATTTTACCTGAATCAAATATCGTGTTTATATCAAGCTTATAATATCACCTTCTAGAACAGTCATACAATAATCATTGTATCTATTGTCGAAGTATTTAAGATCGACAAATATATCAAACGACACGAATTTTTTTTAATGAAGGTCATTGCTAATATATACAATTCTGTTACAAGTTTCTTTTTTTACAAATCACAGCGTACCCTCTGTGCAAAAGTGGATACACAACATACAACGCCAGTTCTACAGTGCAATCTTTTAGCAACTCGGATTATCCAAATACATATGGAAGGTATACATCAATTTTTATTTGTACGATAATTCATATAAATCTCGATATATAGACCATATTCGGGACCAAGTATATCGGGCGTAACTAAGGCGTTCTTATTATCAAATTGAATATTTACAAGAAATATTAGAAACTGGTTGGAAAATAAGTGTTCCTTATAATGATAATGAGATGGTCTTAGACCGGAGACGACCACTTTTGTGAGATTTTACTGCTTATTCTATAGAATTAATACACAGTTGAACTTAAATAATGTTCGTTGTTTTTGTCCAAGACATTCAAATTTGTTTATTACAACATAAATGTATACTTTACTGTTGTATTGTTGAAAAAGAAACAAGAAATAAGTTTCCTAAGAAACGCCATATGCAAAAATTCTCCTTAAAGTTTAATTAGTTATAGACTCCCATAAACGGACGTTAATTTTCAAGGCGTGTGAGAATGAGAATGAACAGAAACATAGATTTTTCGCAAATAATTCGACCCGGAGGTTGTATATTTAGAATACTTTGATTCCAAAGGTGACATCATTGTGCCATCAGGAACAGAGCATCTAATTGTTTGTTTATCTTAGAATTTTCTGTTTCTCAGCAACCAGGACGAGTACTTTTTGGTGGACAATCCAAGCTATCCTTCTCAAGTGTTGATCCTTGAGCTGACATTTATGAGTATAGAACGTTCTTCTGGCTGTGTTTACGACCGTCTTATCATTTATAGTGGTAAGTCTATTACTTATGTTGATAATATCTGCACGGGACACGTTCTAATATCTGCACGGGGACACGTTCTAATATCTGCACGGAGACACGTTCTATGGTCAATCCTCTGAATAAAAGAGAGATTGAACTATTTACTGAGTATTTTTGTGGGTTCCAAAAAATATGCTATTATTATGTAATAATTCAAACCTTATTTTGCAACCATCTCCGAATAAAGGCCACCTGTGAATAAAGGCCATACTCAGAAAAATGTAATTTATTACTGAACAAACTGACCTCCGTGTAAAGGTCACCTGTCAATAACGGCCACATTTTGTCTTTCCAAGGGATAACATTTGTTCACAGGTTTGACTATATACTCAACTCTTGATGTTACTGTTTCCAGGAGGGTGTACAAGTTTTAGTGTGTACGTGTCACATTGTGGTTCCTATTTAAGTAGATGGGAACTCTCATCTGGTTCGGAATATCTTGTACATTTCCACTCTGATGGTAGCATTGAAAGGAACGGGTTTTCTCTCAATTACTATACAGGTAAGATTTTTCCAAAGAACGCTAAGTTTACTAAATTCGTCAACATTTCAGGATCGCAGGTCGTATTTTTGCTGAAATTTTGAGATACAAATGAGTTTGCGAGATGAAAAGTTTCGGTTATCTAACATTTATATGTGAAACGGGAGACGATGCTAAGATGTACATGTTATTGATGCTATTCAAACTGTTTGTTTATCAGTATTTATCTTCTGAACAATTTTCTACGACCAGGACCGGGAGGGACAGCATCACCAACGACGACAACAACAACTCTAGGTCCCCACGTGACCGCTCAGATTGGTCTAATGCAACAAGTGCTAACAAACTACAGTTCTGATAACTTACCTGCAAGAAATTTGTCCACTGCAATAGAGACTACAGTAGATGTATCGTTGGTTGGTATTAATGGATTAGATGAGGTAATTGCTCACACTGCAAGTGTTTCTAATCATGCCAGAGATACTTAATTTACTTAACCAGAAATGTTCCACAATGCACTCTGACAGAAAACAATAAAACATGTGTGAGCTAAACTTCAGTTTTGACGTTCCTCTAGCAACATCTTGCATTTAAACCTCAATGTTCAGTCACATCACATTGACACTGATGCAGTATTTCGATGTAAATTTTCATCTGACCAGCACCTTTTGTTTTTCAAAATGTCATTCGTTACATACCTATGAAGCAGGTGAACTTACTTAGTTATTGCTAGTAGCTCTACCTAAACCCGAACCAATATGAAATGAACATCAGTTATCAAAATGACATTGATTACTTCGTATGAATTTGATGAATATTTTAACCAAACCCAGTAACAAAGTCGACATTTTTCTATGATTTTATCAACAAAAGTTTTGTATTAAATTAGTTTTTTTTTTCGATCAGAATATATCTCTGACGAAAGCCAGAATTATAAAAGTTACATATGTATGTACATGTATGATATTATAAGAAAACGCTCTACAACTTTCACACAGATAAAAAAACGTCAACAAGAATGAATCGTTCAAACTTTCTCTACTTGTAGGTTCAACAAAAACTCACAACAACCATTTTGTTTGACTTAAAGTGGACAGATAACAACATTCAATGGCCGGTAGCTAAATTAGCTGGTATAACCAAACTGTTAATGCCGCAGGTAAAGTATCTCCTAAATAAATATCTTCATAGTTTGTATAATATCACCATAGAAACCAGCTGGAAAATAACTAGAATGATTGAACATATATCCAATTAACTACCGGTAGTTAAACTAAATGATTTGTTTAATTAAGGAATGATGATTGTCTTTGACATTGGTGTTTCAAGCACATTGATTTAGTCTAATGTCCATCGAACTGTTATATTGCAGGTATTAACGCGGACAAACGGACGGACGATGACTAAAAGTCACTGTAACTTCTGTTATAATGCATAGTTACACTTGTAATATCCTCTTTTCTCTTACATACCTTCATGTTGCTATCTGTTTAACGTAGAACGATGTATGGAAACCTGACCTTGCATTGTTAAATAGCTTCACACAGATCACTCAGATGGGGAGCAAGTTTATGTTTGTTGTCATTCAAAATGATGGTCAATGTAATTGGAAACCGTATCAAATTCTTGAAAGCACATGTAGTGTAGATATGACGAACTATCCTTACGATACCCAGACATGTGAATTACAAGTAAGTTGGCTTCAAATGTTTTTCCTAATGATGCTTTAGTAAAATTGATGCGGAAGTTGTTCGAGACTGTAATGCGATTTTCTTAAAATCTTGGAATAAGTATAACCTTTCACAGTAACTGTTGAAAGTATGTGTTTTTATGCCACTAGCAAAATGTTTATGAAAATTGATAAATGTTGCCTTTATATATGTTTTTACAAAAGCCCTTGCTTGACAGCTGCCGAAGGTTGACATTTTGCTGCTGAACTTCTGATAACGTACATGCAGATAAACAAAAGTACAAAACGCTTTGATTAAAACCCCCTTTGATACACAATACATCATATTGAGCCATTTAAAAGGAAAATTATGTTTTTCTATGATGAAATCTCTTTTGAGTGGCGTATTTTCAATCTTTGACTTTTTTTTTAGTTCAGCTCTTGGTCTGCCAGCTCGGCTCAGGTTCGAACAACAGTTGGGGCAAATGGAATGGCGAGACACGAGTCCTTTGTTGAGAATTCAGAATGGCACTTGAAGGAAATTTCTCAACGATCTGAGGTCATTAACGGACAAAACACAGCAATATTTACTCTTAAACTGAAACGGAATCCGTCCTTTATTGTTTTTTATATTGCACTTCCGGTTGTTTTGTTATCCATGTTAAACGCTGTGACGTTTGCACTTCCAGTGGATTCCGGTGAAAAGGCATCTTTCTCCATCACAGTTTTTCTTTCGTTTGTTGTTTATGTTATTGTAACGTTTGATAAGATGCCTGAAACGTCTGACAGCATATCCCTATTCGCGATGTATATCTTAATCATGACATGTATGAGTGCGCTGACATTAATGATCTCCGTCCTTGAACTTAGAATGATGACGCTAAAAACCAGACATAAACCCGTAACACGGTGCACAATAGCTTTCACAAACTTTATTTTAATGCTGCAAACAAAAATGCTGTGTATAAGTAAAGAGATCGAAGCCAAAGAATACGAAGATGAAATTGAACGACAGAAGAAGCCACATCGAAGGGTAAACGACGACGATTTCGATGAGGAGGACGAAGATAATGTGTGGCCGAATTTCGTGTCTGCTCTAGATTTTGTTTGTTTTTGGGTGTTTTTAGCAGGGACTCTAATTATCACCCTTGGTTTCCTGGTAAACCTTAGTCTTCAGTGAGTATTAAGAAGAAGATGCTTATGTCAGTTGAGACTGTCAAACCTGTTATCAAAAGCCACCAAAGGCAAATGCTTAAGTTTATTAGCATACGGGGAGGCCTATTTTTGAAGTTTATTTGGGATTTTTCATCCTTTTTCATCCATTTTATTCATTATCTTTGAAAATGCCTGTTTGTTTTATGAACATTTGTTTTGTGTATTTGTCAGTATTTATTAAAAGCAGTTCGTTTGTTGCCTTGATGAACGTTCGTTTTATTTGTGCCTTTACATTACCCTTAAAATATACCCCACTCAAGTAGACCTACGACAATTACTAGTACTATCACCACTGCTAACAACTACCGTACTTGTACTTTAAATGTCACAATAAGAATCAAAATCCAGTATTGACTATAACCTATTGGTCGGATCATGAAGGTTGTATTTGGTGTACATTACAACCTCTGTAGAGCAACACCCTGTGGGAGCTGCAAATATTGGCCGTTGTTTAGAGGTAGTTGCTATACAGAGGTTAAATTTATAGTAAATATCAGCTTAAGGAAATTTTTAAGATGTTGTTATAGAGAGATTGTTGCTCTACAGAGGGCTGCTCTGGAGAGGTTGTACTGTACTTGTGATCCCATTCCTTAACAATTACGTAAATGTGGTAGCGGCCACCTCCGATTAAAGGCCACCCAGTGAATAAAAGTCATTCTTTACAAACCACCATTGATTATTTTGAACAAAATGACCCCGAATAAAGCTCCCTGTCAGGAAAGGCCACATTTAGACTTTCCCATGGGATACAACCACTAACCATACGAACTATTAAAATAACTTCCAAAACAGGTAAAGTTTTAAAATGAGGTATCAATTATATAACCATTTTATCTAACTGTCAAAGCTGAAATATTACTCGGTTGCTGATGAATTTTAGCTTCGCAGCATTGTCCAACCATTACGGCACGGTAATCACTCGGGACAATCCTGGACCGGCCTTGTTGATACGGCTCAATTTAGAGAACATACCAGGATGTTTTATAATGTCTAATACAACCGGGGGTTACCGAATTAATCTTTGAAATTCCGATGCAGAGCCGAGGCAGGACTGGTGTTTGGTTGTATCCTGGGCGTACCGTTATATTTCCTGGTGTTCCAGAATATTGGTGAGCACTACATGCACGATAAACCAGAGGTTGAACCCGGCTTAAGATCTGTATGGCGGTTATTTTTTCACCGGAAGATACTGGTACCAGGATCGCGATAGTGAAAATGAGGCTTAAGATAAATACATATATCTTAAAACTTACGAAAGTAACCGAATCTCACCGAAGCTAGAAATAAACATATGCATGATTGTAAAATTATGCATCTTGACAGTTGAATACACTCGTACTTGTGTCAAGCACTATGTGTATATTTAAATGATTGCTTTATGTACTAGTATGCATTGATATGCAACGACAAATTGTATAAATACATGTACTCGTATTAGTGTTAATTAAGTCAATATTTAAATAGTGCCCAAACGTCTTAAGTACACTGAATATCGTGCTATACACTATAATAAACATTATATTTGATCGGGGACGGCATAAAAACTGACCTACCCGCTAACATCCTCTGTTATCAGTGGCATACTAGTACATGATAAAGTTAAAAGATGGAACGGAGCATCTAACCGTTACTGAACACTTTAGTGACAAGTTTAATAACTGTGGCTACGTTATGTTTTTCTATCTCAGTTATATATAAGATGAACAAAGTGATATTAACAGCATAGGGTGTCAGTCATGGATTTAACAGTAGGCTTGATTTTTGTCTTGGCATTTTTACTTGCCTCTTTGTTCTTGCGTAAAAAGCAGAACTTACCTCCGGGATACGCCGGGATACCTGTTCTAGGATCAATTTCATTCATTCGGAAGTTGAATGGACGCAGACCACATATCGCTTTCTTTGAAGAATCCAAAAAACTTGGAAGAGTGTTTAGGTTTTACTTCGGTCAGACATTAGTTGTAGTGCTTTCCGGATATGATATCATTTACGAAGCACTGGTTGTAAAGAAGGAGACGTTTAGTGAACGGCCCACACTCGGAGGAAATGTTATACGTGAAGCCTTGGCTGAAGATTTTACGGGTATGTCGACATTATGCATATTTACTTGTAGTTATTTGTTATCTAGTTGTCTGCACATGTTTACTAGTCTGTATCAGGCGTTAACGTCTTAAATACCATTTTCCGAGTACTTAAAAATAGTAAATTGCTTGAGTCGTATTAATTCAGATAATTAACTGTTTATTATTGTATTTGACGTCAGACCGTTCTAATTACACGACCAGATGGGTTGTAATCACAGGAGGGTTCTAAATCACAGGGTTTTAACTGTAACATTCGCCGCTTGAACTTCTATTTTTAGAGTGGGAGATTTGATAGATGACATGGTTAGAAAACGTTGGCCACTGGGATATTTTAGAATATAAATCATTTCTTTGGTTTGTTGAATTCTTAAAATAATGATCCTAGAAATTCCTTTTTTTTCTTTTGATATTTTATTAAAATTTTCTCCTTCCAGAAGGTGGTATTATATTCAGGAAATATGATACACCATGGCGAGAATCTCGAAGATTTACTCTGCAAGCATTACGGGACTTCGGAGTCGGCAAATCCTCGCTGGAAGATAAAATTACTGCAGAGATTAATGCAGTTGGAAGTAAATTCGATTCATTGAAAGGCAAACCAACATCCGTCAATGACATTATGCAAAAAGTCGTCGCAAACGTGATATTCAATATTGTGTTTGGTAAAAGGTACACACCGTTTATTTCTAATCTTGAATAACCTAATTTCAGACAAATATTACCTTTATCAGCTGTATAAAAATGTACAACATTTTACATAAGAAAATGAGCACCTGCACAATATTTCCATTCGGTAGAGTCGAGAAAACTGCATCAGCTTAGATTTTTTAACGCTGCAAAAATACTAAATGGACAAGTACTAGAACATATTGTCCGACAGTTTAACGATGAAATCTTCTCAGCGTAATTATATTTTAGGTACGAGTTTGATGACCCCGAGTTTAACCGTTTAAGAGGTCTAACAAATACTGTCGTTTCTGGATCAGGTGCTTTATCAGCGTCTAATTTCCTACCAACATTCATCGCTTCTCTTATAAACAAAAAAGTGAGTACCTGGATTAACAATAAGCCTAGTACAGAATGGAGCCAATAAATATAAATTCCTAGAAGAAAAAAAAACATACAATACCTACCATCTTCCCCAAAAACTACCTCCCCGACGCAAACCCACCCAAACACAAAGGACAATACACAATGGATGACTGAATACACAGGGCTATACACAATAGATGACTTAATACGCAGGACCGTACACAATGGATGACTGAACACTTAGGGCTATACACAATGAATAACGTTACAGATAGGACCATAGACAGTGAATGACTAAACACATAGGATCATATGCAATGAATATTGAAACAGATAGGACCATATACAATGGATGACTAAACACATAGGATCATATGCAATGAAAATTGAAACAGATAGGACCATAGAAAATGGATGACTAAACACATAGGATCATATGCAATGAATATTGAAACAGATAGGACCATAGAAAATGGATGGCTAAACGCATAGGATCATATGTAATGAATATTGAAACAGGTAGGACCATAGACAATGGATGACTAAACACATATGACCATATGCAATGAATATTGAAACAGATAGGACCATAGACAATGGATGACTAAACACATAGGATCATATGCAATGAATATTGAAACAGACAGGACTATAGACAGTGGATGACTAAACACATAGGATCATATGCAATGAATATTGAAACAGATAGGACCATAGAAAATGGATGGCTAAACGCATAGGATCATATGCAATGAATATTGAAACAGATAGGACCATAGACAATGGATGACTAAACACATAGGATCATATGCAATGAATATTGAAACAGATAGGACCATAGATAATGGATGACTAAACACATATGATCATATGCAATGAATATTGAAACAGATAGGACCATAGACAGTGGATGACTAAACACATATGATCATATGCAATGAATATTGAAACAGATAGGACCATAGATAATGGATGACTAAACACATAGGATCATATGCAATGAATATTGAAACAGATAGGACCATAGACAGTGGATGACTAAACACAGGATCATATGCAATGAATATTGAAACAGATAGGACCATAGACAGTGGATGACTAAACACATAGGATCATATGCAATGAATATTGAAACAGACAGGACTATAGACAGTGTATGACTAAACACATAGGATCATATGCAATGAATATTGAAACAGACAGGACTAAAGGCAGTGGATGACTAAACACATAGGATCATATGCAATGAATATTGAAACAGATAGGACCATAGAAAATGGATGACTAAACACATAGGATCATATGCAATGAATATTGAAACAGATAGGACCATAGACAATGGATGACTAAACACAGGATCATATGCAATGAATATTGAAACAGATAGGACCATAGACAATGGATGACTAAACACATAGGACCATATGCAATGAATATTGAAACAGATAGGACCATAGACAATGGATGACTAAACAGATAGGACCATATGCAATGAATATTGAAACAGATAGGACCAAAGACAATGGATGACTAAACACATAGGATCATATGCAATGAATATTGAAACAGACAGGACTATAGACAGTGTATGACTAAACACATAGGATCATATGCAATGAATATTGAAACAGACAGGACTAAAGGCAGTGGATGACTAAACACATAGGATCATATGCAATGAATATTGAAACAGACATGACTATAGACAGTGGATGACTAAACACAAAGGATCATATGCAATGAATATTGAAACAGATAGGACCATAGAAAATGGATGGCTAAACACATAGGATCATATGCAATGAATATTGAAACAGATAGGACCATAGACAATGGATGACTAAACACATAGGACCATATGCAATGAATATTGAAACAGATAGGACCATAGACAATGGATGACTAAACAGATAGGACCATAGAAAATGGATGACTAAACACATAGGACCATATGCAATGAATATTGAAACAGATATGACCATGGACAGTGGATGACTAAACACATAGGACCATATGCAATGAATATTGAAACAGATAGGACCATAGACAATGGATGACTAAACAGATAGGACCATAGAAAATGGATGACTAAACACATAGGACCATATGCAATGAATATTGAAACAGATAGGACCATAGACAGTGGATGACTAAACACATAGGATCATATGCAATAAATATTGAAACAGATAGGACCATAGAAATGGATGCCTAAACAGATAGGACCATACAAATGGATGACTAAACACATAGGACTATATGCAATGAATATTGAAACAGATAGGACCATAGACAATGGATGACTAAACACATAGGATCATACACAATGGATGACTGAACACATAGTGCTATACGACAGTGGAAGACTAAACACATAGGATCATATGCAATGAATATTGAAACAGACAGGACTATAGACAGTGGATGACTAAACACATTGGATCATATGCAAAGAAATATTGAAACAGACAGGACTATAGACAGTGGATGACTAAACACATAGGATCATATGCAATGAATATTGAAACAGATAGGACCATAAAAAATGGGTGACTAAACACATAGGATCATATGCAATAAATATTGAAACAGATAGGACCATAGAAATGGATGCCTAAACAGATAGGACCATAGAAATGGATGACTAAACACATAGGACTATATGCAATGAATATTGAAACAGACAGGACCATACACAATGAATAACGTTACAGATAGGACCATAGACAGTGAATGACTAAACACATAGGATCATATGCAATGAATATTGAAACAGATAGGACCATAGACAATGGATGACTAAACACATATGATCATATGCAATGAATATTGAAACAGATAGGACCATAGACAGTGGATGACTAAACACATAGGATCATATGCAATGAATATTGAAACAGATAGGACCATAGAAAATGGATGACTAAACACATAGGATCATATGCAATGAATATTGAAACAGATAGGACCATAGAAAATGGATGGCTAAACACATAGGATCATATGCAATGAATATTGAAACAGATAGGACCATAGACAATGGATGACTAAACACATAGGACCATATGCAATGAATATTGAAACAGATAGGATCATAGACAATGGATGACTAAACACATAGGATCATATGCAATGAATATTGAAACAGACAGGACTATAGACAGTGGATGACTAAACACATAGGATCATATGCAATGAATATTGAAACAGATATGACCATAGAAAATGGATGGCTAAACACATAGGATCATATGCAATGAATATTGAAACAGATAGGACCATAGACAATGGATGACTAAACACATAGGACCATATGCAATGAATATTGAAACAGATAGGACCATAGAAAATGGATGGCTAAACGCATAGGATCATATGTAATGAATATTGAAACAGATAGGACCATAGACAATAGATGACTAAACACATATGACCATATGCAATGAATATTGAAACAGATAGGACCATAGACAATGGATGACTAAACACATAGGATCATATGCAATGAATATTGAAACAGACAGGACTATAGACAGTGGATGACTAAACACATAGGATCATATGCAATGAATATTGAAACAGATAGGACCATAGAAAATGGATGGCTAAACGCATAGGATCATATGCAATGAATATTGAAACAGATAGGACCATAGACAATGGATGACTAAACACATAGGATCATATGCAATGAATATTGAAACAGATAGGACCATAGATAATGGATGACTAAACACATATGATCATATGCAATGAATATTGAAACAGATAGGACCATAGACAGTGGATGACTAAACACATATGATCATATGCAATGAATATTGAAACAGATAGGACCATAGATAATGGATGACTAAACACATAGGATCATATGCAATGAATATTGAAACAGATAGGACCATAGACAGTGGATGACTAAACACAGGATCATATGCAATGAATATTGAAACAGATAGGACCATAGACAGTGGATGACTAAACACATAGGATCATATGCAATGAATATTGAAACAGACAGGACTATAGACAGTGTATGACTAAACACATAGGATCATATGCAATGAATATTGAAACAGACAGGACTATAGACAGTGGATGACTAAACACATAGGATCATATGCAATGAATATTGAAACAGATAGGACCATAGAAAATGGATGACTAAACACATAGGATCATATGCAATGAATATTGAAACAGATAGGACCATAGACAATGGATGACTAAACACAGGATCATATGCAATGAATATTGAAACAGACAGGACTATAGACAGTGTATGACTAAACACATAGGATCATATGCAATGAATATTGAAACAGACATGACTATAGACAGTGGATGACTAAACACAAAGGATCATATGCAAAGAAATATTGAAACAGATAGGACCATAGAAAATGGATGGCTAAACACATAGGATCATATGCAATGAATATTGAAACAGATAGGACCATAGACAATGGATGACTAAACACATAGGACCATATGCAATGAATATTGAAACAGATAGGACCATAGACAATGGATGACTAAACAGATAGGACCATAGAAAATGGATGACTAAACACATAGGACCATATGCAATGAATATTGAAACAGATAGGACCATGGACAGTGGATGACTAAACACATAGGACCATATGCAATGAATATTGAAACAGATAGGACCATAGACAATTGATGACTAAACAGATAGGACCATAGAAAATGGATGACTAAACACATAGGACCATATGCAATGAATATTGAAACAGATAGGACCATAGACAGTGGATGACTAAACACATAGGATCATATGCAATAAATATTGAAACAGAAAGGACCATAGAAATGGATGCCTAAACAGATAGGACCATAGAAATGGATGACTAAACACATAGGACTATATGCAATGAATATTGAAACAGATAGGACCATAGACAATGGATGACTAAACACATAGGATCATACACAATGGATGACTGAACACATAGTGCTATATGACAGTGGAAGACTAAACACATAGGATCATATGCAATGAATATTGAAACAGACAGGACTATAGACAGTGGATGACTAAACACATTGGATCATATGCAAAGAAATATTGAAACAGACAGGACTATAGACAGTGGATGACTAAACACATAGGATCATATGCAATGAATATTGAAACAGATAGGACCATAAAAATTGGGTGACTAAACACATAGGATCATATGCAATAAATATTGAAACAGATAGGACCATAGAAATGGATGCCTAAACAGATAGGACCATAGAAATGGATGACTAAACACATAGGACTATATGCAATGAATATTGAAACAGACAGGACCATACACAATGAATAACGTTACAGATAGGACCATAGACAGTGAATGACTAAACACATAGGATCATATGCAATGAATATTGAAACAGATAGGACCATAGACAATGGATGACTAAACACATATGATCATATGCAATGAATATTGAAACAGATAGGACCATAGACAGTGGATGACTAAACACATAGGATCATATGCAATGGATATTGAAACAGATAGGACCATAGAAAATGGATGACTAAACACATAGGATCATATGCAATGAATATTGAAACAGATAGGACCATAGACAATGGATGACTAAACACATAGGACCATATGCAATGAATATTGAAACAGATAGGATCATAGACAATGGATGACTAAACACATAGGATCATATGCAAAGAATATTGAAACAGACAGGACTATAGACAGTGGATGACTAAACACATAGGATCATATGCAATGAATATTGAAACAGATATGACCATAGAAAATGGATGGCTAAACACATAGGATCATATGCAATGAATATTGAAACAGATAGGACCATAGACAATGGATGACTAAACACATAGGACCATATGCAATGAATATTGAAACAGATAGGACCATAGATGATGGATGACTAAACACATAGGATCATATGCAATGAATATTGAAACAGATAGGACCATAGACAGTGGATGACTAAACACATATGATCATATGCAATGAATATTGAAACAGATAGGACCATAGATAATGGATGACTAAACACATAGGATCATATGCAATGAATATTGAAACAGACAGGACTATAGACAGTGTATGACTAAACACATAGGATCATATGCAATGAATATTGAAACAGACAGGACTATAGACAGTGGATGACTAAACACATAGGATCATATGCAATGAATATTGAAACAGATAGGACCATAGAAAATGAATGACTAAACACATAGGATCATATGCAATGAATATTGAAACAGATAGGACCATAGACAATGGATGACTAAACACATAGGATCATATGCAATGAATATTGAAACAGATAGGACCATAGACAATGGATGACTAAACACATAGGATCATATGCAATGAATATTGAAACAGATAGGACCATAAACAATGGATGACTAAACAGATAGGACCATAGAAAATGGATGACTAAACACATAGTACCATATGCAATGAATATTGAAACAGATAGGACCATAGACAGTGGATGACTAAACACATAGGATCATATGCAATAAATATTGAAACAGATAGGACCATAGAAATGGATGCCTAAACAGATAGGACCATAGAAATGGATGACTAAACACATAGGACTATATGCAATGAATATTGAAACCAGGACCATAGACAATGGATGACTAATCACATAGGATCATACACAATGGATGACTGAACACATAGTGCTATACGACAGTGGATGACTAAACACATAGGATCATATGCAATGAATATTGAAACAGACAGGACTATAGACAGTGGATGACTAAACACATTGGATCATATGCAAAGAAATATTGAAACAGACAGGACTATAGACAGTGGATGACTAAACACATAGGATCATATGCAATGAATATTGAAACAGATAGGACCATAGAAAATGGATGACTAAACACATAGGATCATATGCAATAAATATTGAAACAGATAGGACCATAGAAATGGATGCCTAAACAGATAGGACCATAGAAATGGATGACTAAACACATTGGATCATATGCAATGAATATTGAAACAGATAGGACCATAGACAATGGATGACTAAACACATAGGATCATACACAATGGATGACTGAACACATAGTGCTATACGACAGTGGATGACTAAACACATAGGATCATATGCAATGAATATTGAAACAGACAGGACTATAGACAGTGGATGACTAAACACATTGGATCATATGCAATGAATATTGAAACAGACAGGACTATAGGCAGTGGATGACTAAACACATAGGATCATATGCAATGAATATTGAAACAGATAGGACCATAGAAATGGACGCCTAAACAGATAGGACCATAGACAATGGATGACTAAACACATATGACCATACAGAATGGATGACTAAACACTGTCTCCACAGTTCATAAATATCACATTAGCAAAACAAATTCATCACCCGCAGATCCTTGCGATTTGAAAAAGACCGGAATACAGAAATACCTTCTCTTGTCATTGAGCCAAGCAGCAGATTACCACTTTGTAAAACTAGCCAAAATGGAACGAAACAGTTTTATTTGGCCACAGTAATGTCAAATCAATGTTCTTGAGTAGCTCCCTAAACTGTAATTAGAACTAGTTGATTGTGACTATTGAGTAGAGTACTAAGTAGTCTTATAAATTGATATCAATTGTTTTTAACTTTCCATTTAGGATAGCGATACAAACATACGAAGAAGAAATGCTATTAGATCGATGCGAGATTATATATTCGACGAGATAACGGAACACGAAAAATCTTTTGACGAATCGAACATAAGAGATTTTATTGATATCTATATAAAGACAAGCAGAAGTGAAGGAAATGAGATTAAGAAATACATAACAAGTAAGTTTAACACTGAATGAAAGATCAATAACCGGTCATAAGAACACCTGTCCAGAAATTGTGATATAATTAAGTGCAACCTCTCCAAAGCAACACCCTTTGGGTGTAGCAAAATTATGTTATTGTTGAGAGGTTGTTGCTCAAAAGAGGGCCGCTCTGGAGAGGCTGCACTGTAATTCATTTTAGACAAAAATGAAGTATTAAAAATCGTTGGATAGGAACCGCTCTACATCATGCATGTTCATATATTCTTGTAGCTCTAACATTGAGGAGCTAAATCTATATGACATAAACGTCTAACTTGCCCATTTTCATGTGACCTCACAACGCGTTTTTTTAGGTTCTGATATATAGACAGATGACAATTGCAAATGTTTTAAAATACATTTAAGTAATTACAATAAATAATCAAATATTCATTATTATTTTTCATGATCAATTAAAAAAGCGCGTCTAACCTAGTGTGAAGAAATAATGTTTCAAATGTAAAACGGTGTTTTTGCACCGAAATAAAAAAAGAAAGAGATTTACAGTCAAACTTGTATTAACGGCCTACTGCGAAAAAAGGCCACCCTGCGAATAATGGCTACTCTTTTAAAAATGTGGCCCTTATTGACAGGTGGCATTTATACGGACCTCTGTATAAATGCCGCATGTCAATAAAGGCCACATTTTGTTTTTCCCAAGGATGGCCTTTGTGCATAGGTTTGAGTGTATTTCACTGTGAAACGTTGACATATTGATTGATTTATCGTTTTAGAAGGCAACATGTTCCGTATTATCATTGATTTGTTCTTGGCTGGTTCAGAAACCACATCTACATCACTGGATTGGGCTTTTCTTTTTATGATTGAGTTTCCTGGAGTTCAGAAACGATGTCGAGAAGA
Organism: Lutraria lutraria; assembly: GCA_964023205.1. Classification (NCBI taxonomy): domain Eukaryota; kingdom Metazoa; phylum Mollusca; class Bivalvia; order Venerida; family Mactridae; genus Lutraria; species Lutraria lutraria. The sequence continues at coordinate 660,272 of OZ026833.1, forward strand.
AATTACAAAGGTATGTTTTATATTTTATAAATCGAGGTTTTGACAGTACATAGCAATTTCTTCAAAGTCAATCCTTTAAGAGAAGCAAATTTATGTCGTTGCTGAGAGGTTGTTGCTCTAGAGAGGTTAAATTAAAAATTAAAACCTACAGTGGGGAAAAAATTATGCTGTTGTTGAAGGGAGGTTGTTGGTTATATTAAAGTGATGGACGATACATAGATTTACTCACTGTGCTGCTTGTCTTAAACAAGTGTCGAGTTTCCAGACTGATCGACATAACTTTTCGATATGTCGTTAATTCAGGGCCGTATGAATGGATGGGGGGGGGGGGGCGGGGGGCTAGTATGCATAGTACCCGTAAAGGTAAATAAAAGAAGTGTAAGCTAATGCTACCCACCTCTGTTGTCATACAAAATCTAGTCCCCCAATACGAAATTATTTTCTATTGACCTGAACTTACAACGCGTAATAAGATTAATATATAGAAGTTTCTGTTACACAATTAAATAATATCTTATGGTTGTCTTGATTGTTGTTATGACAGGAGATTGGAGATAAACCCGTGGAGTACAGTGATCGAAACAAACTACCTTATGTTAACGCTGTTCTTATGGAAATTCAGAGACGTTCCACAATAAGTAAGAACTAGAATTTTACTAGTTTTTTAGTACAGTGGGTCAACTGGTATAAAGTAGAATCCTTCACAGGCATTGTGTAGGTCTGCTGTGTTAGAATATTTGAATTAGAAGAGTATATACCCTCTTATCTCTTACGCCATAATTCATCGTTCAAATAATAGAAATAAGGGGCCTCAGTCAAAATGAAGATACGCCTTTCTTGCATTCACCCATTCGAATGTGAATTCCTGGGCACTAGGATAGTTACTTCATTATAACAATACACCACTACATCAAAATAAAAAAAGAATACTTCTCAGCATCTAGGTCTTCACTATGTATCTGTGAATACTGTACAAGAATGAAAACAACTAGAAATGTGTCCGGCGGACACGAATGTCCCCGATGAGAGATAAGTAAAAAGGGGCCATAACTCCTATGAAGATGTTTGAATTTTAACGGAAAGCGAACTTGACTTGTATTTTATTATTATACACCTTCATGTAAAATATGAAACTAATCCATAGAATATTTCTGAGTTGTCGCTCGGAAACCAAATTTTGAACGGACGGCCATTTCGAATGGCGGGGCATAAACATACTTGCTCATCTTTGTGTTTTGGAAAGTTTAAATGTAGTACACAACAACATTTGTTTTTATATTTCAGTACCACTGAATGTCGCCCACTGTACAAATCAAGACACTACACTTGATGGTTATGATATTCCACAAGGCACATTGATCATTCCTAGTTTGTATTCAGTCAGTATGGACGAAAAATATTTTGAAGAGCCGTTAAAGTTTAACCCTGACCGGTTTATAGATGCTGAAGGCAAACTTATTAAGAATGAAGCGGTGTTGCCGTTTTCTGCAGGTAGATTTTCTAATATATTAAGGATATCGCTTTTATTTTATAAACCATCTTGAACTTACTAATACATGTTTAAGTTCTCGCTCTTGCTTTATTTTCTTATGTATTAACTTGTTTAGTATGTTCATGTGTGTATATTGATTGGTCTGTTTTCGTTGGTTTGTGGCCAAATTAGGGAATAATGAAATGAGGTGTTATTTTTACGATTAATTCCTTAAGTATATGTGTCGATTTGTCTTGATTGTAAGACTATATATTAACTTTTTAAAAACTTTTTTACACTAATATAATATCAGAATTGTTATTCACTTTAATCCCGGAAAACTAGAATTCTCTGTAAATCGGACAAATTTTCAAGACCCATTTTTTTGGAATTGATCTGAATTTTCTGAAAAACCGGAATTCTCAGAAAACGGACATTTTGCTCAGTCCATAAAGGGTCCGGTTTTTTAGGGTTTTAACTGTACCATGTGTAAACTAAATGTCTAATGAAACGTCTATTACTTGGGGAAGGTTTCTTTAGACATTGTACTTCATATATACATACATATATACAAACATATATGCATACATATATACATACATATATGCGAACTAACATGTGTCCATTTCTTTATGATATTGTAGAGCAACGATCATTTTCATTTGCTTGCTTAATATTAATTGTGACGTTATAATTTGCAGGACCAAGGACCTGTCTTGGAGAACCTTTGGCGAGGCTTGAATTGTTTATGGTAGTTGTAAGTTTGCTACAGAAGTTCACATTTGACAGAGAAGATCCTAATACACCCCATACCCTAGAACCCAAACTAGGACAAGTGACCAATGCACCTTTGTCATACAAGCTAAGAGCTACCAGAATTCTGTAGGCTGATCTCTAATGTTATGGACTATTACAAAAAAGTGTGTTTCCGAACATTTCAGTATTTCGATTAATGATTTAAATGTTGCCTTAAAAATGACATGTTATATCATTAGTACTAAGACTGTTATTTCTCTTGGAATGTTTTAAAACCCAAACAGGTGTTCCAATAGAATAGCTATAGGATGCGCCTTGTTAATGTATATGATCTTCCATGTAATGCTTATATCATTCGTTATAATCATGGACAATCAGGAGTACGGCGTGGTTATGCTTACTATCGTTGCTATGATGATCGATTTCACGTATTTTTGAAAGTCTTTTAGTGGAAATTAATTGTACTTTTTTTCCTTATATGTTCATTATCCATATATAAAAGTCTTTTAAGTATACAATTAATTATAACAGTCACAGCAAGGTTGTACACGAATTTAATGATCACCCCTCGTATAATAATGCTAGTCAGAAACATGTATCTCTTTCTTTGCTGCAACGTGTTATATCATTGTCCTATTTGATACATTTCCTCGTCTGCTTTAAAAGCAATATAATCAGAAAAACAATACATTACACATGCAGAATTGCAAAAATGTTTTGGTTATTATGCGATCAGTGGTCAGTAATTAGCAACCTGATTATCTTTAATATAGTATTTGATCATTCTTTGATTTTATTCTTCATTTGAAAGTTTCATCTCTTCAATTTTATGTTCTGCAACGTAGAGTGTCAATATTTGTTTTATTTGTTCATGCTTTTAAAATGCAATGGCAATATGTTAATGTTTATGGAGACGTTGGGACATACAATAGTTTTAATCTACTTACATCTATCGTTTCATTGCTTTATATCAATGTTGTATTATTTTGTAATGTTTATTATTTTGTAATTTGTTTCATTATTTTGTAATATATTTCATGCATAATATAGAATTTTGTCATGAATGAACACCAATAAAATGTATGAACAAAACCAATATTGACCTTTCGATGTATCTGTATATTAGACCAAATTTAAACTTGATAGAAATTGCTCGCATATTTCTTCTCATAGTGTTGTTGTTACGGTGGCATGAAGGGGAAAGGGATTATCTTATTTATCCCGTGGGCACGTAGTAGCTTGTGCACGTAGTTGCCATCGCGTGCTCACGCGATTAATAGAATATTTCCCCCTTTTTCACCGTATTGTTGTACGTGCACAAAGTTTATAAAAAAAGTCCGAATATGTTTTTACGCTATACTCTAAACCAACCAGGTACTTTCGTTTTTTATCAAACTACTTGTAACTGTTTGTTTAACATTGGATGTACCAAAAATATGAATTTCTTCAGGATTGATACAAATAACTTGAATGCATGTGAACTATGATTTCATATACAATATATTAATTGGTAATACTTTAATTAGACGATTGATAGAGTAACAACGACATAAAACATGTACTTGATATCGTATACCTAGATACAGACTTTATATATAACTGTCAGTTAGCTAGAATCATTGTCAAAAACAACGCTACAGTTAAAATGGTGGTTATCACCAAAATGAAGACAAATAACACGAAGTCTGAAGCAGAAACAACATCAGACCAAGATACATCAACTTCATCATTTTCTTCAGTAGATATTAAACTAACACTCTCATAGCTTATGGTAGACTTGACACTAGTACAATCAATGTCTTGTGTAACTTCTTTTTCGCTCTCAAAGTTTGAATAATCAGTATTTTCGAAGTCGTAATTAGGAAGTTGACTTTCTATTTCGATCCGAAGTAGGCCTATTCTTATTCGTTTATTCATTTTTAATCCAGAACTATGACTGGATGTCCACGGTGAATCATTCATTCGAGATACTGGGCGATTTGATGAACTACTCGGATCAATTGATGCTGTACCATTGTTTTCAGGCAGACGCATTTGGCGACTTATTGGTCTTTGGTTAGTAAATATCGAAGCCCTGCTCAATGGTCTTGAAATAGCCTGAGGTTGCATTACTCCTCTACTAATTGGACGATTGTCTGTTGCTGATGAGGGTCTCATCATTTTGTATTCAACAGTTTCTGATGGCTGATTAATGGACACACTATCAACAAGAGTTCCATTACCATTATTGCCGCTTTCTTGTACAGCCTCTACTAAACTATGATCATCAACTGTCTTCAAAAGTGGACACTGACTAGACTGGCTTTGTGATGAGTCAGTCTGTCTCTTAACAGCGAGTCCGCTATTTGCTCTAAGACCACCGCTTGTTACATCATTTACTTGGTCTTCCTGTTCTTCAAACGTACCTCGTTCATCAGAATCATATTGACTGCTTTCTAATTTGGTTTTGTGACCGTCTTCACTGATTTCAAAGTCATTTTCGGGGGTCTGTGGTAACTGATCCTTGCTATGGACACTTACGTCATCTGACTGTCTTCTGGTGACAGCAGATAACGGTAAATTATTCGCACTGTCTTCCGTGGATGCATTTGATTCAGCATCGTTTGTGTTGTTTTCATCACGTTAAGGTTCATTGTCCAGATGAGGATCAGGATTACCATCGTTCCTTGAATCAGTAGAATCAATGTTTTCTGTACTGTTTGATTCCTCCTTATCATCGTAGTTGGAAATATGAACTGTTGCATGATGTTCTATAGTCGTAGGCGTGAGGACTTCATTGTCCATACCATTAAACGAAACGGTTTTTGTGCCGCTTTTAGTAGAAGACCTTGAAATAAGCCCGCGTTCATGATCATTCGCTGATTTTACTCTCATTATTTTCGACTCTGGTAATTGGTCGTCATAAATTGAATAAGAGTCAGCTTCATGATCATTATCAGTAGTATCACATAAATCCTTACTTAAATCTCCATTATCTAATGACGTTGCTCGTTCAATTATCTGCATCGATGTCGATTGCCGCATATCAGCATATTCCGTAAATAACGTGTTGTCCCTCTCTAAAAGACCTTCTGGTGTAGGCTCACCGTATGATGTTATTTCATCATCTACACTTACAAATGTAACAGAACGCCTCTTTTTGAGATTCGTTTCATCATTATATTCATCAATTGATTGTTCACTTATATCATCATTGAGTAGTCTTTCTTTGTCAGAATCATCAACAGTACTTAAATCACCTCTACTGTCACTTTCTCTGTTCTCAGACTTTTTCGATTTACACGGAATTAATCCACGGAATTTTGTTACCAATTTTACCATTTTCTTTAAACATGAAAATCTCGGATATCTCCATTCACTGAGAGTTAATACTTTCACTTGCAACACACACACACCATTAAACCTATTGCACTCAGCATTGTCAATATAAGAAGGTACGCCGCGTAAAGAGAAATTGTATCCGAATTCTCAGGCATGTAAGAATTTGTTATTATCAGGAGAACGACAAAAGAAAGGAAGATTGTAATACTAAATCCTGTATTCTCGCCGGATTCTGCTGGAACGACAAATGTGAATACGCTCAGGTAAGCCAACATTACTATTGGTAATGTCATGTAGTAAGACACATATTGTGGATTCCGTTCAAGGGTCAGAAGGAATTCAACAGTTTTGTGATTATTCTTATCTTCTTGTTGAGTTCTGTGAGAAACAAGACGCCACTCAGCATTCTCTTGGAAATTTTGATGAATTTGTAGACCACGTGCTCCAAGTTCTGTGACATCCTCGCTGCCGTCTGATCCCCACGTTCCGAACTAAAATTTAAAATATGTTTATGTTACTACTAGTATCAATATTACAAAAAGACTTGGGCATGCTGACTTGTGAATTATGTAGCTATAGTTGTCAAATTAATTAATGTGTTTGAAGGAACATATACTTGATAAGTGCAATGCAAAATATGTCAAAGTTAACAAAACATATGACTGTGTTTTGAAGTTACGGAGATGAGTCCGTTTTAAACCCTGTAGTGGTCATGGGATGCATTAGTGGGTATGCTTTCAAAGGAAAATGTGCACGTTTATTTTTTCTTTCGTTCAATCCCAACGATTGTAAACAGCACATGAAACATAAACTTACGATCGATCACTCCACGAGTAGTAAAGCTAATGACATGTCATTAACTGTGCATTTACGTTTTCCTTCACTCACCTGTCTATCGTACGGGTAGTAAGTTAAATCCACCTTGCATGCAGAATCCATGGTTTGGTACGGCTTCCAAAGACAACTACCGTCATAATCAACAACAATGAACATAAAAGAAGACCCCATTGCGGTAATCTTCGAGAAGCCATTAATTAAGGCTATATCCGGTTTCTATAAGTCGTTCTGTGGTAGCAGCATCTTCACGATGCCTTGTCGTTTAGTCGGTTCCCATGCTAGACTTTCGTCTTGCCATGTCACTTCAAACTGCCCTGTAGAAGTCAACTTCTGCTCAACCTACGGAAAGTTAGTTTATGTATTACATGTTTTAAAATTTTCCGAAGCGGAGTTTGGAGCTGACCCCGGGTGAGTGCAGTCAGTCAAAACTCTTCTTTTATAAAACAAAGTTTTGAAATAATGTCAGTTTCTGGATTATACAACAGCACTTAGTGACAAATTAGCGAGTTATATTCCTTTTGCAAATCAGATTCATTGTTACATAGGACGGTGTGCTAATTGAGTTATCTAATTTTAGTCTTAAAGTTATCAGTTAGATAAAAAATATCTAATTTACTAGTACTACAAGTTAAGCAGTTCATTATCTTTTTCCTTAATTGTTTGAATTATTTAATTGAAAAACTGTAGATAAAAGTTCATACTTCGTCAAGACCGTTAATCCCAACAAGATAGAAGTCTAAGGATGCGGTTATTGACAGGCTCATATTCTTGACTGGAAGATTCTCATTAGAATAATTTGTTAGTACATCTTTTATAGCATTGACCACAGCTTCTACTGGTGGTCCGTTAGTTGTCGTTCTTGCTGAAGTGGGTGGTGGTGTTAAACTATTTTCCTCTGAAAATATAATAAGCCCACTCAAATTGGGTTGTTTTATATTAGAATCGATATCTCTCACATGATTGTCTCTTTGTACCAATGTTTGATTCATGTGCCACTGGTACTTAATTCAAACAAAGCAGCACTCACTGTCACATTGAAATCAATATTGATTTGGTTGCCTGTCAGACACGGGAAAGAAATGATTTCTAGATTTCTTTTCAGACAGAAGAGCATCGGACAGACTGGTAATCCGGATGATACGGGAGTTAGTAGCACGAATGAAACCGCTTCTCATGGTAGAACTTGGTTGACTTGTTAATAGCTTTTGAGGAGCAATTGTTTCGTCAGCGTTCTATCATACATAAAAGAGTTGTAGTTGAAATGTTATAGAAAACCAATTCAAACTTTCTAATAGATACTAGTGTTAAATTAGATCAGGGACTCTTGTAATGTAGAGTCAATGAATAGATGTAGCTTACCTGCATAGTAATTAAGATGGAAGCCGCGGTAATTACAGGAGGTCACTTTAGTGTTCAGATTATTTCAGTTTAAAGACCAGTTTTGTTTTCGAACCGTTTTCAATACACAGCGTCTATACTTTCTGTTTAAGAAAACTAGATATTGTAATCTGATCAGCATCATTATTTTTCTGTTTTCATAAAGATGTGTTTGAATATTGAGGTTTGACTGTACAGATATGGTCAAACAATCTTTGGTTGTTTCGTGTAAAATTGTAGGAAAATATACTTACCATTATACAAGATAAGTTTATCATACAAACAACCGTAGGATGATTCAATACTGACCCACTCTATGTCTAACACCATTGTGTAATATGAGGTGTTGTCGTTTGTTAATAACCAGAATAACTCGAGATTACTGAATTATATATAGAAAAAACGGCGAATAAAAATGAATCAAATAAAACACAAATATAAAACAAATATTACTACCTATATAATACATATCAGTTAATGTATACATAGTTACTGTTGATGAACAATCAACACATTAAATTAAAATATTTATCTTGAAATTTTGAGACAAACCGTAAGGAACCACCTAAAGCCAATGCGTACATGAAATGCGATACAGGGCAGCGCATAATAGATCAACGATGAATTTGATACCGTTAACAGTTTACAATACCATTTATTTTATAGTCATGCCTATGGAATAGACAGATATTGACATACCTTGGGTACGAAGCGTAGCCGTAATATGAATTATATGATCCAGTGGGTGAAGTTATATTGTTGATATATGTGTAATTATTATATATGTAGTCTGATTTGGTATTGTAAGTAACCAGGTACTCCGTATAATTGTCGTTACATCCTGGATAGGCTGAAGGTAGAAATAGTTGTGAATTATACAAATGATAAATAATTTCTTAATTGATCACGATATTAAAATATATTGAATCAGAAACACAAAGTCTAAGTCAATCGCTGAAAAAAACTAAGATAACAAATTGAAATTAGGGCTTATTTTATTATGAAACATACTGCAGGAAAACTTACGATCAGGAGGCCATATATATAAATATATATATACATTGTATATGTATGTTTGAAAGTAGGACGGACTATGTAATATTGACGATGCTGAAGACTAACTAATGATTTATGAAGGACTTAATGCAGAAGGGCAATGTTCGAACCTCCCGGGATCACACTTCTTGTTGATGTTTTAATGCTTCTGTACAAACTATACTAACATATGATGACACAAAAGAAAAATTTCCGTATAGTCGACAAATCCATAAAACTAATGCTTGTTTAATGGAAAATGTTTCGTATGCTGTGGAAGAAGTGACACAAAATTTTACCATCGTAAATAATAACGTAGTCCCATGAACAGTAATAGTTATACTCTATATCATACGATATCGGGTCAAAGCTCACTTCTACAGCATAATCTACCGGGGCTGTTATATACCAACTGCATTCAATGTTGCTGAAATTGGTGAAATATTTTATAAATGACTTCTTTGGCTGTAACAATACAGTTCCTAATTTTATTAATGCCCCTAAGATTAGGTCCAAGTATGTATTTAATAAGACAGAGAGCGAAATCAGTTCCAAGTTGTAATTCTTGTACATTGACTGAAAAATAAAACAAAATCCGCCCAACCATCTATTGTTCTGCCTTTTCTCAATCACATTATCAAAAATATATCGTCTAACAGCACAGATATACTCCAACTGATAGCGTAAGAACGAACGGACGGATGGACAGACGGATGAACAAAGCGAACAGATATGTCTAACTACTTGCTCTTTGTATAAGTTTACCTCGGGTAACTGGAACCATAATTAAGGGACTCCACGTAATCGTATTTAGGGTCAATTACTGCTGTGAACGCATAACCCGTGCTGTTACATTCTGTATAAATCGTCTCCGGTCCTGAAATGGTTAATGTACATAAAGATAGAGTAGGTAAGTGGACTACTAGGTGTCAGGACTGTATAACTTTGTTGCGACACGTTATTAAGGGTTGCAAGTCAATGAAGAATCAAAGGCATTGTCAATGTTTCAGTTTTTCATTTTGTTCTTAATGAACACTGAACAAAGTAATGGATCAAGCGCCGCTAAAGAACCTACAAACGAGGTCTAATGCTGGATGTCAAGGTAATGAAAGTCAAAGACATTGTCATTGTTCAGATTTGTAATTTAGGTCAGTATTTTTTATACTTTTCGTTTTTCACTGTGATCGCCTACGGTTTAATTAAAATCCTTTCACAAATTCCTCATCGCCTCAATGTTTAATATTGATATAATTGTCCGACATAATCTAGTTTTGTTGTCGATATCAGAAATACCTAAGAATTGGTTCTTCATATAATTGCTTCACATGATCATTATCTCTCCACAAGATGCTAATGAACCATGCAATAAAATGCATGCGCGTTAAGCGAGTGACGGCTTTGGAAAGCTAAACTATGGTTCAGTTTCCAATCTCAACATTTTCACTAAGCAGGACCTAGAGTAGGCCCCTATACGCTCATTGTTTATAAATATTTACCGTCAAGTCGGAATGTCAACATGAAGCCATAATAGTCTGAAGTTTCGTCGTCCACATTCCATTCCATGTAAGCTGAGGTTTGTGTAGTTAGAACATCCGTAAATTCATAAACTTGTGATGTTTCACATTCATTTGCAAGCAAAGTTCCGGACGCGCTACCTTGAAAAACAGACAAATAAAATACCATAAATTAAAAGGCAGGATATTGATTCTAAGACGTATAGGAAAATTGAAGCTTTAATAAATAAATTCTACTGTTAACATCAGCCGCTCAATGACACATTTATACAACAGACTAAATCAACACCTTAACCAAGGCCAAAGAGGTTCTCCCTGATCTATGTTCATAGATCCTCATTTTTCATGAATATACATGATATCAGAGACGGACTTTTACTTGGCATGTTCAGATGTTGTGTGTACTACATACCATCATATATCTTCAGATTCACGACGCCACCGCACTGCATGTCCATGAATTTGATTTTAAATAAAATCGCATCGGTAGCAGAAAAAGTCCAGTTGCATGAATTGTTTCTATAAGATATAGATAAAAATGGGTCTTAGATACAAAAACACATACAAAACATCCTATCTATCCTAAAATACTACCTTAATTCCCAAAACCTCCGAATCCTCACCTCACAAATAGGACCATACAAACAATGGAGAACAAAATGGTCTGTTGGTCCGAGATGTGAATCAGTAAATCGAAAGTATTAAAGAAAATCTTATCTGTAGGCTCCCTATAATATTTGTAAAGATGGTAATAAACGTACCCCATGTATGGAGTCGGAAGATTTGTAAATATTGTAATAAACGCACCCTATAAATGGAATCAGAAGATTTGTAAATATTGTAATAAATGTACCCTATGTATGGAGCTGGAAGATTTGTAAATATTGTAATAAACGCACCCTGTGTATGGAACCAGAAGATTTGTAAATGTTGTAATAAACGCACCGTATGTATGGAACCAGAAGATTTGTAAATATTGTAATAAACGTGCCCTATGTATGGAGCTGGTAGAGTTGTAAATATTGTAATAAACGTACCCTATGTATGGAGCTGGTAGATTAGGTGACATCAAGGTTTGCTCCGATGCGGTTACTGTGATTGTATCATCACATGGATATTGTGTCGCTACAGCAAGAACTATTTTTATTATAAGTGGTATGATAAATGATTCGATAAGACGAATAAACATGTTGTGTGTTTAGTTTCAAACAAAATTCAGAACGAAAAACATCAGTTCTGTCAATGGCTTTTTGAAAGGTTACATAAAAATAGTAATCCAACTTACATGAGGCATTGTAGAAATACAAAATTTGAAATCCCTGAAACTGGGTATCGGCATTTGATGAAAACACGAAGGATAATGCGTTTCCAGTGCTTACCAGGGCATTGTAATTGTTCCTGTTTGATTTATCCATCTGAGCAAGAAGGACGTTGGTTGCTGAAATTAATAAATATTGCATTCGTTATAATTGTACTAAGTTGATCTAGTATACTCAACACGTGCCCTGATTATTTTTCTGAAACTATCTTATTTATTTCTGTTTTAAAGTGCGACAACAGCTTTGACCACTAAGCGCGTTGAAGATTTCTAAAAGAAAATATGAATAAGGGCTATTGATGCTTTTCAAAATAATATTTCCTATGTGGTAATAAAGAAAATAAAAAAGACCAGTAACTACCTCCATATGTTATATTAATAGGAGCATAAATAAAATTTCTTTATACAGTATAACCTTTCCAGAGCGGCCATCTCTTGAGCAACAACCTCCCTTCAACAACAGCATGATTTTTCTACACTGCACAATTTATGTATTAATTTAACCTCTTTAGAGCAACAGTCTTTCAACAACAACATAAGTTTGCTCCTCCCAAAGGGTTTTGCTTTGGAGAGCTTGCACTGTATTTCACTTTATCCGACTCTTCATTATATCTGATTTCACTATAACCGTGTTTTACTGTATTGTTAAATATCAATGACTATGGTTTATTAACTATGTGTTCTATGTTTTGAGAAACCCACGTTCGTCATATATAAGTAACTGGTCGTCATCTTTCTCAATGAAGAAGTCTTCGATATTAATGATAACTTTGTTATTAGGTCCGGGTGCATCCACACGCCATGTACAATTAACGTTGCTGCAAAAAAATGTATACAACAATTGTGTAATTAATGACATAATAAAATTTCCTCAATTGTTATCAAATGCAGCATAGAAGTTTTAGGAAGAATCTGGGCGTGATTAATTCCAAGACTTTATGTATCGGATATACTATACATACTAGTTCATGTTGATAACAATTAAACACTTAAATGTAATTTTATATTTATGACGCAATCGGTGGCCAAAGAATTCACACGTAACGGCACTAAAAGGCAACATAAAATCAATAAAAAGAATGCTTATTCAGTCTAATACAAGACTTATAAACGACATAAATAAACATAAATAAAATTATATAATTATTTAAAATGTACGTATACGTCTGAACTTGGACTACATGATTTGTGCACTTGGATTTATAACTTAACACTTTGATACAGACATTTTCCGACATAAAATTAATTGAAGCAAATCGATTTTCGAGGCGATTTGGCCGATAACCAAAGATTCATTTTTCTATTGCATAATTATCCAAAAGGAATGTCTTACGCTGGGTAGTCATCGGGATAGTTCGGTGACGTGAAACGCTGGGCCTCCGTGATAGCCGTCAGAATCAGTGGTCTCGTAGCATCGTCGCATTGACCTTCAACTGATATATAGATACGTGACGTCATCATAGAATAATTAAGATAATTAAAACCCCAAAACAATTAAACATAAAAAACACCAACCACAAAAGTAGAAACGAAGAAAAAAAAAACAAATTACATAATGTCAATATGCTTAGAAAAGACAATGTCTCTAAATGCTATTAAAACGCATTAAAAAGGGACGTAAGACTTGTGCAGAATGTCCATACAAAGGAAACTGAATTTAATTGAATTGGTATTGACTTTAAATTAATATCAAAACGACATTTTTATTGGTGTGCATTAATAAAATACATTGCATTAATTGAAGCTTTATCCCATTTAATGTTAAAAGTTTTTTTTATTTTGCAGCATTAATTAAATCTTCCAGAATGAATTGGGTCATTCAGGAAATATTGATTTGATCATGCGTACGTCCAAGGCGTTTAATAACTGTGCAAGTTTGCAAGGCTAAGCGTTATCACATAAAAGTGTATAATGTTTTCGACTTAGTGAGCTCTGGTTAGATATATACTTGCAAAGAACATGAACTACACTCGTCGAATTTAATTCTCCATTTTGTATTTTATAGCACTAATAGAAAATCATTGAACGCCTTTAGCTGATTACCAGGCGGACTTTTGATAAATTCAATCCAACGATTACTTTATATACTCCATTTCTTTGTATATATCGATCCAAAATAATGTATAACATGAGAAATAATTCACTGTTTTGGGGTTCTTCCGAGAATCGATTCATTAAGATGGGCGTTTAGAAATTACGCCCAGTATACATTGTGTTGGACAGTCACTAAAATCGTTATGATAACAATAACTTACCTTTTCGAATATTGTACATAGCAGTCATAGCAAACAAACAAATTAAACCCAATTCCATTTTACTGCAATTGTATGTCCATGTATGTCACACAATCACATTATATCCCCATTCTTGTTGCGTGCGACAGCTCCGTATATTAAATAGTTTAACTGCGATATAGTGGCTTATTTATTTTATAGTAATTATAACAAAATATGGATATATGACACTACGTACGAAAAACACATTTTCTTTTCAAACTTTGAAAATGTAACAAACTACATGACACCACCGATATTCTTTTTCATTTTAACTACAAATACCATTATAATTGTTTAGACAGAAACAAAAGAATTGTGTCACGGTGATATAACCTTGTTTGTAAACGATGCATATCTTTGGACTATCATATTTCATTTTCAACGACTACAACATTCTACAATTGAACAAAAAATGGCTAGTATTCAACACAAGTATCACTTAGAATAGAAAGGGGTCGTAACACTTGAAGAAAGGATCTAGTTATTTTATTTAATATGTAATTATTATTCTTATGTAGTGAGGTGTAATGTTTACAATGCATATAGATAAATTAGAGTTACAACTGGAAGTTTAGATAGTATTCATGTTTAGATAAAAACAAAATTAGGTAAAACAAAATAGACTGATAAATTTATTCATGCATTGTATGATCTTTATAGCGATCAATCTGTGAATTTGACATGAATAAAATATGATAAGCAACAAGGTATTTTGTTGGCAAAACGACACGCACGACTTTTACAAATAGAAGAAAACCGAGAGAATTATTCGAATATTTAAGACAACCTTGATATAAAGATATGATACTGTCATATTTTAACCTTATATAAAACAATACTTCAATTTTACTACATACTGTCATTGAGAGGCAAAAGTTAGATTAATTATAGATGTATTGTTTAGCTATGTTCTATTTTTAAATCAGCCATATTATCAGGAGAGGCAATCAGCTTAATATTGTATCTATATAGGTCAATGTCACCTTGACAATAAACTCATCAGTTTGCTATCGTATGACAAGTAGACAATCCGCACCAATATGGCGACAGGGGAGGATTTTATTTTTTCTTCGGATCAATTATACGAGAGTAAAAATGCTTGCTGCTCACCATGCTCGGAGAAGGGAATTAGTTCGGAAGCTAGTCATTATTGTGTGAACTGTGCACTTTATTTCTGCAGTAAATGTGTTCAGTTTCACAACATAATCCCGTCGTTAAAATCTCATCATTTAAATGATGTTTATGTTTTCAGCTGGACGACTGGCAGTAATAATGAAACTATGAAAGAAGATGAATTTGCGGGTTCCAAGATGTTGAAATGTAATTTACATCAAGAACAGCTGATTGATACATACTGTAAGGATCATGATGAAGTTTGTTGTGGAACGTGTGCTGTTGTTAAACACAGGTAATTGTTATTTTGGTCTTGTATTTTATAAACACAAGTGTAGATATAGAACTGCTAAAAGAATTTCGATTCAAGGAGTATATCATACTTAAATATGTTATCTTTTCATATGTATTCTAACTACCCAATATATTGAAACGTTTTATGCATGTACATTTTATATCTGGTACAAGTTAACTATGATTTAGTAAAACTTCTTTGTGTAGTACTAGGCGACAATTATGTCAATATACACATAAACTGCAACATATTCTTGGAAGTTAATTTTACTTAATTTCAATATTTTCAGATCATGTCCGTCTATAACAATATCAAACGCAGCCCAAAATTTTAATTCAAATTCTGAGGTAAACGAATGCAGAGGAAAGTTGTACAACGCTATTATCCAATTCAAACAAGAGAAAGAGAAACGTACTAAAAATATTGATGGTATTGGAAAACAAAAGGGAGAACTTATTGACACCATTGATAAATATGAGGAGATGATTATTGCAAAAATTAAGACGTTGGCAAACATCTCAAGAAATGAAGTACGTTCAAAATATGTGAAAGACAAGGAAGCTCTGGACAAAGATGTTGAAGCTTTGGATGCTGCGATAGTAACAACGGCTGCATATGTCAAAAAGCTGGAACAAACTGATGATGAGCTCCTGTTTGTCAATGTTAAAACAAGTAAAATAGTCATAAAAGATGGCAAAGCTCTGGTACAATCCATGATGAAAGAATGGAATAAGAGGGAACTCAAACTGTTTTTAAACAAGACGCTAGAGATAACTGTGGATGAGATGGCATCATTAGGGAATTTGGAAAACGATTTGGCTATTCGTGGGTACAAGTCAACATTTCAGAGCAATGTTTCGAATCAAATGTGTGTATATGATATGTGTCTTACATACGCTGGCGATCTGCTAGTGGCAGATTATTACAATAAATCACTTAAACGATATAATGCATGTTTGGAATATAAAGATGAGATAAAGTTACCAGGTGGACCAATAGCACTTTGTACAATCGACAAACATAAAGTGGGAGTAAGAATCTGGGGTAGACGAGAAGTACACATCCTGTCACTTAGACGAACAATGCATTTCCAATCAAAATTTACCCTCATTGGCAATGGTTATGGCATGACATATGATGCTGGAGAGATATTTGCATGTGAGGAAAATAAAGTAAATGTCTACAGTCCAAATGGGAAGCATCTAAGAACATATGACAAAGATGCTAATGGTGAACAGATGTTCTCAGCATGCAGGCAAATTGCAATAAGCATAAACAAAGATATATTTGTGACGAACAACAAACAAGGTTTGATTGTTTTCGACAAAACTCGGAGATTGAAAATGAAAGTAAATTCATTTGAAAACAACAACATATGGGCTTTATGTCTATTACCGGGTCATGTATGTCTTGTTTTCACGGAGTCGTCAGGCGCAGTGTATCAGATAGATAAAGATGGAAAAGAAATAAAAAAGAAAATTGACGTCATTGATGGATCAAAAAATAAATATTGTGCTGTGTATGAAAATGAACGTTCGAGATTGATTGTTACTGGCTACCCAAGCATAATATCAATACAAACATTACAGCCAAGTAAAGTATAGAATACTTACCTTAATTCGGACAACCAGATGACAAATATTCATACATTGTATTTGTTATTGATAGACTCATCACAACTCATGGAATATGTATTAAATTCCGTGATTGACAGTGTCATAAGTGTAGCTTGTTTAGTCACATCTAGTCTTTTATTGAAGACAATGTTTACATTATAATACATTTTAGTATGTTTTTTGTGTCCCTCATTGACAACCAATTTACTTGTATTAGCATTTTCCAAGACATCGTGCCATTTATATTGACATTAATATTACAACCACTTGTCTTGTCTGTCATTTATCTATTAGTACTGTAAACCCTGTAGTTACAGTCAGTTTAAAGCAGGTAGTTTTAGATACAAACTACGAGAGCAATGAAATAATTATTCGGTGCTTGTGAATTCTCTGCAACCGACATTGTCTACCGTACACAAAAAGCTAACCATTGTTGTAAATGAATGCTTTCATGAACACTTGTTATCAGTTCTATAGACGTACTAGTCTGGATTACTTGCCCCTGACACTACGAGATTGGGAACTAATAATCGAAGGAATAGTGGGTAGGGAACCAGACTATAGACGTTCACGTTTTATATACAGGGTATTTGTATTTTACAGAACATACTGTATGTTAGATAATGTCATATTTGTACATTATGCTACTTTGTTATTCTATTTTTTTGGAAATACTTGTATTCCTGATCTTGTTTGATTGTTCATTTCTTCATTTCTATGCATTTTATAAAAATCAGTAGTATTTTCAAAATTGAGTGGTTATCTCATTTCTTAATCATTGATGTTAGTTCATGATAACTGAACATTGAACAAATTTATGACTCAACATTAATTTATCTAAATGAAACATTTGTCACAAAATTTGTCCACGTTCAGATGATATGAACAATACAGATGTTTGTACAGGTGAACGTACTGAATTATGCGCACCACCATCTACATTTTTTTGTATCAACACGATA
This sequence comes from Lutraria lutraria, assembly GCA_964023205.1. Lineage (NCBI taxonomy): Eukaryota > Metazoa > Mollusca > Bivalvia > Venerida > Mactridae > Lutraria > Lutraria lutraria. The sequence goes on from OZ026833.1 coordinate 678,163, forward strand.
TTTATCTACATTTTCATTTTTCATATACCTAATAACAACCCTCAAAGATAAAAAAATACAATAAAATAAAAACACTAATTCGTGATATTTTTTACATAACCGAAATCATGACATTAGGTAGGACTAGGTATTGCATAATAAAAAAACCTATTAACAATTAATGTACATACATAAAATAGACATTATCGAAATACAGTTAAACCTGTGAACAAAGGTCACCCTTGAGAATGACACAATATGGCCTTAGATGACGGATGGCCTTTATTCAGAGGTCATTTTGTTCTAAATAAACAGTAACAGTTTTTAAAAGAATTGCTCTTAATCATTGTGCAGCTTATATTTGGACGTGGGCGCCAGCACAGATATACAGATGACTGTATATTATAACTATGAGGTTGATTTCAATGCAAATATCTATGTTGTCAAAATCTACAAAATCGTACAGTGAAATATGAAAGTATGCACTTAGACAATAAGAACAAGAACAACAACAACAACTACAACAACAACAACTATTAATTTGTAATAATAATGCTCATCAGTGATCATTAGTAAACTATTTTAGTGGTAAATACAAATATGTACGTGAAGTTTTACAAGCACTCCACTTTCGGATTCAAGGGTGGGAGAGAAATGAAATATCATTCAATGAAATAGCATTCAATTATTGAATTTCTCCGCCTCGACAAAACCACGTTCGTACTAGATCTATTGTGCTAAATTACGAACTGTTATGTAACTAACCGGTAAGACCTGAGCATAATTAGATAAATAAAAAATATAAATAAATAATATGAAGTACATAAACATGACTTTTTTATTTTAAAATGAGTAACACTTTAATGTACTTCAGAAATAAAAAAAATGGGAGCAACCTCAATTAAATCAAAGTGAGGAAATATTACGACAATTATGTGGTTCTTATAGCTAGGTTTCTTTATAATTTGATGTGTTCGCTTTTGGCGGTTTTACCGTATTTGTAAAACCTTTAATAACATAAACATAATTGATATTCATAATATACAGACACAAAGGGCATGTATCTTTATATATTAATGTTCTATCTACATAAAAGGAAGTTTTATCTTTATATACCAATGTTTTGTCATTATAGATTCAATTTTTGTATTTATGTATAGAGATTTTGCCATTATAAAATGGTCGCGTACATTTATGTTGAAATATTTGCTAATATAAGACAGTTAACACGTTCCATATGTACGAATACATGCACACATATCTTACGATGATTGTTATACTCACAAAAGGTTGATAATAGATACGATCAATGTAATACTGTGCTAAAAGCCGAAAACACGATACAATGTTAATATTAAGTGTATATGTGCAGGTCGGCGGTTTTTCGAAAATCCAATCGTTTTTTTTATTAGATCCCTGCTATATTTATCAATACCTTGAAACTATCAATCTATGTAGGTTGGCTATTTTCAGAAAATATAATCAGTTCGCAACCGCTCTAAATACCAATAAAAACAGATCTACACAAAATGGCGACTGGAGGAAATTCGGATCAATTAAACGAAAGTAAAAATGCTTCTTGTTCGTCGTGCTCGGAAGATAGACATACTTCGAAAGCTAGACATTATTGTGTGGACTGTGCACTTTATTTCTGCAGTAAATGTGTTCAATGTCACAAGATAATCCCGACATTAAGATCTCACCAGTTAAACGATGTTGATGTTTCTAGCTGGACGACTGATGATGATAATGAAGAAGGTGAACCAGTGTCTAAAAAGGTCATGAGATGTTCCATTCATGAAGATAAGCCGAATGATACTTATTGCAAAGATCATGATGAAATATGTTGTGGGTCATGTGCCATTGTAAAGCATAGGTAACGATTAAATAAATAGTTAGAAACAGAGTTTTTTTACAATTTGCTCAACATATTTAATCGCTCGAATAACTTGAATTGTATTCTTTGATACATATACATGTAGACCGGGGTGTGAATGAACAAATGCTTGTTTATATACTCGTACACCATTTAAACCTAGTTGAATTACTCAATATAGTGGTTTATAATATGGGAGCATTTGATGCCTTGAGATATGTACAACTGTTATTATTAAGTGACGGCTCACTGTTTATGCAAAGTACTAAAGCAGCGGTCACATTTACGGTTACGCACGTAGTTGGCCGTAGTAAGGGGGGTCCGTAGCTGACCGTACCTACACGTATCCGGTGTACTTAGACGTAGTTAGACGTAGTTAACCGTACTTATAAACGTAGTTCGAACTCATGATTTGTCCGTAGTTAAGCAGCGGTCACATTTACGGTCACACATAAAGTTGACCGTAGTAAAGGAAACCGTAGTTGACCTTATTTACACGTATCAGGTGTAGTTATACGTAGCTAACCGAAGTTAACCGTAGTAATAAACGTAGTTCGAACTTATGATTTGTCCGTAGTAAGCTTAAAATTTTTCAACATGTTGAAAAAATCTCTACGGTCGGCTTGGATACCAAGACCGTACGGAGACCGTAGTTTGAACGTAGTTGATCCTAGCTGACCGTAGTTAACCCTACTTGACCGAAGTGCTTACCGTAGTTGACTGTAGTATTATGACGCAACCGTTTACACTACGTCTAACAGTACGGTCAACTAGGGCTTACTCCGGTTGGACTACGTCTTAAGGTACGGTTAAAATAGGTCCAAGTAGTTTGTGAAACACATGCTCGCTACCGACCAATTGGATAGCAACACTTGGACTTTTGACATCGATAGGGGTCATCTACATGTAATGACCAACCCCACAACCAAATCTGAAGAGCCTAGGCCAAAACATTTGTCTAGTTATTCGTCGGACAAGGTTTTGTTACGGACGGACGGACGGACCGACCGACAGACCTTCCGACCGACAGATATTGGCAAAGCAATATACACCCTCTTCTTCGAAAGGGGGCATGCCAATTTTCAAATGCCGCCTTCCAAAAACAGACCCCCCCCCCCCAATAATGACAAAAATTATTGTCAAAGTGAACATTTATTTATCAAGTAATTTAACAATCCATTGATGACTGAAAAAACAATAGGAGCACTGCTTGGACGCTTCTGCTGATCTGTCTGTTGCTGCATGTTCTGAATGAGGCCACCTGGGCACTGCTGGTTCTGCTGCATGACACTGACTGATGCTAGAGGGAAGTCCGCACTGGACTGGTGGGTGGTGAGATCTGGTGACACAAAGACCAACCAAGCCGGTCGGCGGGAGAATTACAGCCTGATTCCTTGCCCTGGACTCTCGCTTATATTTCACAAGCAAAGCAGTGTCATCTACCTGCAGTCCCTCGAATGCTTCTTCATCCATGCACCCTAAAGCAGCTCGGGCGTTGTCTTCCTAGAATCACAAAAAGGAGACAGTTTTGTTGCTGCCACTGTTGCTGATTAAAGAAAACCACATGATAAGAGACGGCACATTAAAATGCGTAACTTTTCCATATAATTAATGTTGCCTAAGAAACCATTACACCAATTTGACTTCAGCATATGCTTAAAATGAGAGGTCCATATTTAGTTAATAATGTAATGATGAATAACGATAGTGATGGTGAAAGTATCTACACAGAATCACGTACAAGGCGACCCTAGATTGTTTTCAAGCGTGGTTAAACAAATCAAACAATTACATTGTAGTCAGTAGAAGTAACTTACCTGCTGGAAAATTTTGCCAATCTGATGCTGGTTAGCTGCCATTCTTTTCTCGATTTTCTCCATGAGAATATGAGAAGGCTTCTTCTTCCTAGAAGCGAAGTTGGGGTCCTCTGGTTGGAGACAGAAGCCGGATCCTCTGTCTGCGTGTCCGTGGGTGTGTTTTCGGTCTACTCATCTTCGAAGTCGGTGTCAGACTTTATGTCCTGGTCCGTGAAAGCATCAAATCTCTCAGGATGCTTCTCACGAAGCTGCAACATGAACTAAAAGTGAAAAGACCAGGTATACTAATTAACGCATTTTCACTTTTTTCTACGCCAACAGACGTTAAAAATGATGAAGTGATTCAATAAAAAAGTAATTCAGTTAATCGTTTTACTTACATCAACACCATCCGTTTAGGCACCCCATAGACACGGGTGTTAAAGAACGCCAGTCATCCCTTCAATTGCGCTTCATGTGCTGTCAGTCGCTTTGCCCCTTGGTCAGAAACACTGCGGGTAACCTTGCCGTATGCCGAACTCCACCATGTCATAACACGGGGACCCGTCGCAATAGAACCTGAAAAATATTAAGCAAGCAATATGCGTTAATACATTTTTGCACAAATATGAACGAATGCGACATTTGCGTTAAGTTTGAGAATTTCAGTCATTGTATCATGCTTTGAGCATCAGAAGTAACCTTTCTCCTTGGCAGGAGTAGAGGGATGAGGATCACCAACACTCTGTCCTCCATCAAACCCATGATGTACCGTTTGCTGAGGCACCTCTTCCACCTCTCTAGGAAGTACCCTAATTTCGGATATAATAATGTTGACTCGTCAAGGTCTAATAGCAAAATGACCGTGACCGCATTTTGACTTACCCGTAATGCGCAGTCGAAATCTAGCCCTTTGATCGTAGTTAAACGCAGTTGACGCTAGTTAACCTTAGTTATGCCTACTTATGCCCGTAGTTTACACGTAGTTAACCGTAGTTACACGTAGTTCTCCCTTGTTAACCCTGGTCATTTTGCGCGTAGTAATACGTAGTTGGCCGTACTTAATCAAAGTTCACCGTACTTAGTCTTCTACAAATTTTCATTTTTGCGAGTTTTTACCCTAATTCGAACCTACTTAATCTTAGTCAACCGTAGTAACACTACGTTTAACTACGTACAAACTGAACTACGATCAACTACGTACGTGACCGTAAATGTGACCGCCGCTTAAATCATTCAACAAATTCTCATTTAGTTATGTTATACTTACAGATCATGTATGACTCTGACGGTCTCCGATGCGGCGAAGGGTTTTAATTCGAATCCTGAGGTGAACGAATGCAAAGAAAAATTGAAGAATGCTCTTAAGCATTTCAATCAAGAGAAGACGAAACTTGTCCAAAGTATTGATAGTATTTGCGAACAGAAGATTCAACTGATTGAATCCATTGATAAATATGAGGAGGCGATTATTGCAAAAATTAAGGGGCTTGCCAATACCTCAAGAAATGAAATAAGATCAAAATATGAGACATACAAAGCAGAACTGGACAAAGATATTGAAACCATTGATGTAGTGATAACAACAATGGCTACATTTGTTGAGAAACTAGGACAAACTGATGACGAGCTCCTGTTTTCTAATGTTGCAACAAGTAGGTTAGCATTAAAAGACGCAGAAGTGCTCAAGCAGACAACGGAATTAAGTGGGAAAGAGAAAGAACTGAAAATATTCTTAAATAAGTCGCTTGAGAAAACTGTAGATGAAATGAAGTCATTAAGTTGTCTGGATTATGGATACACATCAATATTCCTGAGAAATGCTAATTTGAAAGACTGTGGATCGAACAAAATGACTGTATTCAATATGTTAGTTACGGATACTGGCGATCTGCTTGTAACAGACCATGACCGTAAGTCATTGATGCGATACAGTTCAGAGTTGATGTATAAAGATAAGATTAAGTTACCGGGTCATCCAAGTGCAGTTTGTAAATTGGAAAACCACGAGATATGTGTGAGAATATGGGATACAAGAGAGATATACACTGTATCACTTGGACAAACGATGCAACTAAAGCATTCATTCACAGTGGCTTAAACTGGGTATGGAATGGCATATGATGCTGATGTTGAAGAATTATTCGCTTGTGAGGGAAACCAAGTGAGTGTTTACAGTAAAACTGGAAATCATCTCAGAACGTACGATACGGATGAAAATGGTGAACAGATCTTCTCAGCATGCCGACAGATTGCAGTAAGTGTGAACAAAGACATATACGTAACCGATAAGGACAGGGGTTTGTTCGTTTTAGATAAAACCGGAAAGTTAAAAAAGAAAATATCGTCTTTGGATTTCGATGATACTTGGCCTTTATGTCTGTTACCGGGTCATATATGTTTTGTTGGGAGCTTGTCGACAGGCAAAGTTTGTCAGATAGATAAAGATGGAAATCTAAAAGAAATTAAAATTGACAGTAATGTTGGACGAACACGTACGTACTGTATTGTATATGATCATGGTAACTCAAGGCTGGTTATTGCGGGCAATTCAAGCATCATATCAATATATACATTACATCCTTATAACATGTAGATTATTTATGCTTATGATCGCTTGGTCAGATGATAGTGTCTGTTTTCAATGTACATATTGCTCCAAAAAGTAGAATACTGTAATATGTGTGATAGGCTTTAAACATGATAGGTACTCGTAGTTGTGAATATAAAATGCCAATAGTTAAGTTTACTTCGTTCTATAAGGTATGTTGCTGTTGTCATCACTGACATAACAAAACATATGATAATAACGTTTTTCATACAGATCGAAGTTAGAATTATGGAATGAAAATGGATTTTTTTCTTCAACAATATTTGTATCTAACAAAACTTGTTTGATTACACGTTTAAAGACATAATAACACTGATGTTATATAGTATAAATTATGTAGTACAGTAAATCACAGTTATAGCGAACTCTGATATAACAGATTCTGATGGATTGAGTAACATGAAATTACTTTTTACCGTACCATTCTTTAATCCAATGCAACGGATGCGTATATAATGAAAGATACTATAAAGAAATAATTACATGTACGTGCATTCAGGTATTTTGGACTTCACTATTACCGTGTTGTACTATATATGAAGTTTAACCATTGATGGAAATAAAATTTCTTATTGAAACATTTCTTCAGTTTGTTTTACAGATTCTTTGTAGTACTAGTGTATACAACTTATACAACTTAACAATATTGTGTAGTTATTCAATCAGGTGTCTTACAATTGACCATCTTTCTTTTTCAAGTTCACTCATATTTGTATTTTTATAAATGTCCCAAGCTAGTTTTAGACTACCTTTAAAACCAATACATGAAGGTAAAATATTTTTTCTTTTTGCCAAATATATCTTTTCATTTCCAAAAACAAATTATCATATTTAAAATCACTGTTTTCTGAAACTAAAATAAATGATTTACAGCATAATATCTTATCAAAATTATGTATGTTGTCTTTGATATATTGAAATAAATGTTGAATTTTGCTACACTCCCAAAATAAATGTACAAGAGTTTCTTCATGACAGTTACAAAAAGTACACATTTTATTATCAACAATTTTCATTCTAAACAAAAGTGAGTTTGTAGCCAATATCCTATGAATAATTCTTGTCTGAAACTATTGAATATATGAGTCTTTTGAACATCTGAATACAGCATTATAAATGAAATGCCAATTAATGTCATTATTTATAAAATATTTGTTCCATTTTTCTTGACTTGTTGGCACATCATTATTTTTAACAAAAGTCAAATAGATATTATTATTGATGTTTTTATCAAGTAGAATAGGTTTTATATAACAATTTATAAAAGGATATTGAACATTGAGCAGGTCGTTAGGAATTAAAATGTTAAGGTTCTGTATGTACCTTTTTATTGCCTGTTTTAAGCTATGGTATTGTAAAAAGTTAATTGTCTTCTTGGTAATTAATTCTAAGTATTTTAAGTCTACAAATGCTCCATATTGATTAAAAATGTCCTTAACAAATCTAAATCCTTTCTCATATAAAGTTTTCATGAAAAAATATCTACTTCCTGTAAGCAAGTTGTGATTATAAAACAATGGCATATGAAGCACTTGCTCTACATTATCTATACAAAGTTTATCTATAAACAAAGAATAAGCCTTCAAAACATCAATCCAAAAAGCATTTTTTATCTTACTAGTAATCAGTTCACAAAAATGTTTTCCTGTATTAAAAATTTTGTCAATATTGAATAATGAATTTACTAGTGTATAACATTACCCTTAGTGTATACAACATGAACAAATCGTAGAATTGGTTGTGTAACTACTCGAAATGTGTATTGCATTATGTCATTTTCAAATCTCAATCAATTCCTTCTTGATCTTTATAGAAAGAAGCTCTTTCCATCTATATTTACACCCTGATTATATCTTAATTGAAGCTTTTCCGAACATAGATAAACAGAATTAAAACAATCAGCACACTAAACATCCGACTTTCCCCAACATACTACCTTCACCCAATTTCTGCAGTCCCAAACTAATCAAACTTATAGGGCCATAATTATAAAACTTGAGGACATACGCCGTCTACCGGAGTGTTCGGTGCCTTCCAATGGTTTGTAGCCAAGCCACTGGTTTTGGAGTAAACTAGTTTGAGGGATCGATCTCATACTCATCCCTGGGGAAACATAAAAATAGGGTTTTAATTTAAGAAATCAATATTGAAGTCAATATTGAATATGTTGACTTGTATTTACTTAATATTGAAGTCCATGTAAATATTCCTGAATAGTAACTCTATCAGCTGATGTTGTATTTCTCGTTATAATCTCTGCTAAACTGACGTAATAAAAAACCACGCAGGCTCTTAGATCTCATTATGTTTTAACTGTTCAGGCCATCCTTAAAAATATTATGTTGGCGGTAACGCTGCCTACTCACCAAAAAGGCCCCTTCCCAACATGTTTTGACCTCTCAGGTATTTGTTTAAATAAAGAATATCGTTCTGACTTTTATTTTGGGTTTAATATAAAAATTAAAACTATACATAAATAAACCACTGAAAATTCTCTGGGTAGCGTTACCGCAAACAAAAGTTTTTTTTCAAGGATGGTCTCATGCTTTCATTATAAGACTCAATAAAGACCAAGACAAGGAGGCACATATTCATATTGTTAATAAAAGACAATAAACGACAAACACAGCGACATCCTACATGATAGATCGTCGTTTCTAGACACTTAGACATTAATATGTTGTGGAGCATGTGCCGTAGTAAACAATAGGTAATAAAAATTAGATCTGTAGTCGTGTATTCTTTAACAAGACCATATGTCCTACATAATGAAATGGTTTAGCCAAGTATTTACTGCTGTTGTTACATGCACATAACATTCATCTTTAATATCACAGTTATTAAAATATGCCCTAGGGTGTAAAAGAAATTGTTTTTTGTTTCTGGTTACCCGACCTATTCTATTTTTTCTCGCGACCCTAGACTTTTTATTAGACCGAGGAAGGGTACATTTACTTTCACACTGTTTTACCTTACCGCACGCTTTCAAAAATAATAACAGAAAACAAATCCACGACCTTCCTACCCTATTTCTAATAAGCGTGTAACCAGAAACAAACATTTTGTTTACGCCTAAATACATTCATTGGACAGGGTATCAATAAAAATGTTCAGATGAGTTCGTTACCGAATAAGGTAAATGTATGTTTTAGTGACTTGAATATGCAGTGTTCTGTTAATAAATGAACAACAATGCGGTAAGTACAGCTAAACAGATGGTTTCTGATCTTTAGTGTTTCTAGCAGTTTTATAAACACTCTTCTATATTTACTGAGAGTGTCCGAACAGAAATGAATTTGTGAATACTGATATTGTAGTTTAAAAACATAAAATAATTAATCCATTCATCATCCGCTAAATGATTCATAATTTAAAGATGAATGGATATTTCTTAATCATTTTCATTGTAAAATACCAAAAGAACACATGACATTGTATAGAAAAATACTACAATGTAACTACAATCCTTAGTGGTATATAAACTTACAAATAATTGAAATCCGAAAATCACTAATTTCGCAACACAAATTACCCTAACATTTCAAGTATTCAGCGACTGATGTTTATGGAATGATATTTAGGTAAAAATTGCACAATGCCGGCTTACAATCACAATTCACTCATTGACACTGCTAGCAGGCTTACTGGTATAGTTAGAATGCTTGGTGACATCTTCACCACGCTTGTTGACAATGATAATGTTCTTGCTGGAAGTTACATCTTGCATGCTGTTAAGACATTAATGTCTATATCATTATTTCATCTGTCCAAATGACAGTGCACCGTAGCCGGACTTTATTTAAGCATCGACATTTTTAGATTTCAAAGTTACAATATTTCCAGAACAAAATGAACGATGTGATCACAGAATATGAAATATGCAATCAGCCACTAAGCAAGTTGAAATTAAGCATAAAGCAAATGGCAAAATTACATGTCACATTTTGATACCTGGGGGCGCACGAAATATTACGGACATCTCCGGTCTATGACGGACTTTAATTTGATGTATACGTACATACAGTGAAAACGAAAGAAGAAATCTGTTTGCAGTTTTATGCATTTTCTGTAAGTATATCTTGAAGGTAAACACAATACTCATAGATTAAATGATACTTATACGTAACAACTGTTTGACATACTAGTATTTTTGGCAATTTGTAAACTTTTGTCCCTAACAGCCAGTTTACTTTGTGAAATACCGTAAGTCCTCCATATCTAAAAAAGACAAATTTAATCAAATTTATGATATAGAGCAGCTAAGTCATTTAATCTGGCCCCTTAATAAAATAAAATTCCTTAAATATACCATCATTATTACCGGTCTGAAAGTTCTGTAACTAATTCCATGTGGCATATACTTACAGCCACACTTTTGAACAATGGCAGCATGACACACATATATAGAATATATAGACCCGCCTCCATGGTCGAGTGGTTAAGGACCCAGATTTCAAATCACTGTTACCTCTCACTGACAGAGGGTCTTGGCTTCGAGGCCCTGCTACCGACAACGTCTCTTTATGTGAAAAAGTAGGCAGTTGCTTAATTACGGATGATGAGAGTCTAGTACTGGTTCTTCCCAGGAACAATGGTTAGGTCCGCCTCATATGGCTTCGACTGTTGAAAAGGGGTGTAAAACTCAATCAAACAAACAAACATAGCATATCTATATAATTTATGTAGTCAGTATTACATATTACGCGTAAAGGGTGATATTGGCACCTCTAACAGTGACCGACTGTCTATTTGTAATCCTTTGAAGGTGTTAATAGAGCTACCCTTTACCGTGTAAAAAGCACAAACATAACAATAGATAAAGTCAAGGACTTGTATACAGCATGTGTGTTCAGCAAATGTTAAAGACGTTTTCGGTAGTTCTCTACATTTTTCACATGGACATATTGGCAAAATGAAAACTGAACAATAGATTTTTTAAAAACTTTGCATGATTGAAGGATATGATAACAGAAACATTTTAAGCGAATACAAAATGGGAGTCACTGACCTCGTTTATGAGTTATCTGCCCTTGAATTATAATTTTTTGCTTATTTTAGGTCATTTCAATTGTCACAATGCATACTGAGTCTTACTGACCATACCAGTAAGCATACTAGCAGTGTCAATGAGTAAATTGTAACTGTAAGCAGGCATTGTGTATTTTTTACCTAAATATCATTCCATAGATGTTCGTTCACAAGTATATTATTCAAAGAATTCAATTGTAAGACTGAACTTTAATTAGAGCATCTAAAACAGATAAGCATTTGATCTTTGTATGGGTTTTTTAAATCGGAAAAATACATCGAAACGATTAATGTTATCTTGTACAAGTTAACTCCGTTGCAACCAAAGATTTCAATTCTAATCCGTAGGTAATCGAATGTAAAGGGGTATTACAACGCTCTTATCTAATTCAAACAAGTGAAAGAGAAACGTGCCAATAATATTGAAAGTACATGCATTGGTAAACAGAAAATTGACCTGACTGACACTATTGATAAATTGATTATTGAAAAGATAAAGAAGTTGGCCAATAACTCAAGAATAAAATACATGTACGTTCCAAATATGAGAAACATAAGGTAGCTTTTTGGACGAAGACATTGAAGTCATTGATGCTGCAATAACAACAATGGCTGAACATGTCGACAAACATGTAGGTAATGACTTGATCAATGGCTGAAAATTGTCCAAAGTTCGAAAATCGATATATTCGTATTATTTATAGCATGATGTTAATCGCTCTAGAGCAAAACATAAACAATAAGTAATAATTTTAAAATCGTATGGTTTTGCTTATGTTTAGTTAAATCAAGGGGATGAACAAGCTTTTTTATATTCGTTTAAGAAACGACTACAACATTCAAGCATAATTCAAGCACAGGGCAAGGATAGGTCCCTTATATGTATATACGTTAAGCACAATGTGGAGGTAGGTCCCTTATAATTTTTTATGTATATACATCAGACACAAGACGGGGGTGGGTCCCTTAAATGTATATAATTCAAGCACAAGTCGAGGGTAGGTCCCTTATATGTATATAATTCAAGCACAAGGCGAGGGTAGTTACTCTTTTGTGCAATCTGACTAAAGTATTCGATCTTTCTTACGGCAAGCGTAGCGGGTTTGAGGATATAATTTTAATCAGATTGTCTTTGGTGTATACAAAACATGTACAAAATGTAGGGTGTCAGGTAAACTGTTACAGGGAATCTTATAACTATATTACTGTTATAAAGTGTCCCTGTAATATAGTGTCCCTGATTTAATTATATATGTAGTACAACCTCTCCAGAGCGGTCCTCTCTTGAGCAACACTCTCTCTTCAACAACATCATGATGATTTCCCATAGCATGATTTGACTATTTATTTATTCAATCTCTGTAGAGCAACAACCTCTCAACAACAACATAATTTTGCTACTCCAAAAGGCTGTTGCTTTGGAGAGGTTGCACTGTACATGCATACAATTGTGGTTTAATTTTTACACCTATAAATTGGTAAAACTTTAATTAATGTTTATTATATACATTTAGATATTTAATATACGTAGATCGACCATTTTCAGAAAATCTTATCAATTCACATGTATGGTGAGTGCAACGATCGACTAGTCTGCTTGGAGATTGTCGTGTGACAAGTAGACAAACGGTCCAAAATGGCGACTGGTTTGGATTCAAAGTTTTCTTCAGATCATTTAAACGAAAGTAAAAGTGCTTGCTGCTCGCCATGCTCGGAGAATGGAATTAATTCTAAAGCTAGACATTATTGTGTGGACTGTGCACATTTTTTCTGCAGTAAATGTGTTCAATGTCACAAGTTTATCCCGATATAAAAATCTCATCAGTTAAACGATGTTGATCTTTCTAGAGGAATGACTGATAGCGATATCGAAAATGGAGATGATTCCTTGTCTAAGCAGATGATGAAATGTAATTTACATCAAGATAGACTGATTGATACATACTGTAAGGATCACGATAAAGTCTTTTGTGGAACGTGCGCTGTTGTTAAACACAGGTAATTATTGATTTTTGAACGTGTACATAGATAGACTTAAAAGACACGCTTCGCCATAATTAAATTACACAGTTTACAATGACTTGTTTATTTGAATTTATAGATAGTTTATTAACTAAAGATACACTACATGAAATTAAACAAATACACACAAAAAAAAACCCGACAAATTATCGAGACTTTTTGAGTCTTCACCGATCGTTATATGTTTACATAACTTAAAGGATTTTTATCAATATGAATATCTGATAAAGATATTCATTTGAATCAAAGTTCTCTTATCGTTTACATGCTTACATGTTGACACTGAATGATAAAGACTCCTTGGTGAAAATATACTACTGTATAATGATGTTAGCTAATTGTTTCTATTTACAGATCATGCGCGACAACGTCAATCTCCTTTGCAGCCAAAAACTTTTATTCAATTCCTGAAGTGAATGAATGCAGAGAAAACTTGAAAAATTTTCTTCGGAAATTTAAACAAGAGAGGACGAAACGTACCCAAAATATTGATAGCATTGGTAAACAGGAGGAAAAACTAGTTGACTAATTGAGATAAAGAAGTTGGCAAACATCTCAAGAAATGAAATACATTCAAAATATGAGAAAGAAAAGGAAGCTCTGGACAAAGATGTTGAAGCTTTGGATGCTGCGATAGTAACAACAGCTGCATACGAAGCTCTGGTACAATCCATGATGAAAGAATGGAATGGGCGGGAACTCAAACTGTTTTTAAACATGACGCTAGAGATAACTGTAGACGAGATGGCATCATTAGGACATTTGGAAGACGATTTGGCTATCCGTGGGTACAATTCAACATTTCAGAGCAATGTTTCGAATCAAATGTGTGTATATGATATGTGTCTTACAGACTCGGGTGATCTGCTTTTGATAGACTATAAGAATGAATCGCTTAAACGATATAATGCCTATTTGGAATATAAAGATGAGATAAAGTTACCAGGTGGACCAGTAGCACTTTGTACAACCGAACAACATGAAGTGGGAGTAAGAATCTGGAGTAGACGATATGTACATGTACACATCGTGTCACTTAGACAAACAATGCAGTTCCGATCAAAATTTAGCCTTATTGGTAATGGTTATTGCATGACATATGATGCTGGAGAGATATTTGCATGCGAAGAAAATAAAGTAAATGTATATAGTAAAACTGGGGAGCATCTAAGAACGTATGACACAGATGCTAATGGCGAACAGATGTTCTCAGCATGCAGGCAAATTGAAATAAGCGTCAACAAGGACATATATGTGACAAACAACAAGCAAGGTTTGACTGTTTTAGACAAATCCGGGAGATTGAAAATAAAAGTAAATTCATTTGAAAACAACGACATATGGGCTTTATGTCTATTACCGGGTCATGTATGTCTTGTTTTCAGCGAGTCGTCAGACGCGGTTTATCAGATAGGTAAAGATGGAATACAAATAAAAAAGAAAATTGACGTCATTGATGGATCAAAAAGTAAATATTGTGCTGTGTATGAAGATGAACGTTCAAGATTGATTGTTACTGGCTATCAAAGCATAATATCAATACAAACATTACAGCCAAATAAAGTATAGAATACTTACCTTAATTCGGACAAGCAGATGACATATATCCATACATTGTATTTGTGATTTGTAAATTCCGTGATTGGCAGTGTCATAAGTGTAGCTTGTTTGGTCATATATAGTCTTATATTGAAGACAATGTTTACATTATAATACATTTTAGTGTGGTTTTTGTGCCGCTCATTGACATCCAATTTACTTGTAAACCGTGGACAAAATTAGCATTTTCCAAGACATTGTGCCATATATATTGATGACATTAATATAGGAACCACTTGTCTTGTCTGTCATTTATCTATTAGTACTGTAATAGTACTGAATAGTTACAGTCAATTTAAAGCGGGTAGTTTTAAATACGAACTACGAGTGCAAAAAAATAATTATTCGGTGCTAGGGAATTCTTCGCAACCGACGTTGTCTAGCGTACACAAAAAGCTAACCATTATTGTAAATAAATAGTTTCATGAACACTTGATATCAGTTTTGTAGACGTACATGTTATATATATACAGGATATTTTTTATTGTAAAGAAGATACTGTATGTTTGATAATGCCATATTTGTACATTATGCTACTTTGTTATTCTATTATTTTGGAAATACATGTATTTCTGATCTTGTTGATTGTTCATTTCTTCATGTCTATGCATTTTATAAAAATCAATAGTATTTTCAAAATTCACGTGTATGAGTGGTTATCTCATTGCTTAATCTTTGATGTTAGTTCATGATAATTGAACATTGAGCAAATTTATGACTCAACCTTAAATAATCTAAACGAAACATTTGTCACAAAATTGGACCACGTTCAGTTCATATGAACAATCCAGATGTACAGGTGAACGTACTGAATTATGGGCACCGCCATCTATCAACATGGTATTTATCTATATTTTCATTTTTCAAATACCCAATAACAACACTCGTAGATTAAAAAAACAAAACAATAAAATAAAAACACTAATTCGTAACATTTTTTACATAACTAAATCATGACATCAGGTAGGACTAGGTATTGCATAATAAAAAACCCTATTAACAGTTAATGTACATACATGTACATAAAATAGACATTATTGAAATATAGTTAAACCTGTGAACAAAGGTCACCCTTGAGAATGACACAATATGGCCTTAGATGACGGATGACCTTTATTCAGAGGTCATTTTGTTCGAAATAAACAGTAACAGTTTTTAAAAGAATTGCTCTTAATCAGTGTGCGGCTTATATTCGGACGTGGTCGCCAGCACAGATATACAGATGCCTGTATATTATAACTATGAAGTTGATTTCAATGAAAATATCTATGTTGTCAAAAAGACTACAAACACGTACTGTGAAATATGAAGGTATGCACTTAGACAACAAAAACAACAACAACAACAACAACTATTAATTTGTATAATGCTCATCAGTGATCATTAGTAAAATAGTTTAGTGGTAAATACAAATATGTAGGTGAAGTTTTACTAGCACTCCACTTTCGGATTCAATGGTGGGAGAGAAATGAAATAGCATTCAATGAAATAGCATTCAATTATTGAATTTCCCCGCCCCTGCAAAACCACGTTCATTCTATTGTGCTAAATTACTTATTGTTATATAACTAACCACTAAGACATGAGTATATATAGATACATAACAAATATGAATAAATAATATGCAGTACATAACCATTTTATTTAAAAATGAGAAAATCTTTCATGTATGTACCATAATACTTCAGTAATAAAAACAGTTGGGAGCTACCGTCGGTTTTTATATTAAGTAAAATCAAAGTGAGGAAATATTTCTTAAAGTTATGTGGATCTTATAACTGGGTTTCTTTATAATTTGTTGTCACCATTTGCAGTTTTACCGTATTTCTATAACCTTTAATAACATAAACATAATTGATATTCTTAATATACAGACACAAAGGACATGTATCTTTATATATTAATGTTTTATCTACATATAAGGAAGTTCTATCTTTATACATTAATGTTTTGTCATTATAGAATCAATTTTTGTATTTATATATAGAGATTTTGTCATTATATATTTGTCGCGTACATCTACGTTCTACGGTTGCATAATGGGGACATAGGAAATATTTTATTTACCGCGTGCGCACGTAGTAACTACGGCGTGCGCACGTGATAATTACCACGTGCGTACGTGAAAGCTACTGAGTGCGCTCTTGATAGCTACTGCGTGTGCACGTGATAATTACCAAGTACGTACGTGATATCTACTGCGTGCGTAGCTGAAAGCTACTGCGTATGCACGTGATAACTACTGCGCGCGCACGTGATAGCTATTACGTGCACACACAATAGCTACTACGTGCGTACGTGGTACCTACTGCGTGTGCACGTGATAGCTACTACGTGCGCACGCAATAGCTGACCAATAAGAGTACGTGTCAGTTCTGCAATTTTGATAACGGACAGGGAATCGCTAATTTGTAGTAGCTGTTACGTGCGCACATAAGAGCAATCACGTGCGCACTCAGTAGCTATCACATGCGCACGCAGTAGCAATCACGTGCGCACGCAATAGCTTTCATGTACGCACGCAGTAGATATCGCGTACGCAAGTGGTAATTATCACGTGCGCACGCAGTAGGTATCACGTGCGCACGCAGTGGCTATCACGTGCGCACGCAGTAGCTTTCACGTACGCACGCAGTAGATATCACGTGCGCACGTGGTAATTATCACGTGCGTACGCCGTAGCTACTAAGTGCGCACGCCGTAGTTACTACGTGAGCATGCCGTAAATAAAATATTTCTTATGTCCCCTTTATGCCACCGTAACGTTCAGTGATTATGACATTACATATATATCAAAATAGTTGCTTAACGCATTCCATACTAGTATGTCCGAATTCATGTTTCCTCTCGCACAGCTTACAAAAACAATGTTCGTCGTTTTAATTTCCTACAGGCTAAATCCCGAACAGATAAGTTGTTAAAAGCTAGAGTAAAAAACGCTAAATTATACTGGAGTCTTTTAAAAGAAAGCTCATGCCCAACCAATATTAACGCAAACAGTAAATGTAAAATATCGATAAATCAATTTTCACAATATTTCAAAGCTATAAATAATCCTGCTGACAGGTTTTTTCAGGCAGATGAAGGCATAATTCACTTTAATGAAAGATATTTAAATTCCGAACGCAAAATTTTGTTTAAAGAGCTAGATAGCTGCATACACATATCAGAATTAAATTTAGCTTTAAATCAGTTATCAAATAACAAAAGCGCTGGCCCAGGTGGTATTATCAATTAATTTTTAACATACTGCCGCCATGTCTTGTCACCGTTTCTTTTGACATTATTCAACAAGATTTTAAATATGGGTTATTTCCCAACATCCTGGAGTGAAGGCTATATAATACCCATTCACAAAAAACACTATATAAATAATTTGAATAATTGTATAGGTATATCTTTATTGAGTGTTATTGGCAAACTCTTTACACGCATTATAAATAATAGATTGTCAACATGGGCGGATACATATCATATATATATTGAGGCACAAGCTGGCTTTCTCGCTAATATGGGAACAATCGATAATATATATGTCTTACATGGTATCATAAACCATTTCATAAACCAAAATAAAAAACTGTATTGTGCATTTTTCAAAAGCCTTCGATTATGTAGTTCATCAAAATATTTGGTATAAATTAATCAAACTTGGATTAAGAGGTAAAATTTTCAACATCATTAAATCAATGTACGATTCCGTCAAATCGAAAGTGAAAGTAGGTTGTAAGACAAGTGAATCTTTTGAGTGCTTTCTAGGTGTCCGTCAGGGAGAAAGTTTAAGTCCGTTTTTTTTCTTTATATATTAATGATCTATTGGACGTTTTGTACGTGAAAGGTTTTAAAGGCATAGATATAAATTTTATGAAACTATATTTATTAATGTACGCTGACGATATCGTTATTATGTCTGAATCACAGGAAGATTTACAGAACGGTTTAAATATTTTATACTCGTATTGTCAAAGATGAAAACTTAAAGTAAATACTAACGAAAATAAAATCGTAGATTTCAGAAAAGGAGGTATATTACCCAAAAATATGAAATTTTATTATAATGACCTAGAACTCGAAATAATCAGCAAGTTTACTTACTTGGGAATTGTTTTCACTAGTGGGGGTTCTTTTAATGAAACCCAAACTGCGTTAGCTGGTCAAACACTAAAATCAGTTTTTAAATTAAGAAAATATTTAGTTAAATTTACAGATCTGGATATTAAACATTCATTAGACCTATTCGATAAGTTAATTTCTCCAATACTAAATTACGGTAGCCAAGTTTGGGGTTTTCATCATGCGCAAAAAATAGAACGTGTTCACTTACAATTCTGCAAATCTTTATTAGGCGTTAAATCGACCACACAAAATGGCTTTATACATGGTGAATTAGGCAGGATAAATTACCAGAGTAGAAGACTTATATCAATTATAAAATTGTGGTTTAAAACAATAAATGCAGATGATAGGAAATTTATAAAAATAATATATAACATGATGCTAAATGATATTGATACATTTCCAAACAAAATAAATTGGGCTTCTTTATTAAGAGATACATTAAATAGACTAGGTTTTCATGAAGTTTGGTTAAACCAAGGAGTAGGGGATTCTGTTGTTTTTATCAACATATTTAAACAAAGAGTAAATGATTTATTCAAAACTGGAATGCAAGAATAAATGAGTCAACAAGAAGTACATGTATATTCTATAGAAACTTTAATGATTTGGGCTATAAATCGTACTTATCCTCAGTAAATATTAAAAAGTTTAGATTTGCTTTAACACGCTTAAGAGTTGCTTCACATAGACTCGAAATTGTGTCTGGTAGATGGAAACAACCCGCCACTCCTTTTAATGAACGTCGTTGTAAAATCTGTAATATACTCGAAGACGAGCATCATTTTATGATTGAATGCAAACTTTATAAAAATATACGTCATAAATATATCAAACCTTATTTTTACAAGAATGCTAGCTTATTTAAAACTATACAATTATTTGAAAGCAATAATGTAGAGGAAATTCGAAATTTAGCTATGTATGTTTACCATTCTTTCTTACTTAGAACCGATTACTTGAAGGAAAATTAACCTGTTATCATGATAGTATCACTATGTACATTGTATCATACTCTTCTAACATTCCTTCAACTTTATAACAAACTTAATGTTCAATCTAATACTAGTAGTATACATCCATAACTGTGTGTCTTAATCGATTCCTTGTTATTTTATATGATTATACAGTACATATTTGATTCTAATATGGGACTATCTTGTACAAGTGTGAACGTTTATACATATCAGATCACCCAAATAATGTTGTTAGTATTGGAAATTATAATTCAGTGTAAAATTGTGTTCTTCTTGCTTGTTGATTTGTTGTTATTATGCTAAGTATGTTTAATCCTACGGTTGTAACTAATGATTATTCTTTATAAGCAGGGTTGATTAAATGTTTGCCTGCATTTATAAACATAATTTAATGGATTTGTGTGTGTGTGTGTGTGTTTTTGATTTCTTGTCTTTTTTTGTTTGTTTTTCTATTATCTTCTTGTCATCAAATTAAATGTAGTCTAAAGGGCGTGATACAGCCCTTACATTATTAAATTTTATTTGTTATTAGTAATGTTTGCTTAGTAATCCATTGGATTATTCTAATACACTGGTAACATATATCTATCATCTTGAACCAATTATAATATCCATTTTTGTATATTTGTTCAGTGATCATTTCTGATCAAAACAAATATGCAAGTTGGCTTTATATATATTATAATCTTAATAAAGTTTGAAACTTTGAAACTTTGTAAACACATATCTTACAAAAGCGGTTTGTCACGAAAAAAATCCTATTTTTTTCCATGTAACCCGTATACATATATATTGAAGGGGAAGAACTTCGATAATTCGAATTTTCCAACGTATGTTGTAATCTTGCATGTTATTGCAACGCAGAACAAAATATTTAACTCGTATATAGTGCAACGTGTGGGCAACTCAACTGCGCTAAAAGCCGAAAACATGATACAAGGTTAAGATTAAGTGTATGAAGCTCGGCGAATTTTCGAAAATGTCATCGTTTATTTTTTATCAGATCCCTGCTATTTTTATAAAGTCCTTGAAACTGTCGATCTATGTAGGTCAGCTATTTTCAGAAAATATAATCAGTTCGCAACCGCCCTAAATACCAATAAAACAGATCTACACAAAATGGCGACTGGAGGAAATTCGGATCAATTAAACGAAAGTAAAAATGCTTGCTGTTCGTCGTGCTCGGAAGATGGACATAATTCGAAAGCTAGACATTATTGTGTGGACTGCGCATTTTATTTCTGTAGTAAATGTGTTCAATGTCACAAGCTTATCCCGGTTTTAAAATCTCATCAGTTAAACGATGTTGATGTTTCTAACTTGACGACTGTTGATGAAGATGAAGATAGTGGACCGGTTTCTAAAAAGATCATGAAATGTTTCATTCATGAAGATATGCCGATTGATACATATTGCAAGGATCATGATGAAATATGTTGTGGAACCTGTGCTATCGTAAAACATAGGTAATCATATTTATGGTATATTATTGGTTTGTTTTGGGGAACATGCTGGTGTTATTTTATCAACCGATATTTCGCTCTGATATTTGGCATGCATTTTGTCAATATGTTACCTAACATGTATATAAAATAATGGCTATGACAAGTCTCATAAATAACACTGTCCACGAACTTTAGGGATGACTCTCGATCTAGAAATTTAAGGGAATTCGATTGAAAGATTGTACTTTAATACATAATTATATGCATTTGGATCATACTTATCTTAATTTTGATTTTTAACCGAAATATGATTCGAAGCGTTTACGTAAAGAGCATAATCTGTTACTGTAGTGCTCTTATTAGTTATTAAAATACAAAACATACTCATGTAAGCCACCATCAACTTCTTTCAGATCGTGTCAGCCTTCATTTATCTCCGTTGCAGCCAAAGATTTCAATTCAAATCATGAGGTAAATGAATGCAGAGGAAATTTGAACAACGCTCTTATCCAATTCAAACAAGAGAAAGGGAAACGTACTAAAAATATTGAAAGTATTGGTAAACAGAAAATTGAACTGATTGACACGATTGATAAATATGAGGAGATGATTATTGCAAAGATAAAGAAGTTAGCCAATAACTCGAGAAATGAAGTACGTTCAAAATATGAGAAAGACAAGGAAGCTCTGGATAAAGATGTTGAAGCGATAGATGCTGCGATAACAACAACGGCTGCGTATATTGACAAACTAGAACAATCTGATGATGATGATGAGCTCCTGTTTGTTAACATTAAGACAAGTAAACTAGTAATAAAAGACGGCGAATCACTCATAGAAGTTGTTGGGAAGGATTTTTGTGAGAGAGAACTCAAACTGTTTTTAAACAAGACGTTAGAGACAACTGTAGACGAGATGGAATCATTGGGCAATTTCAAAGACGATTTTGTTATCCACGGATACAAGTCGATATTTCAGAAAAATACAAATTCTCTTTGCAATCAAAGGACGAGTGTATTTGATATGTGTTTTATAGGCACTGGTGACCTGCTTTTAGCAGACCATAACGGTCAATCACTGAAACGATTTAATCCAGAGTTGGAATATAAAGATGAGATACAGTTACCAGGTAAACCAATAGCTCTTTGTACAATGGAAGAACATGAAGTGGGAGTAAGAATATGGTATACAAGAGAAGTACACATTGTATCACTTGGAAAAACGATGCAACTGAAATCAAACTTCACCCTTAACGGCAATGGATATGGGATGACATATGATGCTGGAGAGATATTTGCATGTGAAGAAAAGAAAGTAAATGTCTATAGTAAAACTGGGAAGCACCTAAGAACGTATGACAAAGATACTTATGGTAAGCAGATGTTCTCAGAATGCAGGCAGATTGCAGTAAGTGTGATTAAAGATATATATGTGACCGAAAACACCAAGGGTTTGGTTATTTTAGATAAAACCGGAAATTTGAAAATGAATATAACTTCATTTGATTTCTTAGACAATTGGTATTTATGTCTATTACCGGGTCATGTATGTCTTGTTGGAAGCTCAAATGGCGAGGTTTGTCAGATAGATAAAAATGGAAGACAAGTAGAAAAGCTAATTGTCACAAATGAAGGACGAACAACTACGTATTGTGCTGCTTTTGATCGTGGTAACTGTAGACTGATTGTTGCTGGCGATTCAAGCATTATATCAGTATATACATTACAGCCTTACAGCAGCACACATATGAAGTTATAATCGCATAATCAGAGTCCGTTTTCAGCGTACATATTGTTTCAAAAATAAAATACTGTTGTGACTGTAATTTGCTTGTGTGTATGATTGGCTGAAAACATGAAAGGTACTCGTAATTGTAAATATAAAAAGTCATGAGTAAGTGTATGTGGTATGTTGGTGTTGAAATCACTGACATAACAATATTTGTGTTATTAACCTTTTACATACAGATTGAAGTTTGAATTAATGAATAAAACATGGATAAATTGAGACTTCCATAAAAAGTAAGTGCTCTACTAAAGTTATTGTTTGTTCTTCGACAAGTTGTGCGAGTGTCTTACAAAACATTTGTTTGATTAGACATTTAAAGACATAATAACACTCATGTTGGTGATATTCATGATGTTTTCCAGCATATATAAATTATTTAGTACAGTAAAACACAGTTATGATGAACTCCGACATAATATAGAGAACCGGACAGATACATGCATTTGGATATTTGGAAATTCACTATAACTTCGATGTACTGTAGACGAACTTTAATCATTGATGTAAATACATGTTCTTATCGACACATTATTTCGGTTGACTATTATCTTAAATTGTAGAATTGGTAGTTTAATTTCTTGAAATGTACATATATATTCCAGTATTACTGATGATACTATTTTCGACTATTAATCTTTTCTTATTATCCAGTCCTGTATATCTTTACAGGAAGAAGCCCTTTCCAACTCATATTTACACCCTGTCTGTATCCTTATTGAAGCTCTTCCAAAGATAGATAATCCATAACTTAAAATGAGCCCCCCCCCCCAATACTACCTTACCAACGTCCCGCAATCCCAAACCCAACAAACACACTGGGCGATAAAAAACTGGAAGATAAAACATAGTCTACCGGACTGTACCGCCTGAGACCGGTTGCTGTAACCAAGCCACTAGGTAGCCAAGCCAATGGTGGGTGGAGTAGACTAGATTTGAGGGATCAACCTCAAACTCATCACTGGTGAAACATAGAAATAGGTTTTTGAAGTTAATATTGACATTTCTGTATGTATAATAGAGTCAATATTGAATGTTTTGACTTATGTTTACTTAACTTAGTCCATATATGTACTTGAATGGTGTTTCTATCAGCTGATGTTTTATTGCTCTTTACAATCTCTGCTAAACTGACGTAATAAAAATACCCTCGTACATGCGCTACCTACTCACCAATAAGGCTTCTAACCAACTTTTTTGGCCTCTCGGTTATTTTCTTTATGAAATAAAAATAAAACCAAAAACATTCCGACTTGTATTTTAGGTTCAATATAAAAATATGGAAACAAACATATTTTAGGAATGGCCTCGCACTTTCATGCCTAGACTGATTAAAAGCCAAGACTTATTAGGAAACTGAAGGAAATTGCAAGTGTTGCAAACTTAAATATCCAGAAACATAAAATCTAAAGCAGAAACAAGTTCCATCCATGCGGTATCTTCATTGTTTTCAAGGATAAGTCACCGGACATAGTTTATGAGATAGGTAAAGATGGGACACAAATTAAATGAAAATTGACGTCATTGATGGATAAAAAAATAAATAGAGTGCAGTGTACGAACATGAACGTTAAAGATTGATTGTTACTGGCTATCCAAGTATACTATCAATAAAAACATTACAGCCAAATAAAGTATAGAATAATTGCGTTATATCAGACAATCAGATGACATATACATTGTGTATTTATTTTTTATATAGACTCATCACAACTCATGGAATGTGTATTAAATTCTATGATTGACAACTTGTCGTTAGTGTAGCTTATTTGGTCACAGCTAGTCTTTTGTTGAGGACATTCTTTTACCGCTCATTGACTACCAATTGAATAGTTTCACCAATACTTGTTGCTGTCTGTTTTGTTGACGTTCATGATTCTATATACAGGGTATTGTATATTATAAAAGGTACTATATGTTTGAAAATGTCATATTTCTACCTTATGCTACTTTCTCATTCTATTATTTTGGAAATATATCTGCATTACAAGTATTTCTGATCTTGTTGATTGTAACTAAACTTCATTTCTATCCATTTCATAATCAAAGCTCTGAAGGTTCTGCTGTTGTTCGGAAGTACAAATCTGTCAAAAGTTGATTTCTATGTAGGGTGAGTTTTGGGAAAAAAAACAGACTATAGTTCGCGCATGAATTTTGATGCAGACATAAGTACTACGAACGCTTTTCTACACCCGCTATGCAGTTGTTCCCGTTCCATGTGCTTTCAATACTTTATGTTTCCCATCTGATCACCAAATGTAGTCCAGCAATTAGCATAATATTATAGTCTACATTACCTGCCTCTTTGAATACTCAACTTATGCAGAATGTAATAAATACCATACATGAAGACATGCTCGAAGAAAAAGTCAGATAATTAGATAAATTCATAGAGAGGCCTTTACTCTGAGGTGGTCGCAAAACTAGATGACTGTACAGTACAACCTCTGTAGAGCATACCATGTGGGAGCTGCAAATATTGGCCGTTGTTAAGAGGTTATTGCTCTACAGAAGTTAAATCTGTAGTAAATTTCAGCTTAGGGAAATTTTGAAGGTGTTGTTTTAGAGAGGTTGTTGCTCTACAGAAGGCGCTATGGAGAGATTGTAGTGTACTACTAAATCATTCATAACATATAACTATGTAAACTGAGACATGAACATATATAAATAAATAACAGATATGAATAAATAATATACACCGTACATAACTTGACTATTTATAAATAAGTAACACTTTAATGTAAGTATTATAACACTTCAGTAATATGTTATTTGGGACAAACAGTCGGTTTTATATTAAAGTACAAACATTAAAATCAAAGTGAGGAAATATTGAGAAAAATATGGGGTTCTTTTAACTAGGTTTCTTTATAATTCGAAGCGGTCGCTATTTGCGGTTTTACCGTATTTGTATAACCTTCAATAATATAAATATGATATTCACAATATACAGACACAAAGGACGTGTAAGAATACCTTACGACGAATGTTAAACTTGCAAAATGATGATACAAGATATGATCAATGTAATACTACGCTAAGATATAAACACATGGGTACACTACTCAACCATTATCTCATGTTTGAAATTTAAATCAAGAGATTCAGTGTATGCAGGTTGTAGATTTTTCGAAAATGCAATTGTGTTTTAGATCCCGGCTATATTTAAATTATGTATGTTAGTTGGTATTTTCAGAAAATATTATCAGTTCGTTACTGTCTTACTAATAAAACTGACCTACACAAAATGGCGACTGGAGGTTATTCTAATTTTTCCTTCGGATCAGTTAAACGAAAGTAAAAGTGCTTGCTGCTCACCGTGCTCGGAACATGGAATTAATTCGAAAGCTAGACATTATTGTGTAGACTGTGTACTTTATTTCTGCAATAAATGTATTCAATGTCACAACACAATCCCGTTATCAAAATCTCATCAGTTAAACAATGTTGATGTTACTAGCTGGACGACTGATGATGAAGATGAAGAAGGTGGACCAGTGTCTAAAAAGATCATGAAATGTATTGTTCATGAAGATAAGCCGATTGATACTTATTGCAAGGATCATGATGAAATATGTTGTGGGTCATGTGCCATTGTTAAGCATAGGTAATGATTAATTAAATAAGTAGAAACAGAAACAATTGATCAATTTGCTCAACATAATTAATCACTCGAAATAAATTTTATTCTTTGGTACATATACATGTAGATCTATATAACTATTTAGCCTAAAACGTCGGTATATAACTTATTAAAATATAGTCGAAAAAGTCGTAAAACCCGAAACTTTTGTTACAGAAAAAATATTTGATAATGATTATTAATGTGTTGTAAACGTGTTTCATATTTTGGTCTGGTTTATATACGTTTACCATTTAAGTTCTTTTTGTGACTTTGATCTTTAGGAATCTTCTGAAAACACATATCTTCTAAAGGAACTACTAAAATACGTAATCGAAAATGCATGGGAATATGGGTAAGATGGTTTATGAGACAGTTGTAAATTCTTAAAGCTGGATTCGTTTTATATCGACGACAATATAAGGGGATGCTTGAAGTTTAGTTAAGTACGTAATATAAATCAAAGCTCTGAAAGTTCTGCTGTTGTTCGGAACTACAAAGTTAAATTTCTTTGTAGGATGAGGAATTGGGCTGAGTTTTGGAAACCGAACGATAGTTCGCGCATGAAATTTGATGCAGACCAAAGTAGTACGCTTTTCTACACCCGCCATGCAATTGTTAAAGTTGTTCCCGTTCCATGTGCTTTCAGTATTTTGATTTATGTTTCCCTATCTGATCTACAAAAGTAGTTCAGCATTTAGCATATATAGTCTGCATTACCTGCCCTTTTGTATACTCAACTTATGCATATTATAATGTAATATCTCATACATGAAGACACACACAAAGGAAAAGTTGCACGGTATAAGCATTAACTTTATCGATTGAAATTTCCCGATGAACCACTTTTTAGCTCACCTGGCACAGAGTGCCAAGGTGAGTTTTTAGGATCGAGCTATGTCTGTCGTCGTCCATCCGTCCGTCCGTCCGTACCAGAGGTAGGTCGTGGGGTTAGGGTTAGTACAAATCGACATTATGGGGTTACAGTACGTACAAACCACCGTTGTGGGGTAAAATTTTCTCTTGTTGGGTAAATAAAATACTGTTGTGGCGTTGAAAAATAGTAAAGGAATATAGAAGGAAAAAAACAATAATGTAGCTCTCGTAAGGATGTCCGTCCGTCCGCACGCATGCAAGGGTGGTTGTGGGGTTAGGGTTTGGGTTAGCGTTAGTACATTTAGGTCTTGTGGGGTTCAGATACGTACAAACTGGACTTGTGGGGATAATTTCGACTTGTGGGGTGTGACTTGTGGGGTTAAAAACACCGAAAAGATCAAAGGGATCACCCCACAACATACCTCTCATGAGAATGTCTGTCCGTCCGTCGTCAACAATTTCTTCAAACAACATCTCTTTCTAAGACTCTCGGCCTAGAGCTTAGATATTTTATAAGTAGCATTGTCTTGTGGACCTCAACCAAGTTTGTTCAAATTATGGCCCCGGGGTCAAAATTGGCCCCACCCCGGGGTTTACTCTAATTTATATTTGAAAAGTAAAAAATCTTCTTGTCCAAAACCACGTGGCCTAGAGCTAAAATATTTTGTATGTAAATTGTCTAGTTGATCTCTACTGACTTTGTTCAAATTACGACTGCAGGGTCAAAATTGGTCCCGCCCCGGGGATCACTTGATTTATATAGGCCTATATAGGATATTTAAAAAAAATCTTCTTGTCCAAAACCTCAAGGCGTAGAGCTTAAATAGTTTGTATGTAGCATTGTCTTGTGAACCTTAACCCAATTTGTTCAAATTATGACCCTGTGGTCAAAATTGGCCCCGGGTTTACTCTATTTTATAAAGGAAAATTAAAAAATCTTGTTCCAAACAACAAGGCCTAGAGCTAAGATAATTGGGATGTAGCATTGTCTAGCAGATATCTACTAAGTTTGTTTTAATTATGGTCAGGGTGTCAAAATTGGTCCCGCCCCAGGGTCATTTGATTTATATAGGCCCAAATAGGAAAATTAAAAAATCTCCTTGTCAAATTTCTTAGTTACATTATCCTCTTTTCAGCTTAACTGTAATTTCTTGTCTATTTCTTTTCAGAATATTGTTTTAATTTCATTTCACTTTTTAGCTCACATGTCACAAAGTGACAAAGTGAGCTATTAGGATCACTCTCCGTCCGGCGTCGTGCGTCGTGCGGTGTGCGTCGTGCGTCGTCAAACTTTTTGTTGTGACCACACTAGGGGCCACATTTTTGGCTCAATTTTAGCAAAACTGGGTCAGAATGTTAATATCAACAAAATCTCGGACGAGTTCGATATTGGGCCATTTGGGGTCAAAAACTAGGTCACCAGGGCCAAATAAGGGAAAACCTTGTGAACACTTTAGAAATCACTGTTTTGAATTTATCTTCATGAAACTTTGTCAGAATGTTTATTTTAATAATATGTAGGTCAAGTTTGGAAATGGGTAATTTCTGTAGTAAAATTAGGTCACTAGGGCAAATTGCTGGAAAACCTTGTGAACACTCTAGAAGTCACTGTTTTGATTAGATGATCATGAAACCTTGTCAGAATGTTTGTCTTCATAATATCTTGGACGAGTTCGAACATGGGTCATCTTGGGTCAAAAACTAGGCCGCTAGGTTAAATCTTATGAAAAACCATGTTAACACTGTAGATTTCACAGTTATTATTGGATCTTCACCAAACTTTGTCAAATCATTTGTTTTAATGATATAACGGTCAAGTATAAATATGGGTTACCTGGGGTCAATAACTAGGTCACCAGGTCAAATCTTAGGAAAACTTTGTTAACACTGTAGATGTCACAGTTTTAATTGGATCTTCACCAAACCTTGTCAAAATGTTTGCCTCAATGATATGTGGGTCAAGGATGAACATGGGTCAGCCGGGTTCAAAAACTGGGTCACAAGGTCAAATCTTAGGTAAAAATCTTGTGAAAGCTCTAAATGTCATGGTTTTGATTGGATCTTGGCCAAACTTTATCAGATTGTTTGTCTTACTGATATTAAGGAGAAGATCAAATATGGGTTACCTAGGGTCAAAAACCAGGTCACAAGGTCACATCTTAGGAAAACCTTATTAACACTGTAGATGTCAAATTTTGATCGTATCTTCACCAAACCTAGTCAGACTGTTTGTCTTAATGATATGTAAGACAAATTCGAACATAGGTCGTCTGGGGTCAAAAACTAGGTCACCGGTTCAAAACAATGTTTTAATGAGTGAACAGTGATTGTCATGTGAGCGATATAGGGTTATCTTGGCCCTCTTGTTATATAAATTATATGAATACAATTATTAACCAATTATTCAATTCTACCAATATATTTTAAAATAAATATTATAGTTTCTATTAAATTATTCTGTCCTGATTTTGATTGTTCCATTGACTGTTGCTCACCTCAGTCGTGTTGTGTTTCAGCCTATTTTGTCCTAATGTTTTATGCATAACATTTATGTTTTGCTGTTCTGGGCTTCGTTTATTTCACATATTAAAACTGTTTCATTACTATAAACTTTCATACATGAGTTTGTTTTTGCTTTATTAAGGGTTAAAATACCGAAAGCATTTTAACAGATTTATGAAGTGAGTATAATATCAAGGTACGTGTACATTCGCATAACAGAGTACTTAAATCTCTAATTGCGCGAATATTTCTTTCGTCGAATCCCAGACAATAGACTGATCGTTAGGAGAACACACTTTCAAAAAAATGAAATAGAACGCAACACGTACTATGATACATTTTTATTAAAACGAGTCCCCTTTGTTACTCAGCTACAGATAATTACAGTATTAGTACTAATTTAATATAATATACTAGTATAATGTTACACATGTTTTACAGAGTTAGTGGAAACTTACTGTACGCATACACACACACACATATATATGTCAATATTATAAAATTATCATTAAGTCATAGATGTTATAAATAATTTAAAAAAAAAAGTATAACACATTGAAGCAGATATATGAGCATCAAGCCCTTGTTCACTAAATTTGGCAACTTTGTTCATCCAATAGAAATGAAATTGAACCAGATTATTTTAAAAATGTTAAAAATATGTTATTTGCAAGAGAAGTATTCCCCCCTTGGGTTTAACGTCATTTGATGACTTTCCAGCTTTAACAATTATTGATAAAGACCCCATGCTTACATCGTGAAATTTGGTCTCGTGTGAGATTCGAACTAACAGGGCTCAGGAGATGTTGGTTACAAGTCCGAGACTCTATCCACTCCACCACGAAATATGGACAGGGTAGTGAAACAGTCAACGTATGATATATTATCTTGATCTACACGTATTTAATGTTTAATATAGTTTTACATTTACATTGGTACTCCCAACAATCAATTGCTGATTATGACTGGGAGGTTGGGAACAAGTATCAAAACTGAAATATTATATTACAAAATCTTATGTTAGTGAATATTATTTACAACTTTGTTAAAGATAAAAACAGAATGGTATCTAGAAAACAAACATGGAAACATAACTGCATGTAAAACAAACAATGAAAAAAAGAAGCACACACATAATATGTATAACATTATACAATGTACGTAAATATATGTTACAGGTGTAACGTTACTCGAAGAATGTAGATGAGTCAGTACACATGCAATTATTTGAATATGGTATATGAAGACATGTACATTGGCATGCTTGCACTGCGAAATTGCATATATATCTATATCATAAATATTATCAGAATATTGGAACCGACTAACCGGCACTAAGCACCGCATTGAAATTGCACATAGTATATTTGCGAACTAAACAAATGTAAGTTAGCAGATGCAGTTAGGCATTGTCTGACCGATTTAGGGACTGTCTTGTGTCAAACACGAGTTCTCTGAACATGTCATTCCTTCATTTTAACAATCTCAGATTGCATTTACTACAGTAGGGTTCGACTTGGTAGGATGCCAACGTTATCCCACCCTGATAGTAACAAATACGCATGAACGTGAATTAGCAACAAGAAGAAGTAATGCCAAAGCGAATCCTTACACAATGACTAACATAACCACCATACCGGTGTCAAAATAAGTATCAGTCATATGTTTTAAGTATCAGTTACTAGTACATGTCAATTTATTTGTTATTCCTTAAAAATGTGATAGATAGATACTTATCTCAAATCCATAAGGCTAACTGACCCATGAGGGCAAGCAAAATATTTACAAACATATTAATACATAGCATGATTAATTATAATTATAATATATATATCATAAATACACTTCATTGGGTTGAAGATGTATACATTATAATACGATAATGAATGTTAATGTTTCAACAATTCATTAAAAAATGACATGTTTATGTAAGTTATACATTTTAATAATACATAGAACAATTTCTATATAAAAAACTGTTATTTTTCTATCTACACCGCAAATGCCAATGGGTGAATAAAAACGAAAAGGTATTACAGTGCTAACTTCATCCAATCATACAGTAACGTGTACTAGGGAAATTACATGGCAAAATTCGAATAAGTGCTGAACAAGTTTATGTACGCTGTTGCACACTGGGACCCATTCATTTAAAAACAACATCCATCATTCAATATGAGTATGAATATGGTTAAAAAGATATATACTATTCCATGTGCAAAGAACAATCTAAACTCTTCACTTAAAAATAGAATTACAAAGAAATACAGTTTTTATTAATATTACATTTACCTGTATTGGCAAAACTGAATCTGTTATTGTTTATATATATTGGTATTATGAATTATGTTAATTCTTGTACATTGAAGAAAGAAATAAATGAAAAAAAAGTTTATATCTGTAGACAATTGAATGAAACAGTTTTGGTCTATTCAAGTTGCTTGATAGGATTGCATTTCATTAGTTATAATCAAACCTTATTGGGTATGGTTTTATTCCTCATGAGACGTACGTGGCGGACTGTGCTACTGAAACTGACTTGTTGTTCACATTCAAGTTTCTCCAGTAGTACAGCTATCGTACAAAATAGTCCACTTCTTTCGAAAGCATTACTGCATGACCTGCAGCGACGATCCCGAACTCGGATTGCCGGTTTACAGCGCACTAAATACAGGACCACGGCTGCGACCGTCTAGCAAGTGAGCAAAATAGTAATGATTAATATTCAACACTTATTATGCCAAATACTTATCATCCGTAACACGTTACCTTTGATGTATTTTTGATAGTAAGAATTGATTTGGTGAATGATTGTTTCGTCTCAAGTTCGGAACAACTGATTGTGAAGAAATCAATCCCCATTGTATGTTTAACCTCTGGAAGATATACACCAACCTTGTGCTGGAAGTAAATTTGAAATGGACTACAATACAATACCAGGAATGAATTACAAATTACACTTTTATTAACTGCCTTCGTATTGAATAAAATGTTTGAGTCCGTCAGAAAACTGATCAAGAAAACATTTTAAAAACTAGAAATGTGTCCGTAGGACACGGATGTCCCTGCCATTTCACATTGAAATGAGTGTTGTGTGGCAAATATGTGAATACAACATAGGGCAGGTTGCTTGGGAATGCTGCCCATAGTGGGAGGTAAAGATCACCTAAGGGTGGTAAACACGCAACTACATGTACTTTCACTATTTCGATATAAGGAATGAACGTAAATATTTAAGTGTCCACTGTGACCTTGACCTTTGAGTAAGCGACACAGTTCTCGCACATGCCACGTCGTCTTAATATGATGAACATTTGTGTCAATTTATTTCAAAATCAAATTATGCATGACAAAGTTATGAGCCAGACGCGAACATACACTTTCACTACATCCATAATGATATACACAAACTTTGAACGTCCACTGTGACCTTGACCTTTGAGCAAGTGACACAGTTGATGCGCTTGACATGTCGTCTTGATAGGATGAACATTTGTGCCAGTTTATTTCAGAATCCAATCATGCATGACAGAGTTATAAGCCGGACACGAACATATACATATAATGCTTTAAGTGTCGACTGTGACCTTGACCTTTGAGTAAGCGACACAGTTTTTATTCATGACACGTCGTCTTGATATGATAAACATTTGTGCCAATTTATTTCAAAATTCAATCATGAATGACAGAGTTATAAACCGGAGACAAACGTATACATCTAATGCTTAAAGTGTTCACTGTGACCTTGACCTTTGAGCAAGCGAACCAGTTTTTGCGTATGACACAACATGTTGTTATGCTGAACATTTTAGCCAAATTATTTCAAAATCCAAACAAACAAACAAACAAACAAACAAACAAGCAAACAACAAACGAACGAACGAACGAACGAACGAACGAACAAACAAACAAACAAATAAAACAAGACAAACTAACAAACAAAACAAAACAAAACAAACAAACGGACAGGGTAAACGCTATATAGCATCCGCGATTCATGGCGGGGGCATCATGAATAGAAATACTAACGATAAAAAGATGTCATACGGAAATCAACAAACAATACCTGGTTGTAAGAAACAGCATCGTTCATATCAACAATACAATGACACTTAGTCTGATATATTAGGCACAGAAAGTCAAATAGACTTGTTGGGAGTGGAGTCTGGATAGATACATATCTTTTTGTCTTTTTAAAACTCTGAAGAAAACAAATGTCAAAGGTTTCATTATTCTACCGCTGATGTTTCAACTATGATTTAAATGCAAGTGAACCAAACGACATAGAATATGACACATACACAGTTATACGTTCAAAGAACTAGATCATTTGTAGACAAAAATAAAGGTAGGGATAACAAATTAAGAAAAAACGAAAAATCAGTGACGGCATTGATTGACATTAAGAGCAGCCGAGCAGGCCTGTATACTTGTTCAATGTCGCAAATGTATTTGTAAACGAAGGTACTAAAAAGCTTGGAATGATTGAATATATTGACTCAAGATGTAAGAAATAGAAGCAGAATGAATGAGGGAAGTTATCCACAAACCAACCAGTATCATCTCATACATGTCCAAAGACATAGAAAATAGTCTGCTTAACGAGGTCAGATAGGTACACAAAAGTCAAAGTGCTAATTGGTTTATACCTAATATGTCCTCCATTGGCCGTCTTTAAAGCGTTTACTCCTAGCCGAAACACTACCAGACTTAACACATTGTCAGGTACACTCTTGTCTGGCCACGCCGTGTAATGGATGTGCGTAAAAGACCTCTCTCGCTATTCCTGATACAATGTACGAGGTTTATAAATGGAATTAAGTTTAAAACACGTTGACTAATCATACTTGGACATGCATGAAATACACGTGATTTATCATTAATGATGCATTTTAATTGTCAAATTTGTTTCTTGATTGGACCTTTTAGGGAAATGTGGTCTAAGCAAAAATGAGACTCGGAAGGAATGTAGTCAGATCTATAGATAATTTGAATAATATCAAGTCCGTCCTCATACTGAATTCACTGCTAATCACCTTTAATGACATAAGTGGGCCATATGTAGAGTATGTGATCTTAAATATACATGTTTAAAGGATATCGCTAAATACAACATTGGTGACAGTCATGTTTGTGAGGGTGTATTCTGCATATACGGAACTCCCTTGATGTGTCACAGTGATATCACCGTATGTGTTACTTGTATTAACTTCCGGCCAATACCTTTCACATTTCATGCCCTAAAACATAACATAATTGTTTATTATATCAGTACTATATGAAGTCAGAAAAGCTGAATGCAGTACACATTAAACAAATTCATATGATTAAATCTAAGGTTAAGAAATATCGAGTAAGGGAGTTCCCCTCTTAAACTGAAAAGATAAGTCAGTAAAATGAACAAATGTTCTAACATTTTACTGCTAATCTTTACCAATAACCAACCGTGAATCTTGTTGAGAATCATATTGTCTACTTTAACATGCAACTGAATTACTTAATACATTTTATCCACACCTTAACGGACGTTTTACTTTTAAATATTTTGCATATACAGTTAAAACACATGCAGATTCATATTTATACAAACATACATTTTATGTGATACCGCTTGCAACTAAGAAAGAAATAGGGAAGAATATCAAATCTCTGAAGACAAAGAAAGCACCGTTGTTTCCATCAGGTTAGTTAACATTACAATGACCTCCACGTTCTCATACCAAACCATCTTCCAGAACGATAAGTACCGGTTTGGAATATCAGCAGTAGGACCTATGTCAGAATACAGTAAATCCTGTGATGTAAGGTCAGCAGCCAAGAGACAGAAAATATGGTGTCAACGCACACCCGCTCTTTAGAGCAGAGTTTTAACAAATCATGATTTTTTTTGCAAATATGGGCAAATATGGCATTTGTAAATAAATATGCTGACCGGTAACGCAGATTTTCCTGTAAGAGCACTTTAACATCGTCAGTGCTTACCGAAACATTTGTGTAAAACACATTAGTTTAGGCATTAGATACTTTAGATCAGAGATACACAAACACACACGCAATACATGTTCATGCTTCTTTTGTGCATATTTATTTTTGCTCATTGTTCAATCCAGGTGAATTGAACGATTATATACACAGTAATTGCCAGATCCTGTAAGTTGCAAATCGTATCTTGTTTCAGGTAGTTGTACTATTTTTTGCATACTAGATTGTGTATTTGTATCTGAATCGTGATAAAAATATACGTACCGACTGATGCGATATACGCTTTGGTCGTATTGTAACCCTGAAAGAACGGTATTGTATTACAGGTAAACATTTTTTTCAAGTTTTTCACTTGACATAAACGATTTTAAGTTTTTCCAGTTATTTAATAAGGAGATACTTTTTTCTTCTAAGATCGCCATGATAAAAAATACTGTCAATACTAGAGTCATTCCTAACATTCTTAATGATTGTTCGTCGATCGTTACATTATACTTGCGTATTTTATTACCAAAACGCATTGCAAATAAATATGACAGCATGCTTTACTATTGTTTGTGGTATAATATACATAAACATTGTACTTACATTAATGTAACAAGCATTAATGAAGAATGTAGGATCATCTTTCAATTTTACTCTCGTATGGTCATCTAGAAAACCATAATTAATTCGTAATATTGTGAAATTCAAATAAAACATTCAGTGAATATCTTACCATTGTTTCCACGTTTTTCAAATCATTATCCAATTTTATAAGTAAATCTTTGCATCAAAATGTAATGTTTGTTTGAACATGTCCTAAACAACATTGCAAAATAAACCTATTGTATGCGTGTTCATTACAATTTATTAGAACTGACGAGACATAAACATACAATGATATATTCCTTTGAATCTATTTAAGGCTCTGTTTTCTGAATTCCTTGCCGCGGTAAAAGCATGGGATGTAGAACGTGGTAGCTGCTGCAATTACCAAATAAAGTACTCGTTATCATAATTATACCTACTACTTATGAATTACACACGTATCATATTCAACAATGTTATTAATATATGTAGTATATGTGCATCTTAGTAGGGGCTGTTCAATACATTCAAAATACACATACATAACATTATATGAACCCTTAAAATGGACGTTATTAGCTTATTTTCTTGATGGTACTTAAAAAGAGTATAGTATTTGTCAGTAGCTATTTAACATTATCCA
The DNA here is from genome assembly GCA_964023205.1 of Lutraria lutraria. Classification (NCBI taxonomy): domain Eukaryota; kingdom Metazoa; phylum Mollusca; class Bivalvia; order Venerida; family Mactridae; genus Lutraria; species Lutraria lutraria. The sequence goes on from OZ026833.1 coordinate 715,592, forward strand.
TCTAAAGAGGCGTTGAACAAACTAAAACACTTAACCTGAAATTCTCGCTAGAAGAATTCAGTATCCTTGTTTGTTACAAATCTATACAGATCTGACAATTTGATTTTCGTAGAAGCATAAATGTTCGCATATTCAGCATCGGCTTATTCAGTACCTTCGACATCGGGTTGATATCCCTCATTCATTAGCTCAATGTAATTAGTGTGCAGCTTTATTTGTCATCCAATGAAATCGCCGTATTTCTGCCTTTTTCCTAGCTCTTAAATTCATAGAACGCCAAAAATCGTTACTATATCCATAGTACGTTACTACGCCTCATAGTGTCGAATCTTAATTTCGTAGAACGCCAAAAATCTTTACTACGCTCATAGTATCGACGGTTCTATAAATGTATTCAAAATGGGAGGAGACATTTTATTGCGCATGCGTATTCACCGCTTACGACACGACCATTTAATTAATATTTATACCAGGAATTGAGCATGCGCTCTCATCTCGTGTTAAAATCAGTTTAAATCACGTAGACACTATAGTGAAATAGACCACGTCACTTCATACGTGCAAACTACGAATAACTGGCCAGAACAGCTGACTTTTTTTAAAGAAGCGTTGTAACAACGATATAAACCCAAACTATGGAAGTATCCAGAATGAATAAATTTGTTCCCATTCCATGTTGCAGTGCATCAAAAGGCTTAAACCAGACAAGTCAACCGAATGAAGAGCTAAAAGGGGAGACAAATCGTGTTTACCAGTTTACTCATCCCTAATGTCTTCTCTCCATCCGTAATCAAAGTAGCTAAAGTTTTGTCAACAGAAAACCAGTGGTTGATGTTATTTTCGATAATTAAATATCCTATCGTCAGAAAAGATGCTTAATTTAGTTTTAAAAAAAACACGCAGACTAAATATACTCAAAGCAACTTATTAACCGCCAATTCGAAACTGAAATTTCTCAGAAATTATGCGGCAGAAATGTATGAAATTTTGCATACAATAATTTCATTCAAATACCCATAACTTTACACTATTTGATTGCATATTCTCTTGTACATTTATCCAGTCGAAACGTGTTCTTCACTATTGATTATATTGCTCGTGAATCCCGTGCATTTAATGAAAATTAGGTCAGCATAAATTTCAATCGGTTCGATTTTCTATACGCTATCATAAAAAACATAAAACATGGATAACATGTCTGTAGTTAATGTGTGTCTTCACATCGCGGCGCTCACAGACTAAATGACCTGACGAAGGTGTAATTAATATTTTCCCGCGCGCTTAGAATGACCTTTAACATTGCATAGTAAAAAGGTCAAATAAACCCGCCCACTAAGTATATTAGTATTCATCCTGAACTGTTCTATGAAAATTAGAAATGTCTCCGGTCGCTACGCTCCCGTCGACATTTCTAATTTCCATAGAACAGTCAGGATGAACACTAATTTATACTTATGATTCTCATTATTTCGACGTGAGGCTTTTTGGTAGTCGTGTGTTGCTGAATTAGGAATATGACTATTAAACTGACGGAACTATTACTGATAATTTAATAAACGATATTTATGCGTGTGAAATATTTTCTTTTCACAATATTCGTTACTCTTGAGATATTCAGATAACCGATAACAACAATCTTTGCAGCATTTCTAAGCTTTGTGTAATTTCTAGAATAGATTTATAACTATTTTCGGCTTGAAATAACATAGTCAATTATGTTATTATGAAATCGCCATGTTAAACATTTCATTAAGTTATAAGTGAGCAAGGCGTAAGGACCACATAAGCATCTAAAACCAATGTGCCCAAACATATTCCTAAATCATGAAATCAAAGTGAGGAATACGGGACACCTGGTGATGAAAAAAGAACCTTGGAAGAATCCACAAAAAACATCCGTTTTCAGTTAAAATCGAAGTATTTAATGGTAGATTTGATCCTGTTGAATGTTTTATACCGCGTCTGCTTTTTGTGTCTAACTCATGTGTATTCGGGATATCATTGACAGAGGAGAAATGGTCCAATGTGCCATGTGGTTTCTTGTCTTCGTGGCGTTTCCTTTAGAAGCACAAACAATAAACTAGTAGTTAATCAAACGTAAACACTCTACAAACATGGACTAAAGAAATACTTATGTGTAATATAGGTTACTTGGTAGAATACGTAGCAGATACTTGGTGTAATATATACTATACTAAAACAGAATACTATCAAATCATAAATACTTCCTCCACAAAATGAAAACCTAATAATGCGGACGATATTGGATTTAAATGTATTACAATAAATGAATGTTAAGATGTTTATAGTATGGTGGAAGTAATAATTAAAGTTAAAGACCCAATTGGAATTTTCTTTACAAGATACACCTTGTAGTAAACCAAACATTCATTTACATGTTTGGTCATTGCTCAAAAGACGTTCAGTTTCAAGTTGACATTTACTTGACAATAAAATTGTCGATTTCTTTTAAAGGCCCATGAATTGTCTTTAAGCACGTTGCCATTGCTATTATGCTTATGTTAGTCAATAAAAACTAATGCAAAATAAGATTTTAATTAGGAATAAATGAAATTCATGATGATATCCATTTACCATTTGCGGAAGACAAGACATCCAACCAATATAATAGTTATCACCACAACAGCCGCAGATTCGCATCCAGCGACCGGACCAGCTACATTTCCAGTATCATCCACGACTGATGATGCTTAAATTAAATAGTGTCTGCGTTTTAATATTCAGTTTTCAACTTACAGGGCTTCATCAGATTTATAACGTAGAAAATATGCTTAAGAATCAGTGTTATCAGTTTCACACATAAACAAATATAAACCCCCACAAATGTATTGTTAGCTATAGTATTTTACCTATTGGTAGTGCTTGTAGCAGTATCTTTCCTCTAGACACTTACAACTCTTGTCTTGAACATATACGATGTAGATGATGTGAAAATGATACAACAATGATACATCAATATCAACAACTGTCAATTGTTCCATTATTCTCCGAAAGTCGCTCACGGTAGTTTGTTGTATCTATTTGAACACAATGCATGCATAAACTACATACTAGTAATAATGGCAAAGAGTTATCTACCCCAATTGTCAAGTAGTTGTTAAAAATCAACTGACCCCCGGGATGGGGCCTATTTTGACCCTAGGGCAATAATATGAACAAACTTGGTAGAGGTCCATTAGACAATGGCTACACACTAAATATCTAAGCTCTATGTCCACTGGTCTTTGTTTTCAAAAAAAATCTTTCTGGTTGCCATGGCAACCAGAGTTCTGCATGGATTGAATTCTCTAAACAGCTTTGATAGAGCTTTAAACAAGGAACACACCTGTGAAATTTTGCTGAAATTGACTATGTGGTTTAAAAAAATTGTTGACGACAGACGGACGGACGACTGACGACGACGGACGAGGACATAGTTCGATCCTAAAATCTCACCTTGGCACTCTGTGTCAGGTGAACTAAAATGTGTTATTTACCGTAACATACGTAAACTGTTGTATGAACGGATAAAACTGTTTTAAAACTGGTTAATTTAGCGATCTAATTACACTATACAACTTTTTATAGCCTACTTAAATACCGTGGTCGGGTGGTTATGGTCTATGCTAGTTTTCACCAGTCCTCAAGGCACAAAACACATCCACAAGGTATTCGTGCTTTTGATGCAACCAGTTCATGTCTTCGGAAACAAATATACCAATATTTATCCATGTTTAGTTGACAATAAAACAACATTTAGTCGTATAAATAATTCTGAAGTATAACATGATGTCCTCCCAACTGTCTAATACCGTTTAAGAGTATCGAATTAATGAATAAGCAATGGGTTATTTTAGGCATATCTTAGTTGTAGTGTTTGTGATAGCATAGTCACCATTGTTGAATGACAGAACAGACTAAGGTTGATAATAGAGTCGAAAGTCGTCAGGTCAGGTTATAAAAGTGACCATTTAAGCTACGAATAATTTTAATCAGTCTTATACAATTGTATAAAAATTTCGACATTTTTGATTTGATATGAAAATCACACTATCCTACTCAAAAGTAAAACAAATTCTCGAACGTTTAGTTATAGTATATAATAGTATCTATTAAATAATCACAATGTTATTTAAGAGAGAAAGAAAACAAAATATTAACTTACAAATCGTACATCTTAACAATGACAAATGGTCAAACAAATATATTTACAAACTAACAATAAGGAAGTATAAATCGATACAGTAGTCACCATTGGCTCATTAGTAACACAAATGCTAGTGTTAATTATGTAATATTCAGCCATACATAATACAGACGTACGGCAGGCCTATACAATCATGATTAAATGTATCCATTCACATACATAGACTGAACATTCAATATTTCGCTTGGGCATAAATGTGTGACTGAATATCATGACTTCATTAATATATTACTTCGTACATGTACATGTATATATTTAATAACGCTGTTTTTCGGGGTTAATACTTCAATCCAACTTCGTAGGCAGATCAGTCAATATGATATGCTTTACAATTAGAAGGTATTCAATGATACATTTTATGTCCAAAGAAAGTACCGAATGTTCAATAGATGTATGATAATAAATGCCAAGGAAAAGTCACGAATAAAGATTAAAAACGTTCACGCTTATCAAATCACCCGGATTTTGCGCCACTTTCAACCAAATTGGAAAATAGAAATACTTACTAGTACCAGGAATATCTAATATCATGAATAGAATAGGCATCCGATTCTTCGAATGAATTCTTTAGTTACTTTTGGAACTAAACTGAGCTATACTCGACAAAAATAATGAACAATACATTTATGCATTCTTTATCAAGGTAAAATCTCGGTGCTATGGTAGCTGATTTATGCTATGTCGTATATTCGCTTTTTCGCCACAACAAAGCGAAAATGCAAAAAAGCGAAAATACGACAAAGTTGACTTTGTCGTATCTTCGTGTTTTCGTATTTTTGCATTGTTGTGGCGAAAAAGCGAAAATACGACAGATGAAGGGCGACAATACGACACCAAAAATGTGTCGTGTTTTCGCCTTACATCTGTCGTATCTTTGCTTTTTCGTGGCGAAAATGCAACAATGCGAAAACACGACAAAGTCGACTTTTTCGCATTGTTACATTTTCGCATTGTTGCATTTTCGCATTGTTGCGTTCCGGTTACGCATGCGCAGGTAGTTTACATATACCTTACACATGTTGGTGCGCATGCGCCTGTACAACCGGAACGCGAAAATGCAACAATGCGAAAATGCGAAAAAGTCGACTTTGTCGTGTTTTTGCATTGTTACATTTTCGCCACGAAGAAGCAAAGATACGACAGATGTAAGGCGAAAACACGACACATTTTTGGTGTCGTATTGTCGCCCTTTATCTGTCGTATTTTCGCTTTTTCGCCACGACAATGCGAAAATGCAACAATGCAAAGATACGACAAAGTAGACTTTGTCGTATTTTCGCATTGTCGCATTTTTGCTTTGTTGTGGCGAAAAAGCGAAAATACGACATGGCATAAATCAGCCACCATACGGTGCAGCATATGAACAGAGGTAATTATATCTCCATATGTTACATAAAACATTAGGTATATGAGCTACAATAAGGAAGAATTTACACGAAGTTACAATTGCAACTCGCGCGTTTTAAACATAACGTGTTGAAAAAAAGGAATTATTATTTCAACAAAATTTGTAACTTTATGGATTCTTAGTAATGTGTTTTATTTCTCCCTATTACTGATTGGATACCTACTAATGTTTCCCCACATAGCAATACTTGAACAATGCTAGCAATAATTGGCTAAATTATCTTATGATAACAAAATCGATATCACAGGCATTGTTACAAGTCTGTACTTTTATGGAAGGTCTGAGCTTATCAAAGGTAATATACTTTTGTTATATTGCCATACTTTGGGGGGGGGGGGGGGGGGGGGGGGGTAAAAATGCAACACATTGGATAATCATGCCAAAATATTTTTTAACACTGGACAAGTTGTTAAAATAAATATGATAATAATTATTATCCAACACGTTAAATGCTTCAACAATGGAATATTACATCCATACACTCCGCTATTATTGTTCGTTTTTCTTTGATGACAACCGATTGTTTTAAATACTAACGTATTTGATACTTGTAGAGATTTCTTATAAAGATTAATTTATATTATATCACCCGCTTGCATGGCACTTCATGTTGATGCATACGCAAACAGTTAGATTCTCGCAATACTTGAAATGTAAAGAACATTAGTTCATATACATTTGTACATATATCTATCAAAAAGGTAATACATGTAAGTGCAAAGTAAAATCGAGGACCAACTTAAGCTTTTCATAATGAATGATATATATAACTTAATTCTTTTAGCGTATTTTATCCACAAAATTAACATTATTCCATCGGGGTTATCATTGCATTTATGGATTACCTAAAATGTAAAATCAAAGTGCTGAACGATCTCATGGAAACTGAACTTAAAATATTTACACCGCAACATGGAACGGGAACTAGTTTTAACAAATGTATGACGGATGTAGAAAAAAGTAGTACTTTGATTCACATAGAAATTCATGCGCGTCGGTACGGTGTGGAAGTTTGGACTACCGTTCACTTTTCAGTGGTCCAAAAATGTATTAACGGTTACGGAAAGTAGATATGAGATAGCCACTTTGTTGATTGGCCTGCTTTGATAAACTAAAACGCTTTTTTAAATAACCTTGATTGAAATGTAATAAGCCTTAATTATAGTAAACAGCCAACAGATTTAACAGCGATAACATTTTTAACACATTAGTTTCATATATTAATGAGAAGAGAATAATAATATGATTATATCCGTCTCAAAATTTTGTATGTATGATGAAAACAACAGTGTACACTGCTATATTTTGTAACTCAAATGTAAACGAGTGATAGAATCTAGCAAATATTGGATGAAACTAAAACCAAATACATGCAAATTGTAGTATTTTCTGTGCCAAGCATACTTCCCTTCTTTCTTAACGATTTAGGGAGCACTTAGTCCTAATAATACTGGCTAAATCAATATAGGTACACTGTTTAATTTTGTTTTGCTTTTGTACACACAAATAGAGGTATTTCGTTTGAATCAATGTATGAAAACTTGCACATTTTCCATTTAAACATGAGGATAATACAATTTTGCATATGAAATGAACAAAACAAAAAAAATAACATTTTATAAGCAAATGGTTGATGATCTTTTGTCAAATATTCCATCTAAATATGTTTAACATTGATATTGTGGAAGCGATAACAAAGAACAAATTACGTAAAGTGCTGATTTAAAAAGTACGAGGCCATGATATACTATATTCATGCTTGTTAACTAACGGTGATGTAATCATTGTCGAAAACGCTAATTCATGACCTTGTTCTTTTTTATTTATGTGTACGCATTATATCAATTGACCCCTTGAAATCTATTTACCAAAATTAATATCTAATAATGCCATTGACTTGGAATATTAATATAATCATACTTTATGTATGCATATAACACATTTCAAAGACAAAACATATTTACGAAGTATTATATAATTCTTATCACCGAATGTTGAGGACCAGGAAGAATAAAACGGTTCAATACACAGCTTTATTTTGAGCAGAGAGCTATTATTATCTACTTCATTTTAAGTTGACAAACGATAATGCATTATTACCATGAAGTAAATGCCTGGTCTAGTTTATGTCTTTTTTATAGAGTTGTTTAAAAAAGCATTCATCTAGAACTTTTGACACAAACTTCTCATGCTTTTGTTTATTTTTTGCACATGCATTTCGGCAAATAAATAGTTGACAGACACTAAATATAGAATACCATACCCGAGCTTGTAAACAGAACTTGTCTCTATTTAGAACACTGACTTATGTCCAACCAATCTGTTATCCTCTAGACAATGTGGTGGACGACATTGTTTTACCCTTACGGCAAAATCAGAATCACATAATTATATTTATTACATAAAGGTTTCCATAATAGAAAATGATTGACCATGATAATTTAAGTAAGCTCGGATACTACTGGTGGTAATGCGTTTAATGTAAATGATGGTGATAATTGTAATGGTTGCATAGTGTGATAATGCTTATGATAATTAACTACTTTGATGATTAACTATGACCAACTGTGATAAAGGCAATTACATAGAAAGCAAATCATAGTACATGGATGCTATATTAACCAGATTGTACCAAATGGTATTATGTATTTATTATTTAATTACAAACACCTATATAGAGACATTAGAAAGTAGAAAAACAAAGAAAATTATTATATTTCGTAAAGGTAATTTGAATTAATGACCATTCTCTCGACACGAAGTAGTTACATAGTTCGATACAAAGTACAGTATGTATAATAAATATTAATAGCGTTATGGTTAACGTATTGTGACGCTACCTTGGTCAAGTCATAATGCATTTATCAATTATTACAGTACAGTAGTTTAAGAAAATTCAGGTTTCCCAGTTCAATTAATCATTGTTTGCACGTACAATTTTTAGTTGGAGGTCACAAAACCACCTATTAACTGTCGTATTAACATAAAATCATGCAGTTATCTATCTCTCTGTTGTATGGTAAAAATACACCAGATAAAGTACTGCCGAACACGATTTATGACATTCTCAATTTATTACTTGTATTTTAAAATTAGACCGTGACGTACACAACACTCGCATGTCAAAATACATTATTGCGCAGTTTGAATTTACCTACAAGGCAGTACGTACTGAACGGAATATTATAAGAGATAAAACGGGAAATCAAAAGTAAAAAAAGTGAGTATAAAATAATTATTAGTATTCATTATACCGTTATAAAAGTTAGATTTTTGTGCAAGATTTGCTTGTATATTGTTACTTTTAACGAATGGAACAACATGTGAAAACATCGCTAATGTTTGATTTGTTGTCAATAACGACATCATCGACGTATGTAAAAATATGAAAAGCTACCAAACGGTGTAACAAGAATACAAGCGCGTCCATGTAGCGGACCAAGAATAATTTCGATGTACATGTATAATTTTACTTTATTTTAATATGACGTGATCTAACCAATATATCTAGCGTCATTGTGTGTCGCAGCGAAGTCCAAGCATCATTTTCGTTGACGAACACCACAGATGTCATTGACATAAAATGAAATCAATTTCAATATAGTGTTGTGAACAACTGTTCAAACTTACACCTACGGTATTTTAAAGATTTCAAACAGCTCCTATATAAGTGACCCCACAAAAGCCACTGGAGGACTTATCTCTTAGTTGTTTTATTGCCCCTTATCAGTCTATTTCATAGGATGCAGTTTTTTAAAACCTCGATGCAAGTACATTCGTCGGATTTGTTTTTATTTCAATATTTTTTGTACTATGTTTGAACTTGAGCCAACGAAATCTATTGATTGAACATTTGTATTTACGTGCACGATAAAAAGATAAATTTTTTTTGCTTCACTATATGCATATGTTTTTTGTTAGCGAAACCAAAACTACCAACCAGTTATACGCTTATCAAAGTTTCATGGAATATAAAAACATATGTCAACCAACCCTGTTAAAATTTAATTTATGGTTGCTTTACCAGGAGAGACATAAATTTAATGAATATAATACACTCATACATAATGAAATTTAATCGACTGTCCATTTAATTCCAAATGAGTGTGTTTGTCGGTTGATTAAAGGCGTTTTTGTTTTATTTGTCCTTAAGGCCACTTCTATTTTATTTCTTGGTTTACCTGATTTTCTTTTTGGAAAATGTCCATCGGTAGGTCGAAAAAAGCTGCTTTGGTGTCACACAAAAATTCTTGGCTTTTATACTCGGTAATGCTAGCAACTACCACACTATATAATGGTAGTACTACCTAATTTTGGTACGAATGACCAGAAACTGGTAGCACTTTTCCTACCACAAACAGTTAAACAGAAAAGAACTTGACTGCTTACAACAATGACACAGCAAAGTTCGGTCAGGTTAACACACTTAAATAACAATTAAGAATACAAGTAAAACAATAAATACAATAACAATTTCAATCGGTGGATCATTATGACAATAAACAACCGTCTTATTAATGGTCACGTAGTTTTAGTACACACGCACATGTTTGGGCTCCTAGATTTATTGTGAATATTGTGGAATATATGAGTTTTTTTTCAAATTGATTGGAATATGTAGACTAATTGATAATGAGTGCATTAAGACGGAAACAAAAGAAAAAACGTAAAAAGGAAAGTAGCAGCGGAGATGAATTTGTCGAGTTAAATAAAGTTTTCAAAATTGGAGGCCCGTCCAGCTCTGAATTGGGTACCAACGATAAAAAAACTGTAAGTCAAATTATTAGTGAATCAAACTTAGTTTTGTTTGATTATTCTGTCTTTGAGATTTGCACGAACTCTGACTCCTCTGTAGCTGGTATCGAAAACGACAATATGGCTAGCACGAGCTCTAGTGAAAATGATGCTATGGCGACCAATTCTCCCTCCAACAGTGACATCATGGCGTTCCTTAAGAATCTCGGAACCAAAATTGTAAACAAACTTGATGTATTAGACACTAAAGTAACAGCATTCGATAAAGATATTAAAACACTTTTCACGCAGATACACGATCATGAAAAAGCTACGGCAGAAAGTGTGCATAGAATGGATGATTGTGTAGACAGAATAGAATTTCTTATAGCTCAGTATCAGTCTAGAATTGATGACCTAGAAAAAGAGAACTGTGGTTTAAAAGATCAGGTTACTTACCTCAGATCACAATCCATGCGCAATAATTTAGTTTTTGGTGGTATAGAGGAGGATGATGATGAAGATCTGTACGCTAAACTCCGTGGGGTTTTAGTTGAAAAGTTGAAAATTTCACAGGCCATCGTTGATTCAATCAAAATTGAACGAATTCATAGAATTGGCAGGCTAAGTGAAGATCGTAGTAATGCGCGTAAAGTGGTGTGCAAGTTTGCTTTTTTCTCAGATCGGGAATTAATCAGGCGGCAGAAAAAACTTCTGGATGGTACGGACTACTTTCTCCATGAACAGTTCCCTCCAGAGATCGTTGCCAAGCGGCGTAAGTTGATGCCAAAGTTGAAAGAGGCGATAAAGGATAAAAAGAAGGCGTGGTTAGTTTACGACACTCTTTATATAGATACTGAATTCATTTCTCTATTAAATGAAAATGATATAAATGTTTTAAGCGAATCGTGGGCTGATGAACATTCAAATATCTCTTTAGATGGCTATTTTTGTTATAATTTCTATCGAGAGTTTAAGCATAAAAGAGCAAGGCGAAATAGTGGCGGTATTGTTATTTACGTACGAAATTGTTATAAGAAAGGCATCTCTGTGGCTAGAAATAATTTTGATACTGTTATTTGGCTGAAACTAGACTGTAACTTTTTAACTTTGACAAAGATGTATATTTATGTTGTTAATATCTATGGTCGGACGATTCTCCAGCAAGCAACCTCATTGATGCTAATCTTTTTGATACCCTTGTTCAAGTGCTAATTTTTTGGAAGAGCTTGGTAGGGTATACTTAGCAGGTGACTGGAACTGTCGGATAGGTTGTAGGCCGGATTTTGTTGTTTGCGATAAAAATATATCAAATTATGATCCAGAATATTATGTTCCCGACCAACACATTGATAGGGCCTCACTCGATACTGTATGTAATACACGCGGTCAAAAATGCTAGATCTCTGTAAGGCAACCGGTTTGCGGGTTGCAAATGGTAGATTAGGCCATACAGATAATTCTTGTAGTTTCACGTTTTTTTAGCCGAATTTCGTTATTACAACGATAAAACCTCAAACTGAGAATACCGAGGGAAGCATAGACGCGGCGCAAACACATACGTTCTATTAATGGAACACTGATTATAAAGAATTATTTCGGCGCGACCTTATTGCCAAACTACCCGAGTTTAATAACCTTATTTTGGGGTGTAATGGTGAACCAGTTTGCATTGACCGTCTCGTGAATGATTTTTCTAGTGTAATTACAGATGTCGCTTCGCCGATGTTTAAACACGTTTATAAAAGCAATGTACCTTCTAAAACACAACCAAACAATAACACATGGTATGATAAAGAATGCTTCGATCATAGGAACTTGTATGAAATGGCATTGCAAAACTATAATAGAGATAAAACCGAATATAATAGAAAGCATGTATGCAATCAACGGAAAATATATAAATATACGGTACGGAAGAAAAAACGCGCCCATAAAGTAACACAAGGTAAGCAGCTTGCGGAACTTAGGAAAAGTAAACCGCGTGATTTTTGGAAACATTTCAAATCCAAAAGCCAAAGGTGCGATAATGACATATCCGTCGAACGTTTTAGGGATTATCTCTCGGAGTTATTTAGCAATATTTCGCCAACTGTTATAAATGAGGTCGAAGAGTTTAATAATAAAGATGACTTTAGTATTAACGAACCTGCATTTGAGGAACTGAACCGTCACATTACATTAGGGGAGGTAATCGCTGCAATTAAACGCCTTAATAGAAATAAATCTAACTGTCCTAGTGACAACCTGCTTAATGAGTATTTTATTGAATCAGCTGACATACTTGGTGGACATATAACGGACCTCTTCAACACAATCTTAGACGCAGGGCACTTCCCAGAATTATGGTCCCAAGGCTTTATATTACCGATACATAAAAAAGGGGATAAAACAATTCTAATAACTATAGGGGTATAACACTTTTGAGTAATCTGGGGAAGTTATTAACAGCGGTATTAACGTCACGTGTTGAAGCATGGTATGAAAAACATAACCGTCTATCAGACGCACAGTTCGGATTCCGTTAGGGCTACAGCACGGTCGACGCTGTTTTTGCGTTACACAGTTTAGTAGAACATATACTGGCACAAGGGTCACGCTTACCCTGCGCGTTCGTAGACCTACAGAAGGCTTTCGATTCCGTGTACCGCCAAGTCCTGTGGTTCAAATTGTACTACCTCGGACTTGATGGCAAAGTCCTGAAAATGTTCAAGTCTATGTATACTATAGTAAAATCATGCGTTAGGCACTGCGATTCGTATTCTGATTTCTTCGATATCTCGATAGGGTTAAGACAAGGTTTAAATAATTCGCCGGTGCTGTTTGCGCTTTTTCTTGAAGACCTTGAACTGTTTTTACAAAGTACCAATACATCGGGTTTATCTATTTATGACATGTGTGTTATTATACTGTTGTTCGCCGATGATATGGTGATTGTCGTAAATTCTATCGTAGATTTACAAAACAGTTTAAATGGGTTACACGAATTGCCGATATTGGGGGCTCCAAGTAAATACGAACACAACCAAAGTTGTAGTATTTCGACGAAGAGGCGTTATTAAACCAAATGAAAATTGGTATTATAATTGGGAGCCACTCGAAATTGTGAATGACTTTAATTACCTCGGGGTTGTTTTCAATTACACGGGCTCATTTGTTATGAATAATCAGTATGTGGTTGGGAAAGCCCTCAAAGCTTTAAACGTTTTGCTACGTAATATAAACAAATATGATCTAAGTCCTTCGATATCATTGCAATTATTTGATGCATTCGTGGGATCCATTTTAAACTACGCAAGTCCTGTTTGGGGATTCAGTAAATCTAAGGAAATAGAGCGGGTTCATCTAAAGTATTGTAAATCTATACTAGGTGTTAAATTAAATACAAGTAACGTGGCTGTATACGGAGAATTATGGATATACCCATTATACATTTCCAGATATATTCAAATAATAAAATATTGGTGTAAATTACTTGATACAGAAAACATTATATTGAACAATATTTATCAAAACGCGTATTTTAAATGCGAAAATGGCATTAACAATTGGCCTAAAAAGGTTAAATCCCTGCTTAATAGACCTGGTTTTGCTGAAGTATGGAACTTCCCTGATAGCTTACAGTTCAAGCAGTTCCTACCAGTTTTTAAGCAAAGACTAATTGACTGTTATTCACAAGAATGGCATGCAGATGTAATGAACAATGCGTACTTACGCATTTGTATTCGTATATAAAAGAACAGTTTGTTTATGAACCGTATTTGCATTTTTTACAGAGTAAACCCTTAAGAAGCGCTATAACACGTCTGCGGTTATCTTCACACAGGCTCCGCATAGAGTCCGGTCGATATGGTCGTAATCGCCTAGAGCGACATGAAAGAGTATGCCAATTATGTGACACAAACGACATTGAGGACGAGTTCCATTTTATTTTAAAATGCAGGGCCTACGACAATTTGCGTAGTCAATATATAAAGCGTTATTACTATATCCGCCCAAATATGTTGAAATTAATAAAACTTTTGCAATGTACAAATAGAAAAACGCTTAAGAACTTAAGCAATTTCATAATAAAAGCAAACAACAGAAGAAATGAATTGTTACGTTTGTAACAATAAAAATAATAGCAATAATAATATCTCACAGTACATGTAATATTTTTCTTCTACTTTATGCCAAAAGTTTCTTATAAGTTACATACCATAACTTTTTAGTAAGATACACCCAATATTCTACATATATAGTAGAGTTCATTCTCCTCTCTAAAAAGCACTTAATACATTATATATTTTGTATTGGTAATAATTAAGTTACTAAATTAGTTATCGTTGACATATTTCCAATTGAGTTTTGATTATATATAACTTAAGAAATGTTCTATGCCTTGATGTCGTTGGAAAATGTACGTATAATTAGAAACTTTTGTAATGTATGTCTAAATATTACTCTTTTAAAGAGAGATATGGTTATTTAGAAATGTTCAGATAAAATGAAAATATGTTGGTGTTATATGTCAATTTTGTATAATATTGATTGTATTGTCATGTCATAACCTCATGTATTGTGTCAATCTCATGTTGTATATATTGTGTTTGGGCCGGAGGCCATAAAATGCAAATAAATTGAAATTGAAATTGAAGATAAATCGCATCGAATTTCATAGTATTTATAAAATGTCTCATGTTTTGTCTTTATTTAGTTTGTGACCTATAAAATGTATATTATATTGTATGTTATGTAACCATGTACCTATAAATTTGTGTACAAGTTACTGAATAAACTATGTTCTGTTCTTCTTCCTGCACTCCTGACAAACTACAGGAATTAAAAGACTAGAAGAATTAAAACACACACTGAAACTAAGAAATTTCCCCAAAACAATTATAGAAACAGGAATAAAAAAGCGTAACATATTCCACGAGAACAACTTCTAAAGTAAAAAAGTACAACTTAAAATAATAATATTATTCCATATATCTCTACACACAACCCTAATTATCTGGAATCATTTAACCATCTCAAGAAAAATACTTATGTTCTTAAATCAGACAAAGTCATGCAAGAAATCTACAATAACACTACACTTATTAAAAGCAAAAGACAACTATCGCAAAATTTACGGAACATAAAACAGAAACATTTAAAGTTACAAAATGTGGGGGAAACAAATGTGGTCTTTGTAAGTACTTAACAGGGGGAGAAAGCTATAATTTTAACGGGAAGAAATTTTATGTAAAACAAGATATGTCATGCGATGTAGAAAATGTTATCTACGCAATTACATGCAATGGTTGTAACAATTATTACATAGGTCAAACTGGAGATAAATTAAGAATGCGGAGAACTGTTCACGCCCAACAAGTAAGGGACCCTTCAACAAGACAAATACCATTAAGTGAACATTTAGTTATCTGTTGCAAAAACGAACCAACATTTTCCATGTTCCCATTCTATAAATGTTTTTCTAAAAATTTGTCAGCTAGGTTAGACAAAGAAAAGCACTTTATTATTATGTCCCGAAGTTGACAGCAGATGTCCACACGAATGTGGAATTTTGAACTTCGCGCGAAATTGGCCCCGATCCTATTCAACAGCCAAATCAACAACCGAATAAAGTGCGATGCCTTTCGAAGATCACACGATGGCACCCGAACCACAAACGAAGGCAGAACGAATATATGAATTTTTATTCAGATGTTTACCCGCAGGACACACGAAGGTTCCACGATTGCTAGACGACGTCGTATTGAGAGTACGATGCCTTCAAACCAGCTCTCGAAGGCGCCATGTAACCCCCCGATGGTAAAAATCTTCGACTGACGATGGGAAATTTAATTGGTGAATGGTCAATTCAATTAACATGCCACTCAGATCATAGAGAAATAGGGGAAAGAGGCTGCTCGGTAAATGAGTTAAGAAGAGGAAAGCATAGGCTACTGAGTAGACTTCACTGAGCCTCCAACCACAGAGAGGGGCATAAAATCAATGCAAAGATTCTTGTATTCTGCGTCGGCCGGGGCCAAGGGGACAATGAGAAGAAGCCCTTGAAGATACTGTAGACAGACCCACTGTTCCAAGGACAGGTGACCACCACATGCTTGCAATTCAAAGCACCACGGCAATGTGGAAATTGTCATCTCTTCTCGAACTACTCAGCAATGGCGGCTAACTTTTCAGTTGTAGTAGGACACTGGATCACTTCAGCAACAAACTTCACATACTTCATTTATAATAAGGGATATTGTGTTTGTACAGGTTGGAGGACAAGCTGGGATAGTTGTAACCGCCGGCTAGATGTCGTAGGGTGATAGGTTGAGACCGAGAGGGAGAGGCTTTCTGTACCATGTGTCATTCTCTTCAGTTCGACCTTCTATCCTTCGCCAAACCAAATCGTAAAGGCCCCCGCCGGAGAATCTTATGTAGAAGGCATTCCTACCTTCTGTCCTCAGCTCCATTAGAAGAGTGCTATAATGGTCATAGCTTTCTCTTCTTTTATCAGTCATTTCCTGACACATATAGACCTATGTTTCCTCATTCGCCTGGAAATCAAAATCAAAACAAAATAAATACATTATCTAATGCTAGTGTGACCCTCTAAATGGTTTCGAAGAACCTAATGATGTATTACGTGGGTTTAATCCAGGGATTCTGACACATCAGTACGATACGTGAGTAAAATGGCAAGTGCAAGGCGGCCACAAGTTCAAAATATGAAAAAAATATGTCAAACAAGAACAGTCAATAATAAATGGTATGTAAATCATAATGCAACAGTTACCTTGATTTTCACTATGTAGATATAGTTTACTACCCTGTGTGTATGTACATGTACGCTGTGAAAGTAAAATGGCGAGTGCGTGCTGTAATAGTGAACTATGGGTTGGGTCATATGTAATACATTATTAAGATAAATATAACCGTGCCATCCCGGACTGAAAGAATGTTAGTATTGATGATGATAATGATGAGATGAAATAATTGTGACCATGATAAGAATACTAATAAATTAGTAATAAATAATAACAAAATAACCCTGTCACATAAAAAGGCAAATAGCATGAAAAGGCAAAATGAAATAAGACAATTTTACCTTTAAGAGGATGTTCTGGGCCTGCTAGAGTTGTTTATCATGTTTTCTAAGGTATATCAAAAGGTCATCATCGAAGTATACCATTCTGCAGGAACTGAATTATGGTTAAATGTGATTGAAGCGTTGAGAGTAACACAAACCTCTGTTCTGTAGAGTTGCTCAGGACTGACTGAGGAAGGTGCTCTATAAATGGCCTTTTATATATTCATAACACTTGTGAAACGTTTGAGCTACTCAAATTCGGCTGTGTTCGTCGTCACCGTGGTTTCATCTCGATGTCATCGTACTATAATACGATGGCTACACGACGGAATTGCGAGGGCTTCACGTAGTCGTGATGCCTTCTTAAGACAATCGGGCGGTTTCTTATTTCGTTCGTATTGTCTTCGTATGGCAAAAATGTCCGATGGCACCGATAATTACACGAAGAAAATACGATGAGGACACGATTTAACAAGATGCCCTCACGATGGCAGTACGAAGGGCAAAATGAACACACGATTTCAACACAAACATGATCCTTCGCGTGGACCTCCGGGAATTGTTTATGCAGGCGTCACACTGTCCCGAAGTAGACACCAGATGGACACACGATTTAGGAAATGTTCAAATTCGGGTGTGATCGTGATAACATCGGGCCATTCGTGAGGGCATCTTAAGCCATCGTATGACCGCCGGTTCAGTTTCTCAGGCTTCGGCACCAACTTCGTGAGCGGTGACAAAATCTTTGACATGCCAAAAAATTGCCGAAGGTCCACGCGAAGTATCATGTTCGTGTTGAATTCGTGTGTTCATTTTGCCCTTCGTATTGCCATCGTGAGGGCATCTTGTTTAATCGTGTCATCATCGTATTTTCTTCGTGTAATCATCGGTGCTATCGGACATTTTTGCCATACGAAGACAATACGAAGGAAACAAGAAGCCGCCCGATTGTCTTAGGAAGGCAACACGACTACGTGAAGCCCTCTCAATGCCGTCGTGTAGCCATCGTATTACAGTACGATGGCATCGAGATGGAACCACGGTGACTACGAAGACAGCCGATTTTGAGTAGCTCAAGCGTTTCACAAGTGTTATGGTAACGAGAATATATAAAAGGCCCGTCATAGAGCACCTTCCTCAGTCAGTCCTGAGCAACTCTACAGAACAGAGGCATGTGTTACTCTCCAAGCTTCAATCACATTTATCCATAATTCACTTACTGCAGAATGGCATACTTTGATGATGAGACAACTTTGTGATATATACCTTAGAAAACATGATGAACAACTCTGACAGGCCCAGTACATCCTCTTAAAGGAAAATTTTCTTATTTCTTTTTGTCATTTCTTGCTATTTGCCTTCCTTGTGTGATAGGGTTATTTTATTATGTTATCATCACTAATTTATTTGTATTCTTATCATGACCACAAGTACATCATTTCATCATTATCATCACCAATACTAACATTTTTCAGTCCGGAAAAGTACGGTCATATCTATCTTAATAATATATGACCCAACCTATAGTTCACTTTTTTAGCACGCAATCGCCATTTTACTTTCATAGCGTACATGTATACGCACAGGGTAGTAAATCTTATCTACATAGTGGAAATCAAGGTAACTTTTGCATTGTGATCTACAAAGCATTTATTATTGACAGTTATTGTTTGATTAAATTTCATTTCAGAATCCCTGGATTAAACCCACGTAATACATCAATGGGTTCTTCGTAAACATTTAGAGGGTGACACCCGTATTAGATAATGTACTTATTTTAGGGTAGGTCGTATAGAAGAGAAGAACACATGATACAGAAAGTCTCTCCCTTCCGGTTTCAACCTGTCTATCACCCTACAACATATGAAGTATGTGAAGCCGAGTTTGCAGCTGATGTGATCCAGTGTCCTACTATAACTGAAATATTAACCGCCATTGCTGAGTAGTTTGAGAAGAGATGACAATTTCCACACTGCTGTGGTGCTCTGGATGGCTCATGTGGTGGTCACTTGTCCTTGGAACAGTGGGTCTGTCTACATACACTACAAAGGCTTCTTCTCTTTGTCCTCATGGCCCTGGTCGACGCAGAATACAAGTGTCTTTGCATTGATTTTATGCCCCTCTCTTTGGTTGGAAGCTCAGTGAAGTCTACTCAGTTGCCTCTGCTTTCCTCTTCTGAACATTTAGTGGGCAGCCTCCTACCCCTGTTTCTCTATGCCTTGGTTGTCATGTTAATTAAATTGACTTTAATTTGAATAAAGTAAATGTGTAATTTATACCATCGGGAGGTCACATGACGCCTTCGTGACCTTGTTTGAAGGCATCGTACTCTCAATACGACGTCGTGTAGCCATCGTGTAACCTTCGTGTGTCCTGCGGGTAAACATCTAAATAAAAATTCACATCTTCGTTCTGCCTTCGTGTGTGGTTCGGGTGCCATCGTGTGATCTTCGTAAGGCATCGTACTTGATTCGGCTGTTGATTTGGCTGTTGACTAGGATCGGGGCCAGTTTCGCGCGAAGTTCAAAATTCCACATTCGTGTGGACATCTGCTGTCAACTTCGGGACAGTGTGACGCCAGCATTAGCATGCCAAAGATTTTGTCACCGCTCACGAACTTGGTGCCGAAGCCTGAGAAACTCTATCGGCGGTCATACGATGGCCTAATATGCCCTCACGAATGGCCCGATGTTATCACGATCACACCCGAATTTGAACATTTCCTTAATCGTGTGTCCATCTGGTGTCTACTTCGGGACAGTGTGACGCCTGCATTACCTATTTAAGCCCGAATTAAATGCTACTTAACGTTAAAATTACCCCCGAAAAACTCTTCAAGTGAAGTCTAAAACAATATTATGACGTCGTTACTAATAACAACGCTATTGTTATGTTAAATGCACTGAAGAGCCGCAATTATTAATTATTAAAGGATCAAAACATCAATTTATTTTTACATATATATATATATTACTTTTCTTTATTTCTACTTGTTATATAGACTATCACCAATATTTGGGGACAATCATGTATTGATATTACTGTATGTCAATTAACCTTTTGACTTGACTTTGGCTTGAGTAGAACAGTTGTTTGTCATCATAAACTTGTAACAGACAATTATGTTTTATTAATTAACTTTTTATAAAACCAAGTTGTATTGAATTTAGTTTTATTTCGTTTTTTTTTCTTCTGCGTCATCTATTTACTTATCATTTAATGTCTGTTTTTATTTTATGAGAATGTATGAAAACATATTTCTTGTTGATGCAAGTCTGTTTGACCATTTTACAGATAAGTGTCACAGCATGGGAATCATGGACACAATTAAAAAAGTCATAGAAGATCTAAAAGCCTGGTTTAAAGAGCGTGCGAAGAAATTTGTCGATAACATCTTGACCTTCATTTTTGGACAACTCGATGAAGTTATAAAGACTGTCAAACCTATAGCGTTAGTACATTTCTTTATCACACTTGTACATTCTTTCACTTTTTTATAATAAAACATAATTTTAGATATAACAAATGCACACATGAAATAAAGTTCATGACATGTACGGTGGATGTTCGATATGTAATGTGTATTATGTAATATTTCATAAAGAATCAACTAAAACTATCAATATAAGTTATCGTTCATACTTTGAATTTTATATAATATATCACAAGCGACGCAAAGCGGAGCGCAGTGATACGTTGCATAAAATTTGAAATATGAACGATAACTGATTTACAATTTGTCGTAATTTCTCTGTTATAAATTTAATTTGACACCACCCACATAGAACCTCCCATACTTTTCCGAGAAATATTAAACAAAAGGAGGGGGGAGGGGCTTTCAGTGTGCTTTTATATACCTTAATATAAGCCAGCATTTACCTGTAGCAATGAATTTACACTTACGAAGTCTATGGAAAATTTTTGAGGAAATGTCATTGTCTCAGAATTAACTCCCCCCCCCCCCCCCAAGAAAAAACAGCAAAAGGGATTTCAAAGTCGACTAGAGCAAAAGAGACATTTCTTTGTTAAAAATAAACAGATAAATAGATTAAAAGAAAAACTGCTTTTTCGATTGACATATCAAGCCGTCCCTCAGATAAACTCAGAAAAATTACGTTTGAATTGTTTTGAAATTAGACTTATCTTTTGAATTACTTTATAAATATATATACATATATATGTATAATACAGATACAACAAATATATTTAGTTTTTAAGAAGTCATCGCACAAAAATGTTTTTGACGTCATTCTACAAATTGCGTCGAATTAGCTCGTTCTGTCCACTCGATTTAACACCGAGTATAGCTTTTGTAATATTTTTTTTGTTTCTGTAGTCCCGAAATAACATTTTGAAAATATTGTTGTTTAAAATAAGACATGGTGTGGAATAAACACGTTGAACTAAAAAGTATGTTCGTAAATTGTTGTAATAATTTCATTTGCTATTCCCGCTCATTTGTATAATTTGATTATGCACTGTATTAATTTTTTCCCATATAATGTCTTATGGCACTGTAATATCAAAACATTCACGGTTGACAATATGTTTACACGTTTTGATGCTGTGAATAAAGTTAATTGTTAGGTTCCAGATTGTAATAGTCATATTATTCTCATGGTACTTCTGTCTATCGTATCAATTCAACCATTCGTTGTCTACATAAGCCTATATGAGTGAATATGTATCCATATTAATTTGTAACAAATGCTTAACTTTTAAAACAGACAAAAATCAGCTAAATACATGCATGTTTCCTGAAAAAGACAAACTTAGATATTTTTTAAACTTGACAAAATAAAATGATTGCGAGAGGAAAGCTATGACAGAAATATTATAATTATGGTTGTATTTTCAGGCAAAATATACAGCACGAATGTAAAGAAATTGTTGCCGAGGAAGTAAACCAATGCCTGAAGAATATCATGTCAAGAATTATGGAGAAGGTTCAGTCTAGCACTGACAATCTGCCTCTCAAGACTGAAGTCAATCAGAAATTAAATAGTACTGTAGAGAAAATCACCTCTGATATTGCTTTGACAGCCTAAGACCTATATTTGCCTGATATTGCAAAAAAATCATAGCGTATAGCATTATGTCGACGCATTAAAGAGACTACATGCAATTTGTTTGCTATGCAACTTATATATAGAAATATTTATCACGAAACTGGTTTCAAGCAAAAAGAAGTTTCTAAAAAATCTATGAATGAATCCATATATTTATTTATTTGTTAATAATTTTATTAATAACGTTCAATGTAACGAAAATGACATTTCTCAAGATATTGAATATTTCTTACTGTCTCAATAACAAAGTACGTGCTTAAAAATATTATAGGCACCTTGTTAGTGTTAAACTTGCTAAAACTTTGGAGCATTTGTATTGTTTACAAATGTCCAGACAGAACAATAAATGATATATCACAAGTTTCTTTACGTTAATAATTTGTTCAAATATGTCAAATATTAACCTCCACAAAGAATAATTATGTCCCGACATTCAAACTGTCCGACGTAGACAAACGGGCACATATTTTCAGAATAAGTTTCATATGAACATATTTTAATTCTGTTTTTTCCCCGGTTTGCATACGGTTATATTTACAATTTCCCAACTAGAAAGATAAATATATATATATATATAAATAGCCAGTAATTCGAGGATGTATACATGTGTTGCGTTATTTGTAATATAGTGACATGATACGTGTTTAACTGTATATGTACATATAATTATTGTTAATTAAAAAAAACAATAGAGGATTAATTGATAACAGAATCAAAGATATTCCAGAATTTTGAGAAGTATATAAACCTAATTTGACAGAATTGGAATGTGCATATGCATATATATATATATATATTGTTGATTTTAAGGACAAATATCTTGGAATGTTTATTTAATTAATTTATACAACCAATATAAAGATCTATATTATTTTTTGATAAATGTTATATGAATAAATTATATGATGCTCGTTTATTATGTATAATTCAATGTGTTAATTATTACATATATATATAACGATGCCATTGACAATGTATGTATGTGTACAAATGTAAAAAATGTAGAATGTTCTTTTCTTGAATAAACTATACTATACTTTATATTGTTTACTAGGAATGAATACAGGTTAAACTTGTTGTTTGGATATATCTTTATTATTGGTTACAAGGCTACATTATGTACATAATATCTAATCATACATCCACAATGTCCATCTTATGATCACACAGACCGACAATTAACTGGTCACTCAGGCCGATGATATACTGGTCACACAGACCGATGATGTACTGGTCACACAGACCAACAATTAACTGGTCACTCAGGCCGATAATTTACTTGTCACACAGACCGACAATTAACTGGTCACACAGACCGATAATTTACTGGTCACACAGACCGACAATTAACTGGTCACACAGACCGATAATCTACTGGTCACACAGACCGACAATTAACTGGTCACGCATTCCGACGATTCACTGGTCACACAGACCGACTATTAACTGGTCACACAGACCGATGATTTACTGGTCACACAGACCGATGATTTACTGGTCACACGGACCGACAATTAACTGGTCACACAGACCGATGATTTACTGGTCACACAGACGGACTATTATCTGGTCACACAGACCGACAATTAACTGGTCACACAGACCGATGATTTACTGGTCACACAGACCGACAATTAACTGGTCACACAGACCGGCAATTAACTGGTCACACAGACCGACAATTAACTGGTCACACAGACCGATGATTTACTGGTCACACAGACTGACAATTAACTGGTCACCCAGACCGATGATTTACTGGTCACACAGACCAACAATTAACTGGTCACACAGACAGACAACTTTACATCACTTTACGCACTCCCTTCAAAACGATCGTCACTCCTTGGAACCACCTAAAACACCCATACACAATCTAGTATTACTATCACTACCACCACATACTTACATACTTATCATAAATGATATTAAAACAGAAAAATATAATTAACATTAACAATACTTCATTAGAACTATAATCAATTATTATAAAGAAATACAAAAAATGTATACTAAAAATGCATGTATAATAGAAATAATGTGTGATCATAAGAAAGACGTTGTGGATTTGAACGTTAACATAAGGAAGCTCTAGATAAAGATATTGAAGCCATGGATGCTGCAATAACAAAATTGGATGCATGTGTCGACAAACTGGAACAAACTGATGATGATAATATGAGCTCCTGTTTGTTAATATTAAAACAAGTAGGTTAGTCATAAACACGAAGTACTCACAGAAGCCATGGAGAAAGATTGGAATGTAAAGGATCTCAATATATCTTTAAACGAGACAACTGTGGACGGGATGGAATCATTGGGACATTAAGATGTCGATTCGGCTGTCCGCATGAAATTTAACTGGACAGTTAAAAAAATACAAAACTACTTTTTACATAATAGCCAGATGAATGTACATGTGACCCGACTCCGTGGTCGAGTAGTTAAGGTCGCTGACTTGATACCACTGTAACCCCTCACTGATAGAGGGCCGTGTGCTCGGGCCCAGCTACCGACCAAGTCTCTTTATATGAGAAAGTACGCAGTTGCTTACGGAGGATGGAGTCCAGAACTTGTTCTTCTTTGAAACGATGGTAAGGGAACTGTCCGCCTCTGACTGTTGAAAAGGGGCGTAAAATTCAAATAAAACAAAACAAAAAGACAATATGATAAGCCAGTAAAACATTGCGTGAACACGTTTGTTAAATCAAAGTACTGAATTTACTGTCGGAACTTGATTTCAAGTTTCCACACGAAGCAAAAAAAAGAGAAATTTGTACCCATGTCGTTCTTACCCATGCAAATATTTTTAACATTTACACTAACGGACCCAGTTAACATTTTATATATAATGTAGGGCATATATGTGTTTGATACTGAAGAAGGACATACGCTTTACTAGTCTCTTAGCATTTAAGAAAAGAAATAAATCATTGGAAAGGTTAGCAGCACATAAAATAAAGACAATTAATTAATGAAATTGCATTAAGAACTCTTTGTAATACAAAAACAAGTGAACAACACATAAATAACAGTAAATACCAACAGCGATGCTTCTGATTTTTAACACAACAGTACATCATCACATTGAACACAATCAGGGTCACTCAAATCAAAAAGACCCTGACGCGATAATATATAAACTATAGGACCTACAGTTAACCTGATTTTGCACGAGATTCCGACATGATAATGCTATACTTAATAATCGAGCAAAAAAAGGAACTATTTGACTAACATTTTAGGCCCACAACCAGTATTTTAACATTCGACCTCCGCAGGTTACCCGACACAATCTCGATGTTCACGTCGCCATTTTATGTAAAGTATAAATCAATACGATTACAAAAGAATTAGCCCTAGATAATATTAAAAAGGCACAAAACACTACATTGATGATAGTTTATTGCAAATGCATGCATACATATAGAGAAATTACTGACCCATCTAACGAAAACTGAAAGTAGAACTATTTTTACGGAACAGGATATGCAAAACAGCAACACATAAGCGCGCTATGTCATTGGCCAACAGCAGATACGCGGCTTTAATTCTACGCATTTGAATATGTCAGGCAATAAAGTTCAATCTGTCAGTACTATCAGATACTCAGGTGCATACTTAGACGAATGCCTTAAATTTACAACACATGTTAAACTATCTTAGAATCAAGAACATCCGTAAATATCTGACGACTGGTTCTGACATTAGTGATCTCTCATTTAGTTTATTGTAACGCCACATTGTTTGGTACATTACCCTGACATGGGAGTCAGAGTCTGGGACAGACGAGACGTACACATCGTGTCACTAAGACAAATAATGCAATTCCAATCAATATTTACCCTTATTGGCAATGGTTATGGCATAACATATGATGTTGGAGAGATATTTGCATGTGAAGAAAATAAAGTAAATGTCTACAGTACAACTGGGAAGTATCAAAGAAAATAACAGAGATGCTAATGGTAAACAGCTAGATGTTCTCATCATGCAGGCAAATTGCAATAAGCGTAAACAAAGACATATATGTGACCAACAACAAGCAAGTTTTGACCGGGATATTGAAAATGAAAGTAAATTCATTTGAAAACAACATATGGGCTTTATGTCTATTACCGGGTCATGTATGTCTTGTTTTCACTGAGTCGATAGGCGCAGTTTATCAGATAGGTAAAGATGGAAAAGAAATAAAAAAGAAAATTGACGTCATTGATGGATCAAAAAATAAATATTGTGCTGTGTATGAAAATGAACGTTCAAGATTAATTGTTGCTGGCTATCCAAGAATAATATCAATACAAACACTGCAGCCAAATAAAGTATAGAATACTTACCTTAATTCGGAAAATCAGATGACATATACATTGTATTTGTTTTGATAGACTCATGGCTACCCATGGAGTGTGTATGAAATTCTGTGATTGACAGTGCCATAAGGGTAGCTTATTTGGTCTCATCTAGTCTTTTGTTGAAGACAATGTTTACATTATAATACATTTTGTTATTTTTAGTGTTTTTCTTTTGTGCCGATCAGTGACAACCTATGAACTTGCATACCGTGGACAAAATTAGCATTTTCAAAGATATGGTGTTCACTTTTAGTATTTAAAAACATTGGCATTTATATTCATGGTATTAAAATTACAATCAGTTGTCTTGTCTGTCATTGATTTAGAAGTGTAAACACTTTAACAGTCAATTTAAAGTTGGTAGTTTTAAATACGAATTCAATGAAATAATTATTCGGGGAATTCTTCGCAACCGACGTTGTCTCCAGTACACAAAAAGCTAAACATTGTTGTAAAGGAATAGTTTCGCCAACACTTGTTGCTGTCAGTTTTGTAGCCGTTTACGTTTATATACAGAGTATTTGTATTTTACAGAAGATACTGTATGTTTGATAATGTCATATTTGTACATTAGGCTACTTTCTCATTCTATCATTTTGTAAATATATTTACATTTCAAATATTCCTGATCTTGTTCATTGTTACAAAACATCATTTCTATTTATTTTATAAAAATCAATAGTATTTTCAATAAAAGTAATGAAAGATGCACTGCACTAATTCATGCGCGTCGAGCATGTGGCAGCTATGGAAAGCTGAACTATCGTTCATTTTCCAAAAAGTATGTGTCTGAACGATTGTCTAATCTTTGATATTTAAGTTCATGATAATTGAAAATTAAACAATTTTGTGACTCAACCTTTAATTATCTGAATTGGACCAAGTTAGTTGATATGAACAGTACAGATGTTTATACAGGCGAACGTACTGACTCATGCGCGCCACAAAGTCCACCATCCATCAACATGGTATTCATTTATATTTTCATTTTTTTCATATACTCAATCGTAGGTAAATGTATCATAAATAGATTATAAATAGATAATTAAATATAATAATTATCATATAAAACACTATTTATTAATATGTTAACATATTAATAGATAGTGATTATTTTTAAAAATCAGCATTTATTTATTATTCGTTTATGTATAATCTATTCATGATACAGTTACCTGCACACTCAATAACAAGACTTACATATTAAAAATTACAATACATTTAAAACACTAATTTATATTTTTTACATTAAAGAAATCATGATGTTAGGCAGGATTATATATCGTATATAGTAAAAAAAACCTACTAATAATATATGTACACACATAGAATAGACATTATTTAAATACAATTAAACCTGTGAACGATGACGTGAAAAAGACATGACGTAGCCTCTATTGACACGACTGGTGGCTTTTATTTGGAGGTCATTTTGTGCTAAATAATTAATGGCGGGTTGTAAAAGAATAGTCTTTATCCACAGTGTGTCCTTTATTCTGAGGTGACCCTTAACACAGGTTTGACTGTATTAGCCAGATGAATGTATATATATACATATAAATGAATAAACTGACCAGTGAGACATGAACATATATGGATAAATAACAAATATGAATAAATTATACGCACAGTACATAATAAACTTGACTATTTATAAATAAGTAATACAATAATGTAAGTACCATAACACTTCATTAAGTTGATATTTATATTTTATATTAAAGTAACACATTAATAGTACAGTGAGGAAATATTGAGAAACTTATGTGTTTTTTAACTAGGTTTCTTTATAATTTGAAGTGGTCGCTATTGGCGGTCTTACCCTATCAGTATATAACATTATAAACATAAACATAATTGATAATAATAATATATACAGACACAAAAGACGTGTAAGAATACAAATATATTTTACGACCAATATTAAACTTAAAGAATAATGATAGGCCTACAAGATATAATCAACGTAATTCTGCGCTAAAATGCATACGTGGTATGAAATAAACCTCGGTGTATTGCTCAACCATTATTTGATGTCGGATTGGCGGTATTTCGAAAATACAATCATATTTTAGATCCCAGCTATATTGATTAATTCATTGAAACTATCAATGTTAGTAGGTCGGCTATTTTCAGAAAATATAATCGGTTCGTTACCGCCTTACATATAATACAGATCTAAACAAAATGGCGACTGGAGGAAATTCTCATTTTTCTTCGGACCAATTACACGAAACCAAAAGTGCTTGCTGCTCACCGTGCTCGGAGAATGGAATTAATTCAAAAGCTAGACATTATTGTGTGGACTGTGCACTTTATTTCTGCAGTAAATGCGTTCGATGTCACAACACAATCCCGTTATCAAAATCTCATCAGTTAAACGATGTTGATGTTTCTAGCTGGATTACTGATGATGAAGATGAAGTTGGTGGACCAGTGCCTAAAAAGATCATGAAATGTATTATTCATGAAGATAAGCCGATTGATACTTATTGCAAGAATCACGATGAAATATGTTGTGGAACATGTGCCATTGTTAAGCATAGGTAATGATTAATTGAATAAGTAGAAACAGATATATAATTAATTAAAATATAGTCGAAAACGTCGTAAAACCCGAAACATTTGTAAAAGAAAAATATTTAATGATTATTATTAATGTGTTAAACGTGTTTCATATATAATAGACCGGGATTGTTAACATGCTCATACACCATTTAAACCTAGTTGAATTACTCGATATAGTGGTTTATAATATGGTTGCATTTGATGCCTTGAGAAATGTACGACTATTATTATTAAGTGTTAAAGACATGGCGGCTCACTGTTTATGCAAGTACTAAATGATTCAACAAACTCTCATTTAGTTATGTTATACTTACAGATCATGTAGGACTCTATCAGTCTGCGATGCGGCCAAGGGTTTTAAGTCGAAGCCGCAGGTGAACGAATGCAAAGAAAAGTTGAAGAATGCTCTTCAACCTTTCAAACAAGAGAAGACAAAGCGTGTCAATAATATTGATAGGATCGGCGAACAAAAGATTGAACTAATTGAAACCATTGATAAGTATGAGGAGACGATTATTGCAAAAATTAAGGAGCTTGCCAATACCTCAAGAGATGAAATACGTTCAAAATATGAGACACTTAAAACAGAATTGGACAAAGATATTGAAACCATAGATGTTGTGATAACAACAATGGCAGAATATGTTGACAAACTGGAACACACTGATGATGATGAACTCCTGTTTGCCAATGTTGCCACAATTAAGATAGCATTAAAAGACGGAGAGCTGTTCCTGCAGACAATGGAATTAAGTGGGAAAGAGAAAGAACTGAAAATATTCCTAAACAAGTCGCTTGAGAAAACTGTAGATGAAATGAAGTCATTAAGTTGTCTGGCTTGTGGATACACGTCAATATTCATGAGAAATGCTTATTTGAAAGATCATGGATCTAACAAAATGATAGTATTCAACATGTTGGTTATGGATACTGGCGATCTGCTTTTAACAGACCATAACCGTGATACATTGATGCGATACAATTCAGAGTTACGGTATGAAGATGAGATTTTATTACCAGGTCATCCAAGTGCAGTTTGTAAACTAGAAAACAACGAGATAGGTGTGAGAATATGGGGTACAGGACAGGTATACACTGTTTCACTTGGAAGAACGATGCAACTAACTTATTCTTTTACTGTGGCTAACACTTGGTATGGAATGGCATATGATGCTGATGTTGAAAAATTATTCGCTTGTGAGGGAAATCAGGTGAGTGTTTACAGTAAAACTGGAAGACATTTGAGGACGTACGATACAGATGAAAATGGTAAACAGTTGTTCTCAGCATGCAGACAGATTGCAATAAGTGTAAACAAAGACATATACGTGACCGATAAGGACAGGGGCTTGTTCATTTTAGATAAAACAGGACATTTGAAAATGAAAATATCTTCTTTGGATTTCAATGACACTTGGCCTTTATGTCTGTTACCGGGTCAGATATGTTTTGTTGGGAGCATTACAACAGGCGAAGTTTGTCAGATAGATAAAGATGGGAATCTAATAGAAAATGCAATTGACAGTAACGGTGGAAAAGCAAGTACGTACAGTATTGCATATGACCGTGAAAGCTCTAGGCTATTTATTGCGGGCAGTTCAAACATTATATCAATATATACATTACATGCTTATAACGTTTAGATTATTCATGCTTATGATCGCTTGGTCAGATAATAGTGTCTGTTTTCAATGTACATATTGTTCCAAAAAGTAGAATACTTTAATATGTGTAATAGGCTGCAAACAAGATAGGTACTCGTATTTGTGAATATAAAATGCCACTAGTTAAATTTACTTCGTTTTATAAGGTATGTTTCTGTTGTCATCACTGACATAACAAAACATATGTTAATAACGTTTTGCATACAGATCGAAGTTAGAATTAAGGAATGAAAATGGATTGTTTGCTTAAACAATATTTGTGAGTACCTAACAAAACTTGTTTGATTACACGTTTAAAGACATAATAACACTGATGTTGGTGATATCCGTGGAATTTTCTAGCATAGTATAAATTATGTAGTACAGTAAATCACAGTTATAGCGAACTCTGATATAACAGATTCTGATGGATTGAGAAGCATGATATTTCTGTATACCGTACCATTATTTAATCCAAAGCAATGGATACGTATAGAATGAAAGAAACTATAAAGAAGTAATTATGTGCATTCAGGTATTTTGGACTTCACTATAACCGTTTTGTACTATATATGAAGTTTAACCATTGATGTGAATAAAATTTCTTATTGAAACAATACTTCAGCTTGTTTATAGATTCCTTGTAGTACTAGTGTATACAACATGAACAAATCATAGAATTGGCTGTGTAACTACTCGAAATGTGTATTGCATTACGTCATTTTCAAATCTCAATCAATTCCTTCTTTTTAACGCCCATTGATCTTTATAGAAAGAAGCTCTTTCCATCTATATTTACACCCAGTCTATATCTTAATTGAAGCTTATTCGAACATAGACAAACAGAATAGAACACTAAACATCCGACTTTCCCCAACATACTACCTTCACCCAATTTCTGCAGTCCCAAACTAATCAAACTTATAGGGCCATAATTATAAAACTTGAGGACATACGCCGTCTACCGGAGTGTTCGGTGCCTTCCAATGGTTTGTAGCCAAGCCACTGGTTTTGGAGTAAACTAGTTTTGAGGGATCGATCTCATACTTATCCCTGGGGAAACATAAAAATAGGGTTTTAATTTAAGAAATCAATATTGAAGTCAATATTGAATATGTTGACTTGTATTTACTTAATATTGAAGTCCATGTAAATATTCCTGAATAGTAACTCTATCAGCTGATGTTGTATTTCTCGTTATAATCTCTGCTAAACTGACGTAATAGAAATCCACGCAGGCTCTTAGATCTGATTCTGTTTTAACTGTTCAGGCCATCCTTAAAATATTATGTTGGCGGTAACGCTGCCTACTCACCAAAAAGGCCCCTTCCCAACATGTTTTGACCTCTCAGGTATTTGTTTAAATAAAGAATATCGTTCTGACTTTTATTTTGGGTTTAATATAAAAATTAAAACTATACATAAATAAACCACTGAAAATTCTCTGGGTAGCGTTACCGCAAACAAAAGCTTTTTTCAATGATGGTCTCATGCTTTCATAACTAGACTCAATAAAGACCAAGACAAGGAGGCAAATATTCATATTGTTAATAAAAGACAATAAACGACAGACACAGCGACATCCTACATGATAGAGCGTCGTTTCTAGGCACTTGGACAACAATATGTTGTGGAGCATGTGTCATAGTAAACAATAGGTAATAAAAATTAGATCTACAGTCGTGTATTCATTAACAAGACCATATGTCCTACATAATGAAATGGTTAAGCCAAGCATTTGCTGCAGTTGTTATATGCACATAACATTCATCTTTAATATCAAAGTTATAAAAATATGTCCTGGGACGTAAAAGAAATTGTTTTTGTTTCTGGTTACCCGACCTATTCAATTTTTTTCTCGCGACCCTAGACTTTTTATTAGACCGAGGAAGGGTACATTTACTTTCACACTGTTTTACCTTACCGCACGCTTTCAAAAATAATAACAGAAAACAAATCCACGACCTTCCTACCCTATTTCTAATAAGCGTGTAACCAGAAACAAACATTTTGTCTACGCCTAACTACATTCATTGGACAGGGTATCAATAAAAATGTTCAGATGAGTTCATTACCGAATAAGGTAAATGTATGTTTAAGTGACTTGAATATGTAGTGTTCTGTTTTATTGAACAATAATGCGGTAACTACAGCTAAGCAGATGGTTTCTGATCTTTAGTGTTTCTAGGGGTTTTATAAACAATAGTCTATATTTAGTGAGAGTGTCCGATCAGAAATGAATTTGTGAATACTGATATTGTAGTTTGAAAACATAAAATAATAAATCCATTCATCATCCGCTAAATGATTAATAGTTTAAAGATAAATGGGTATTTCTTAATTATTTTCATTGTAAAATACCAAAAGAACACGTGTATAGAAAAATACTACAATGTAACTACAATCTTCAGTGGTATATACAATAACAATAATTGAAATCCGAAAATCATTAATTTCGCTACACAAATTACTCTAACATTTCAAGTATTCAGCGACTGATGTTTACGGAATGATATTTATGTAAAAATTTCACAATACCTGCTTACAATTACAATTCACTCATTGACACTGCTAGGAGGCTTACTGTTATAGTTAGAATGCTTGGACGCTTGTTGACAATGATAACATGCTTGCTGGAAGTTACATCTTGCATGCTGTTAAGACATTAATGTCTATATCATAATTTCATCTGGCCAAATGACAGTGCACCGTAGCCGGACTTTATTTAAGCATCGACATTTTTAGATTTCAAAGTTACAATATTTCCAGAACAAAATGAACGATGTGATCACAGAATATGAAAGATGCAATCAGCCACCAAGCAAGTTGAAATTAATCATAAAGCAAATGGCAAAATTGCATGTCACATTTTGATACCTGGGGACGCACGAAATATTACGGACATCTCCGGTCTATGACGGACTTTAATTTGATGTATACGTACATACAGTGAAAACGAAAGAAGAAATCTGTTTGCAGTTTTATGCATTTTCTGTAAGTATTTCTTGAAGGTAAACACAATACTCATAGATTAAATGATACTTATACGTAACAACTGTTTGACATACTAGTATTATTGGCAATTTGTAAACTTTTGTCCCTAACAGCCAGTTTACTTTGTGAAATACCGTAAGTCCTCCATATCTAAAAAAGATAAATTTAATCAAATGATATAGAGCATCTAAGTAATTTAACCTGGCCCCTTAACAAAATAAAATTCCTTAAATATACCATCATCATTACCGGTCTGAAAGTTCTGTATCTAATTCCATGTGCCATATACTTACAGCCACAATTTTGAACAATGGCAGTATGACACACATATATAGAATATATAGACCCGCCTCCATGGTCGAGTGGTTAAGGACGCAGATTTCAAATCACTGTTACCTCTCACTGACAGAGGGTCTTGGCTTCGAGCCCTGCTACCGACAACATGTCTTTATGTGAAAAAGTAGGCAGTTGCTTAATTACGGAGGATGAGAGTCTAGTACTGGTTCTTCCCAGGAACAATGGTTAGGTCCGCCTCATACGGCTTCGACTACTGAAAAGGGGTGTAAAACTCAATCAAACAAACAAACATAGCATATATACATAATTCATGTAGTCAGTATTACATATTACGTGTAAAGGGTGATTTTGGCACCTCTAACAGTGACCGACTGTCTATTTGTAATCCTTTGAATGTGTTAATAGAGCTACCCTTTACCGTGTAAAAAGCACAAACATAACAATAAATAAAGTCAAGGACTTGTATACAGCTTGTGTGTTCTTCAAATGTTAAAGACGTTTTCGGTAGTTCGCAGCATTTTTCATATAGACATATTGGCAAAATGAAAACTGAACAATAGATTTTTTTAAAACTTTGCATGATCGAAGCATATGATAACAGAAACATTTTAAGCGAAAACAAAATGGGGGTCACTGATCTCGTTGAATTCTAATTATTTGCTTATTTTAGGTCATTTCAATTGTCACAATGCATACTGACCATACCAGTAAGCATACTAGCAGTGTCAATGAGTAAATTGTAACTGTAAGCAGGCATTGTGTATTTTTTACCTAAATATCATTCCATAGATGTTCGTTCACAAGTATATTATTCAAAGAATTCAATTGTAAGACTGAACTTTAATTAGAGCATCTAAAACAAATAAGCATTTGATCTTTGTATGGGTTTTTTAAATCGGAAAAATACATCAAAACGCTTAATGTTATCTTGTACAAGTTAACTCCGTTGCAACCAAAGATTTCAATTCTAATCCTTAGGTAATCGAATGTAAAGGGTTTTTACAACGCTCTTATCTAACTCAAACAAGTGAAAGAGAAACGTACCAACAATATTGAAAGTATATGCATTGGTAAACAGAACATTAAACTGACTGACACCATTGATAAATGGACTATTAAAAAGATAAAGAAGTTAGCCAATAACTCAAGAAATGAAATACATGTACGTTCCAAATATGACAAACATAACGTAGCTTTTTTGATGAAGATATTGAAGCCATTGATGCTGCAATAACAACAATGGCTGAACATGTCGACAAACCGACTGTACCAGATAGATAATGAGTTGATCAATGGTTGAAAATCGTATTATTTATATCATGATGCTAATCGCTCTAGAGCAAAACATAAACAATAAGTGCTAGGCAAAAAATGTTGAAACAATTTTAAAATCGTGTGATTTTGCTTATGTTTAGTTAAATCAAGGAGATTAACAAGCTTTTTTATATTCTTTTAAGAAACGACTACAACATTCAAGCATAATTCAAGCACAGGGCAAGGATAGGTCCCTTATATGTATGCACGTCAAGCACAATGTGGAGGTAGGACCCTTTAAATTTATATTATTTAAGCACAAGGCGAGGGTAGTACCATTATATGTATATAATTCAAGCACAAGGCGAGAGTATGTCCCTTTTATTTATATAATTCAAGCACAAGGCGAGGGTAGGTCCCTTATATGTATATAATTCAAGCACAAGGCTAGGGTATGTCTCTTTTATGTATATAATTCAAGCACAAGGCGAGGGTAGGTCCCTTTTATGTATATAATTCAAGCACAAGGCGAGGGTAGGTCCCTTTTATGTATATAATTCAAGCACAAGGCGAGGGTATGTCCCTTATATGTATATAATTCAAGCATAAGGCGAGGGTATGTCCCTTATATGTATATAATTCAAGCACAAGGCGAGGGTATGTCCTTTATATGTATATAATTCAAGCACAAGGCGAGGGTATGTCCCTTATATGCACATAATTCAAGCACAAGGCGAGGGTAGGTCCCTTATATGTATATAATTTAAGCACAAGGCGAGGGTAGGTCCCTTTTATGTATATAATTCAAGCACAAGGCGAGGGTATGTCCCTTATATGTATATAATTCAAGCACAAGGCGAGGGTATGTCCCTTTTATGTATATAATTCAAGCACAAGGCGAGGGTATGTCCCTTATATGTATATAATTCAAGCACAAGGCGAGGGTAGGTCCCTTTTATGTATATAATTCAAGCACAAGGCGAGGGTAGGTCCCTTTTATGTATATAATTCAAGCACAAGGCGAGGGTATGTCCCTTATATGTATATAATTCAAGCACAAGGCGAGGGTAGGTCCCTTATATGTATATAATTCAAGCACAAGGCGAGGGTATGTCCCTTATATGTATATAATTTAAGCACAAGGCGAGGGTAGGTCCCTTTTATGTATATAATTCAAGCACAAGGCGAGGGTAGGTCCCTTATATGTATATACGTTAAGCACAAGGCGAGGACGGGGGTAGGTCCCATATATGTATGTACGTCAAGCACAAGGCGGGGATAAGTCCCTTAAATGTATATAATTCAAGCACAAGGCGAGGGTATGTCCCTCTATGTATATAATTCAAGCACAATGCGAGGGTAGGTCCCTTATAATTTTTTTTATGTATATACATCAGACACAAGACGGGGGTAGGTCCCTTAAATGTATATAATTCAAGCACAAGTCGAGGGTAGCTAGGTCCCTTATATGTATATAATTCAAGCACAAGGCGAGGGTAGTTACTCTTTTGTGTAATCTGACTTAAGTATTCGATCTTTCTTAGCGTAGCGGGTTTGAGGATATGATTTTAATCAGATTGTCTTTTGTGTCGGGTAAACTGTTACAGGGAAACTTCAATGTGTACGCTACGGTAGCGCTATGCACTGACCTGTGTTATTCTGCTCGGGGCATTATGGGTAATTGCAGAAACTACTTACAAAATGGAAATTATAAACAATAACATAGCGTGACGTCACCGTATGGTGCACATTGGAGCCAAGCGTACTTCAACATTGCGTTTCATTGAATAATTAGTGTTATTGACGAAAGCATAATAATAGAAATGGTACTACGTATTCATTTTACATAACTAAACACATTTTGTTAATAACATACAACCGATATGGTTGTTTTGACATTTTTAATCCTTCCGCGAAACTATACTTTTAGCGTACGTATAAATATCTAAATGTGGATAGTAATCAGTTTTATGTATAGAGGTTAGACAAACGTAGTGACGTCACGCTATGTATAGAACGGGGAAACTTATAACTATATTACTGTTATAAAGTGTCCCTGTAATATAGTGTCTCTGGTTTAATTATATATGTAGTACAACCTCTCCAGAGCGGCCCTCTCTTGAGCAACAATCTCTCTTCAACAACATCATGATGATTTCCCATAGCATGATTTGACTATTTATTTATTCAATCTCTGTAGAGCAACAACCTCTGAACAACAGCATAATTTTGCTACTCCAAAAGGCTGTTGCTTTGGAGAGGTTGCACTGTACATGCATACAATTGTGGTTTAATTTTTACACCTATAAATTGGTAAAACTTTAATTAATGTTTATTATATACATTTAGATATTTAATATACGTAGATCGACCATTTTCAGAAAATCTTATCAATTCACATGTATGGTGAGTGCAACGATCGACTAGTCTGCTTGGAGATTGTCGTGGGTAAGCACAAGCTGGCGACCGAAAATGTATCGACCAATAACAGCGACCAATAGTGATTTTCCGTAATATTTTCAAATGCGTAAGAATTGCAATTCCAGCGACCAATAAGAATTAAGGTTATACACTACCAAATTTTGGTAAGAATTCCCAGCGCCCGATAATATTCGTAGGTCATACGCTACTAAATTTACAGTAAAGAAGTTATCAAGTATTTCAGTGTTGTTTTTCTGAAACCAGCAGGACATCTTTTTCGTGAAATGAAGGGAATGTGACCCCATAAAAGTGGGTATAGGTATTTTGTACTATGTCATAGCTACAAAATAAGACCATTTCTGTGGTGCTAGCTTGGCCTGGTGGGTACTTATGCTTGGTCACAAGTTTGAGCCCATATGAAAATTTAGAAATATGGTCAACTTTGTTAATATTCTTCCATGTAGCTTGAAATGAAGGGAATGTGACCCCATAAAAGTGGGTACAGGTATTTTGTACTATGTCATAGCTACAAAATGAGACCATTTCTGTGGTGCTAGCTTGGCCTGGTGGGTACTTATGCATGGTCACAAGTTTGAGCCCATATGAAAATTTAGAAATATGGTCAACTTTGTTAATATTCTTCCATGTAGCTTGAAATGAAGGGAATGTGACCCCATAAAAGTGGGTACAGGTATTTTGTACTATGTCATAGCTACAAAATGAGACCATTTCTGTGGTGCTAGCTTGGCCTGGTGGGTACTTATGCATGGTCACAAGTTTGAGCCCATATGAAAAGTTTGAAATATGGTCAACTTTGTTAATATTCTTCCATGTAGCTTGAAATGAAGGGAATGTGACCCCATTAAAGTGGGTACAGGTATTTTGTACTATGTCATAGCTACAAAATGAGACCATTTCTGTGGTGCTAGCTTGGCCTGGTGGGTACTTATGCATGGTCACAAGTTTGAGCCCATATGAAAATTTAGAAATATGTTCAACTTTGTTAATATACTTCCATGTAGCTTGAAATGAAGGGAATGTGACCCCATAAAAGTAGGTACAGGTATTTTGTACTATGTCATAGCTACAAAATGAGACCATTACTGTGGTGCTAGCTTAGCCTGGTGGGTACTTATGCATGGTCACAAGTTTGAGCCCATATGAAAATTTAGAAATATGGTCAACTTTGTTAATATTCTTGTATGTAGCTTGAAATGAAGGGAATGTGACCCCATAAAAGTGGGTACAGGTATTTTGTACTATGTCATAGCTCCAAAAATAAGACCATTGTTGTGGTGCTAGCTTGGCCTGGAGGGTACTTATGCATGGTCACAAGTTTGAGCCCATTATGAAAATGTAGTAAAATTGTCAACTTTGTTAATATTCTTGTACGCAGCTTGAAATGAAGGGAATGTGACCCCATAAAAGTAGGTAAAGGCATTTCGTACTATGTCATAGCTACAAAATAAGACCATTTCTGTGGTGCTAGCTTGGCCTGGTGGGTACTTATGCATGGTCACAAGTTTGAGCCCATATGAAAATTTAGAAATATGGTCAACTTTGTTAATATTATTCCATGTAGCTTGAAATGAAGGGAATGTGACCCCATAAAAGTGGGTACAGGTATTTTGTACTATGTCATAGCTACAATATGAGACCATTTCTGTGGTGCTAGCTTGGCCTGGTGGGTACTTATGCATGGTCACAAGTTTGAGCCCATATGAAAATTTAGAAATATGGTCAACTTTGTTAATATTCTTCCATGTAGCTTGAAATGAAGGGAATGTGACCCCATAAAAGTTGGTACAGGTATTTTGTACTATGTCATAGCTACAAAATGAGACCATTTCTGTGGTGCTAGCTTGGCCTGGTGGGTACTTATGCATGGTCACAAGTTTGAGCCCATATGAAATTTTGAAATATGGTCAACTTTGTTAATATTCTTCCATGTAGCTTGAAATGAAGGGAATGTGACCCCATACAAGTGGGTACAGGTATTTTGTACTATGTCATAGCTACAAAATGAGACTATTTCTGTGGTGCTAGCTTGGCCTGGTGGGTACTTATGCATGTTCACAAGTTTGAGCCCATATGAAAATGTAGTAAAATTGTCAACTTTCTGAATATTCTTCCATGTAGCTTGAAATGAAGGGAATGTGACCCCATAAAAGTGGGTACAGGTATTTTGTACTATGTCATAGCTACAAAATGAGACTATTTCTGTGGTGCTAGCTTGGCCTGGTGGGTACTTATGCATGGTCACAAGTTTGAGCCCATATGAAAATTTAGAAATATGGTCAACTTTGTTAATATTCTTCCATGTAGCTTGAAATGAAGGGAATGTGACCCCATAAAAGTGGGTACAGGTATTTTATACTATGTCATAGCTACAAAATGAGACCATTTCTGTGGTGCTAGCTTGGCCTGGTGGGTACTTATGCATGGTCACAAGTTTGAGCCCATATGAAATTTTGAAATATGGTCAACTTTGTTAATATTCTTCCATGTAGCTTGAAATGAAGGGAATGTGACCCCATAAAAGTGGGTACAGGTATTTTGTACTATGTCATAGCTACAAAATGAGACTATTTCTGTGGTGCTAGCTTGGCCTGGTGGGTACTTATGCATGGTCACAAGTTTGAGCCCATATGAAAATTTAGAAATATGGTCAACTTTGTTAATATTCTTCCATGTAGCTTGAAATGAAGGGAATGTGACCCCATAAAAGTGGGTACAGGTATTTTATACTATGTCATAGCTACAAAATGAGACCATTTCTGTGGTGCTAGCTTGGCCTGGTGGGTACTTATGCATGGTCACAAGTTTGAGCCCATATGAAAATTTAGAAATATGGTCAACTTTGTTAATATTATTCCATGTAGCTTGAAATGAAGGGAATGTGACCCCATAAAAGTGGGTACAGGTATTTTGTACTATGTCATAGCTACAATATGAGACCATTTCTGTGGTGCTAGCTTGGCCTGGTGGGTACTTATGCATGGTCACAAGTTTGAGCCCATATGAAAATTTAGAAATATGGTCAACTTTGTTAATATTCTTCCATGTAGCTTGAAATGAAGGGAATGTGACCCCATAAAAGTTGGTACAGGTATTTTGTACTATGTCATGGCTACAAAATGAGACCATTTCTGTGGTGCTAGCTTGGCCTGGTGGGTACTTATGCATCGTCACAAGTTTGAGCCCATATGAAATTTTGAAATATGGTCAACTTTGTTAATATTCTTCCATGTAGCTTGAAATGAAGGGAATGTGACCACATAAAAGTGGGTACAGGTATTTTGTACTATGTCATAGCTACAAAATGAGACCATTTCTGTGGTGCTAGCTTGGCCTGGTGGGTACTTATGCATGGTTACAAGTTTGAGCCCATATGAAAATTTAGAAATATGGTCAACTTTGTTAATATTCTTCCATGTAGCTTGAAATGAAGGGAATGTGACCCCATAAAAGTGGGTACAGGTATTTTGTACTATGTCATAGCTACAAAATGAGACCATTTCTGTGGTGCTAGCTTGGCCTGGTGGGTACTTATGCATGGTCACAAGTTTGAGCCCATATGAAATTTTGAAATATGGTCAACTTTGTTAATATTCTTCCATGTAGCTTGAAATGAAGGGAATGTGACCCCATAAAAGTGGGTACAGGCATTTCGTACTATGTCATAGCTACAAAATAAGACCATTTCTGTGGTGCTAGCTTGGCCTGGAGGGTACTTATGCTTGGTCACAAGTTTGAGCCCATATGAAAATGTAGTAAAATTGTCAACTTTCTGAATATTCTTCCATGTAGCTTGAAATGAAGGGAATGTGACCCCATAAAAGTGGGTACAGGTATTTTGTACTATGTCATAGCTACAAAATGAGACTATTTCTGTGGTGCTAGCTTGGCCTGGTGGGTACTTATGCATGGTCACAAGTTTGAGCCCATATGAAAATTTAGAAATATGGTCAACTTTGTTAATATTCTTCCATGTAGCTTGAAATGAAGGGAATGTGACCCCATAAAAGTGGGTACAGGTATTTTATACTATGTCATAGCTACAAAATGAGACCATTTCTGTGGTGCTAGCTTGGCCTGGTGGGTACTTATGCATGGTCACAAGTTTGAGCCCATATGAAAATTTAGAAATATGGTCAACTTTGTTAATATTCTTGTATGTAGCTTGAAATGAAGGGAATGTGACCCCATAAAAGTGGGTACAGGTATTTTATACTATGTCATAGCTCCAAAATAAGACCATTGCTGTGGTGCTAGCTTGGCCTGGTGGGTACTTATGCATGGTCACAAGTTTGAGCCCATTATGAAAATGTAGTAAAATTGTCAACTTTGTTAATATTCTTGTATGTAGCTTGAAATGAAGGGAATGTGACCCCATAAAAGTAGGTACAGGCATTTTGTACTATGTCATAGCTACAAAATTAGACCGTCTCTGTGGTGCTAGCTTGGCCTGGAGGGTACTTATGCTTGGTCACAAGTTTGAGCCCATATGAAAATGTAGTAAAATTGTCAACTTTCTGAATATTCTTCCATGTAGCTTGAAATGAAGGGAATGTGACCCCATAAAAGTGGGTACAGGTATTTTGTACTATGT
The DNA here is from genome assembly GCA_964023205.1 of Lutraria lutraria. Classification (NCBI taxonomy): domain Eukaryota; kingdom Metazoa; phylum Mollusca; class Bivalvia; order Venerida; family Mactridae; genus Lutraria; species Lutraria lutraria. The sequence continues at coordinate 758,223 of OZ026833.1, forward strand.
CATAGCTACAAAATGAGACCATTTCTGTGGTGCTAGCTTGGCCTGGTGGGTACTTATGCATGGTCACAAGTTTGAGCCCATATGAAAATTTAGAAATATGGTCAACTTTGTTAATATTATTCCATGTAGCTTGAAATGAAGGGAATGTGACCCCATAAAAGTGGGTACAGGTATTTTGTACTATGTCATAGCTACAATATGAGACCATTTCTGTGGTGCTAGCTTGGCCTGGTGGGTACTTATGCATGGTCACAAGTTTGAGCCCATATGAAAATTTAGAAATATGGTCAACTTTGTTAATATTCTTCCATGTAGCTTGAAATGAAGGGAATGTGACCCCATAAAAGTTGGTACAGGTATTTTGTACTATGTCATAGCTACAAAATGAGACCATTTCTGTGGTGCTAGCTTGGCCTGGTGGGTACTTATGCATGGTCACAAGTTTGAGCCCATATGAAATTTTGAAATATGGTCAACTTTGTTAATATTCTTCCATGTAGCTCGAAATGAAGGGAATGTGACCCCATAAAAGTGGGTACAGGTATTTTGTACTATGTCATAGCTACAAAATGAGACTATTTCTGTGGTGCTAGCTTGGCCTGGTGGGTACTTATGCATGGTCACAAGTTTGAGCCCATATGAAAATTTAGTAAAATTGTCAACTTTCTGAATATTCTTCCATGTAGCTTGAAATGAAGGGAATGTGACCCCATAAAAGTGGGTACAGGTATTTTGTACTATGTCATAGCTACAAAATGAGACCATTTCTGTGGTGCTAGCTTGGCCTGGTGGGTACTTATGCATGGTCACAAGTTTGAGCCCATATGAAAATTTAGAAATATGGTCAACTTTGTTAATATTATTCCATGTAGCTTGAAATGAAGGGAATGTGACCCTCATAAAAGTGGGTACAGGTATTTTGTACTATGTCATAGCTACAATATGAGACCATTTCTGTGGTGCTAGCTTGGCCTGGTGGGTACTTATGCATGGTCACAAGTTTGAGCCCATATGAAAATTTAGAAATATGGTCAACTTTGTTAATATTCTTCCATGTAGCTTGAAATGAAGGGAATGTGACCCCATAAAAGTTGGTACAGGTATTTTGTACTATGTCATAGCTACAAAATGAGACCATTTCTGTGGTGCTAGCTTGGCCTGGTGGGTACTTATGCATGGTCACAAGTTTGAGCCCATATGCAATTTTGAAATATGGTCAACTTTGTTAATATTCTTCCATGTAGCTTGAAATGAAGGGAATGTGACCCCATAAAAGTGGGTACAGGTATTTTGTACTATGTCATAGCTACAAAATGAGACCATTTCTGTGGTGCTAGCTTGGCCTGGTGGGTACTTATGCATGGTTACAAGTTTGAGCCCATATGAAAATTTAGAAATATGGTCAACTTTGTTAATATTCTTCCATGTAGCTTGAAATGAAGGGAATGTGACCCCATAAAAGTGGGTACAGGTATTTTGTACTATGTCATAGCTACAAAATGAGACCATTTCTGTGGTGCTAGCTTGGCCTGGTGGGTACTTATGCATGGTCACAAGTTTGAGCCCATATGAAATTTTGAAATATGGTCAACTTTGTTAATATTCTTCCATGTAGCTTGAAATGAAGGGAATGTGACCCCATAAAAGTGGGTACAGGCATTTCGTACTATGTCATAGCTACAAAATAAGACCATTTCTGTGGTGCTAGCTTGGCCTGGAGGGTACTTATGCTTGGTCACAAGTTTGAGCCCATATGAAAATGTAGTAAAATTGTCAACTTTCTGAATATTCTTCCATGTAGCTTGAAATGAAGGGAATGTGACCCCATAAAAGTGGGTACAGGTATTTTGTACTATGTCATAGCTACAAAATGAGACTATTTCTGTGGTGCTAGCTTGGCCTGGTGGGTACTTATGCATGGTCACAAGTTTGAGCCCATATGAAAATTTAGAAATATGGTCAACTTTGTTAATATTCTTCCATGTAGCTTGAAATGAAGGGAATGTGACCCCATAAAAGTGGGTACAGGTATTTTATACTATGTCATAGCTACAAAATGAGACCATTTCTGTGGTGCTAGCTTGGCCTGGTTGGTACTTATGCATGGTCACAAGTTTGAGCCCATATGAAAATTTAGAAATATGGTCAACTTTGTTAATATTCTTGTATGTAGCTTGAAATGAAGGGAATGTGACCCCATAAAAGTGGGTACAGGTATTTTATACTATGTCATGGCTCCAAAATAAGACCATTGCTGTGGTGCTAGCTTGGCCTGGTGGGTACTTATGCATGGTCACAAGTTTGAGCCCATTATGAAAATGTAGTAAAATTGTCAACTTTGTTAATATTCTTGTATGTAGCTTGAAATGAAGGGAATGTGACCCCATAAAAGTAGGTACAGGCATTTTGTACTATGTCATAGCTACAAAATTAGACCGTCTCTGTGGTGCTAGCTTGGCCTGGAGGGTACTTATGCTTGGTCACAAGTTTGAGCCCATATGAAAATGTAGTAAAATTGTCAACTTTCTGAATATTCTTCCATGTAGCTTGAAATGAAGGGAATGTGACCCCATAAAAGTGGGTACAGGTATTTTGTACTATGTCATAGCTACAAAATGAGACCATTTCTGTGGTGCTAGCTTGGCCTGGTGGGTACTTATGCAAGGTCACAAGTTTGAGCCCATATGAAAATTTAGAAATATGGTCAACTTTGTTAATATTCTTCCATGTAGCTTGAAATGAAGGGAATGTGACCCCATAAAAGTGGGTACAGGTATTTTGTACTATGTCATAGCTACAAAATGAGACCATTTCTGTGGTGCTAGCTAGGCCTGGTGGGTACTTATGCATGGTCACAAGTTTGAGCCCATATGAAAATTTAGAAATATGGTCAACTTTGTTAATATTCTTGTATGTAGCTTGAAATGAAGGGAATGTGACCCCATAAAAGTGGGTACACGTATTTTGTACTATGTCTTGGCTACAAAATGAGACCATTTCTGTGGTGCTAGCTTGGCCTGGTTGGTACTTATGCATGGTCACAAGTTTGAGCCCATATGAAAATTAAGAAATATGGTCAACTTTGTTAATATTCTTGTATGTAGCTTGAAATGAAGGGAATGTGACCCCATAAAAGTGGGTACAGGTATTTTATACTATGTCATAGCTCCAAAATAAGATCATTGCTGTGGTGCTAGCTTGGCCTGGTGGGTACTTATCCATGGTCACAAGTTTGAGCCCATATGAAAATTTAGAAATATGGTCAACTTTGTTAATATTCTTGTATGTAGCTTGAAATGAAGGGAATGTGACCCCATAAAAGTGGGTACAGGTATTTTATACTATGTCATAGCTCCAAAATAAGACCATTGCTGTGGTGCTAGCTTGGCCTGGTGGGTACTTATGCATGGTCACAAGTTTGAGCCCATTATGAAAATGTAGTAAAATTGTCAACTTTGTTAATATTCTTGTATGTAGCTTGAAATGAAGGGAATGTGACCCCATAAAAGTGGGTACAGGTATTTTGTACTATGTCATAGCTACAAAATAAGACCATTTCTGTGGTGCTAGTTTGGCCTGGCGGGTACTTATGCATGGTCACAAGTTTGAGCCCATATGAAAATTTAGTAAAATTGTCAACTTTGTTAATATTCTTGTATGTAGCTTGAAATGAAGGGAATGTGACCCCATAAAAGTGGGTATAGGTATTTTGTACTATGTCATAGCTACAAACTGAGACCATTACTGTGGTGCTAGCTTGGCCTGGTGGGTACTTATGCATGGTCACAAGTTTGAGCCCATTATGAAAATGTAGTAAAATTGTCAACTTTGTTAATATCCTTCCATGTAGCTTGAAATGAAGGGAATGTAACCCCATAAAAGTGGGTACAGATATTTTGTATAATGTCATAGCTACAAAATGAGACCGTTTCTGTGGTGATAGCTTACAGCATAATACGTAGCTTGAAAACAAAGATTGATTACTTAATTGTTGGTAATGCAAGTGTGCAAGTACGTTTATGGTCAACAGTTTAATTAATTTAATTTAATTTAATATTCTTTGTTTTTTTTAGCATTGATACTAAAACAACAATTCTTTTTTTAGGTTCAAAAGAAAGAAAATGTGCTTGTGACTGGTCACATGATAACTCCCCCAATGGACCCCACATTGGTATAACACAGTGTCCAGCAGTCTCAGAACAACCGTTTATCAGCTGTGAGTACAGTTGTATATTTTGCAGTTAACCTTTCGATATTAAATTACTATTTAATAAGTATTAATTATAATACTAGTACACAATGTACATGTATATATTATATACTTACAATAATAATTATTATTATGAAGTCTTAAAGAGTTATTTAAACAGACACATTTATTTGATTATTGTGTTTTCAATTTCTAGAAATAGTAAGCAGATGTCTGGATGGACACCAAATTTTAATTGGTTGTCCTGGGCTACAATTATTGAAAAAATGAAGCTAACACGAGGCATTGCCTAGTGGACCTCTACCAATATTGTTCAAACCTGATGGCCCCAAGGTCAACATTGGCCTGGTCACGGGGTCAGTTGATATTATTCAGGCTTAAATAGGAAATTGAGTATCAAAAAACTTAGATGTTTGGTATGTAGCATTGTCTTTTGAACCTCTAATAAATTTGTTCAAATCTTGGACCCATGGTATTGGCTTTGTCAACTTTAATGCAGATCAATCCAGATATTGACTATGAACAGAATTTTTAACAAAAAGAGCAAAAATATTAGCAATACGTAGGCTATTTTTAGAGAAAGTTTGTATGTGTGTCTATTTTTTAACGATTTTTAACAATAATAAATAACTAAGAATATTTGTAATAAACTAAAAGAGAGAGGATTCTATATATATATATAATAAAACACAGAACGATAAAAGCCATGGACTTTTAGCATGACGTAGCAATACAGACACGATTACTGTACTATGCGTCAAGTAGTACGTCATATAACATTTAATTATATTCAAATGTAGTAAATAGTCAATGATCATATGGCTGGCTCAGGCATGAATTTAACATAAAAATACAATAATAAAGTTCATTATTAGATGACAAATTTGTTCATAGAGAAAACAACACACAAGTGACAAAAGTAATCTCCAAGTTCACAGAGCGCCATTACTCAAATAATTTTATAACTTTTGTTTGGTATATCCATTATATTGATACTTGTTATTTCTTATGATGTAATGCTAAGACTTATTATAGTTGATTGTATTTTTGATACATTCTTTCAGGTATGGAAGACTGATGCTTGGACCCTATTACCAGATTTATTAGGACATAATCTCGAAAATGGATAAATAGAGTGATGTGTTATAGGATTTGTTAGACAAGAATACAAACAAAAAGTGCAGACTTTGAACTGATCATCCGGTGGTGGTTAACATGTGTGCACATAGTCTTATGTGCTAGAGAAAGTAGCTGCTTAGATGAGATTTAAGCAATGTTGATTTAACGTTACATTGTGGACTGGGTGAAGTGTCACGAAAACCTTACTGGAATGTTCTTTAATATGAATTCAGTCAGTTATAGGCTTATAGCGCAGTTACTGCCCTGGACTTACTTTAAAATTGTTTTGTTTACATATAACAGAGACAAATTTAATTTTACAAAACGTTCATCACCATGATAATTTGTATACCTTGATGTTGTTTCTTATGTTTCAACAACAGTTTCAACCCCAATAAATGGAGCTGAATATCTATAACTTACCTAGCTGTGACACTTTCATTTGCCAATTGCAAGATTTTCTTCTTTCCTGTTAAGATAAATAAAAAACGTTACATAGCTGTATGCAGTGCCTTGTTTTTATCTCACTAGAGCATAATGCGTGTGTACGTGTTTACTTTAAACAACATATCCTCCTACACTATACCAATTGCAACCAAACATTGTTGGATTGATCCTTCGGTGGTTCCCTTTCAAAGTTGTTGGGAGCGATGGCCCAGTGGAAGGACGCTTGCTTTGAGGTCCCTGATTCAAATCCCGACTGGACCGTCGGAATATTTCTGAGCAAAAAATTATCTCATGTTTGCTCCTCTCCACTCAGGTGTTTAAATGAGTACCTGTGAGGGAAATAAGTCAATGGTCAGTGGCTGCCTACGGCGCCGAGTGTTAACGGACGACTTATAACCCAGTGATCGGGGGGGGGGGGGGGGGTAACTTGTGAAAGTCGGTTGAATATGCATATAAATTTATAAATTTATGACTATGAACCTGTCCTTTACCTTTTACTTTCCATGACATAATTAAAGGCCTTGTGTGCATTGGTGCTTTACACTGAGCAAGGGAGTCTATTCGAAAAAGAGCTAGGGTATTGGACCAGTACTGTCCTGTATCTCAATTTTGTATTTTTCACGAATCTGGACCCGTCATAAAATATTTATGTACATTATTATACATTTGTACCAAAAATGGGAGTTGCATAGTAGGATCTAGATAGGTGTGAAACTTTGCTACATACGGTACACCAGTCTGCCTAAAAAAATTGTATATGGGACAGACATGGGGTGAATTACTTGAGAACGTAATGTATTACATTACAATTACATTGCTGAAACAGCGCATTAAATTACAATTACATGGATGTTATCATGTAATGCATTACATTACAATTACTTTAGTCATTGTAATGCATTAAATTACACATTACATTTTGCTCAATTTTGAAAATTTTAATCACCATAATGCATATATATACGTACATAGAAAGCAGTTCATAATCATAATACAGTTTCATTTAATCTGAATTCATATAGATAGACAGTGTCGGCATTTTGCCTTAAAAGTCTCACTTTTGTCAAATACATTGTCTGAAATGTTGAACTGATCAAGGCTGTTCATTTTTGCCAAATGAAGTGTTAGCTCTGTTTGGGCACAATGATATACCTGTATATATATATATACATTGTACTCTAATCTTATTGAAATGTTAACACCTCTTAGCAAACATTTGTATACAGAGTTTCATGGTCAATGGTTAAATGATAATTTAATTATGATCAATAGACACTGTCAATAGATGGATTAAGATAAAGACTTAATTTTGAATCTTTAAACAACCATGAGAGTCACTATAATAGTACATGCATAAGCAGGTTATTGGTTGACTGGTAAACATATCCATCATTCCCAACTGCTATTGGTTTGCAATAGATTCATTATTGTTAAGTTTAATAAATGTATAATACAATCAGTTCATGTCTTTTTTTACTGATGTAATTCAATGTAATGCACCTCATTACACCTATTGTAAAAAGGTGTAATGCATAAAATTACAACTGCATGTAATGCAAAAAAAAACTGAATTACACATTACATTGAATTACTTGGGAAATTGTAATGCATTGCAATGCATTACAATTACATTTTTGCATTACCCCATGCCTGATTTGGGAATTAACTGCATGGTCAAGATTATGTACCCACAACATTTTGGTCAAGATGTACCCACTCTGAAGTCAAGATGTGTACCCATTTACAAATTCTATATTCTGATAGTATAAAACAGTTTAATACAGTAGAAGATGGTTTATAATGACATTGGTGAGTTTGACCGTGAAGTTTGACTAGAAAAATATAATTATAAATCAGTAGAAATATCCTGATAATATTTTATATCAATGTTTAGTCATATTTCCTAGTAAAAGTTCGCATGCAAACCCAATAATGATATTATAAACCTTATATTGCATTATACCAAGGATTGGAGACGTTCTCGTCAAACAGGAAACACCTTTTGGTCCAATATACCGTACGAAATTACAGCCAAGAATTCAACCATGATTACAACAAAACATAATGAAAGACAAAAGACTCTAAATTCATCACATTTCAAACAAAATCACCAGAAACACATGGAGAAGACACATCAGAAAAATGAAAATATATGAAGACAGTCATGTGAATTTACACCAACAAAGAAAATCGCCAGATTACCTGAATGATTATGTGTGCTAAACTATCACAGAATTATGGAATTGATTTCTGTGACTTATATGTAATACCAGTGTCATGATTGAATCATTAAATAAAATTTTAGAAGTGCTTAGATTTATGATCATAATATCATTTTCTGCGCAGCAATTATACCAAAATTCGCTTGGATAAGAAATTGTGTATTATAAAATCAATTTTCAGTCTAAATCTTTTAAGTGCCATCTATTTGATTCAAATATAATTTTGTTAATTAGCAAAATTCAAAATACTAGAACTCATTAACCTTTCTCAAACTGGTTTCAATGAACATAGTTTAAGTTCATCTTATTTTAATTGAAGTGGGAAATGTAACACATTCTGTAACTGATTTATTATGTAGTTAAATCGGAAGACTAGTGTGAACATCTGTGAATTTCATACATGACACGAGAGAACGGCATACTATAAAACCTGGGCTGGGCCCGTGGGCTGGGCTCGTGGGCTGGGCCCTTGGGCTGGGCTCATGGGCTGGGCTCATAAGATATGATCTTAATTATTTACATTTTTCAGGGGCACTCTGCTATAAAAAGTTCACTTCTGCAATTAAAGGGTCAGTTAAGGATAACAGAACACATTATTACAATTCCCACGAGACATGGTTTACTGGCAGATGATATGATAAACTCCTACACTTAGTCTCTGTGTGATAAATTGATTTTGGGAGCTTGCTTAAGTTTTTGGACCTGGCTTAATATGCTAAAAAGCATAAAATAATATTTTAAAATATTTACGAAAATCAAATATCATATTATGACCAAGCAACAAAAATCCTGATCGCACGCACAAAAAATAGTGTTTTATTGTGATAAACACTGTACCCCTTTATCGACTTAACTTTATCAGGAATTAAAACCTAGATTGTTTTGTCAGTTATTCGATGCCTTTGTTGGGTCGTTTTTAAATTATGCATCAGAAATATGGGGATTTACTAAACCTAAAGCGACCAAGGAAAGAATTGTTAAACAGTAAAAAAAGACTGTTCTATTTCCGTTAGCTATTTATTGTAAAAAGCATTAGAATTGAGAAACAGGATGATACATAATATTGATACTTCAAAATACATGTATTTAGTTATATTTAGAATGAATAACCCATAAAAGTGTCAGTTTTGACTCAGTGTTTGAAAAAACAACTAAGAAGAGCTCCACAAGGTAATGCTACATGCCAAATATCTTTACAAACTCACTGTTGGACACAGCATCACATCAAGTCACATTATTACAATTGTACCAATTAATGCATAAGAAGTTTTTTCTATGATAAATTCAGTCAGATCTACAAACCTGTTTTAAAGTGTTTAATGTTTTCCTTCATTAATAAATACATACATGAGAAACTGAAATCAATTGAAAACATTATGACATTTATAAAAATGACAGTACAGTAAGGGTTGTACTAATACAACTAAGATAAATAATCAAAGTTCTTTCACATAAGTATAATTAATACTCAGTTCTAAGGAATGCCACAACACATATCTTATTGTTTGTTAAATTTATTAATATTTGGATACAATGAGTTTGTAACCGTGATTTATTAATATCCAGCAAGTAAGGTTTAAGATCATCTGGGCAGTACAAAAGAGTTGGAACAAAGTAAGGATCTTTACTTTTGATACAATTTTTGCCATATCATATTTCATGTGATTTACTTTTTTAAATTTTGAACAGAATCGGACACACTCATTGGACAAAAAAAACTAGAACCAAATGTAAGAAACACAGTTTCATTCACGCACAAAATTATGCATTATCACTACTAAAATATACATTTAATAGTCACTGAAATATGTGAATGATTGCACCTTGCTTGCAAATTGTTATATTTTATAAATTTAACCAAGAGTTATGTAACTTGTCTGTCTGATACCCCTAGACTCAGATACACTCACCATAAATTACAGAGGCTACAGAGATAATCATATATACATGATAGTAATTTTCATCATATGCAATGCTGACTACTGCGATAGCTCCCAGCATTCTTCAAAAAGTTTAGCTAAAAAGATATAGTAATCATTTGCGCTATTTTGGTAAGTCGTTGGACTCAAAATATAAAAAAAAAAGAAAAAGTGTATCAAGCATAACTTTCTTGATATTTTGAAAGGTAAATCATATTTCAATATGCATACATGAATAGACTTAAAAGTATCAAATTGCTATAAAGCATACATTTCCTCATTCTCTTCTTTGGTCTTACACTGCAACTGCTTTCTATCATTCAATAAAATTAAATCTCACTGGAAATTGTAATTATGGGGTTATCCAACTGCTATCCTCATCTGAACTTATAATTGTTCATTTGAACTTTTTATAGAAGTTCATCTCCTGAAAGATGTAAACAATTGAGGTCATGTCTCAAGAGCGCAACCCATATGCCCAGCCCACGAGCCCAGACAATGGGCCCAGCCCACAGGCCCAGCCCAGCCAAGGTTTTATAGTATGCTGTGCTAATGTTCCTATCACTTGGAGTATTCATGACTTATGAGACCATTTAAATCTTTAAGTGCCTATCATATACCGTTAACTTGTCATTACCATGAACAACAGATGAACTCTAACATATGATATCAAATGTGTCAAACCATGCCAGCTTGTTCTAACAACTGAGACATATTACTTGAAGTATTATCAGAGAATACCTTTGTGTTAATGCTTTCCTTTATTTATGACATTGATATGATGAATTGAGATTGTTAATTTTCAGTCTGAGTTAAGAGTGGATGTAGAGTTTACCAGTTCAACACTCACTATGACGTCAATCAATATTAGCCACCATACATTCTGAACAGTTCCAGTGCACGTGCAGCTATATATGTATATAAACAACAGGTCAAGGTAGCACCATAGGAATCGTCTTATTTTGTAGCTATGACATAGTACAAAATACCTATATTCACTTTTATGGGGTCACATTCCTTTGTTTTCCTGCTACATACAAGAATATTAACAGAGATGGCAATTTTCCCCAATTTTTATATGGGCTCAAACATGAAACCAAGCAAAAGGTGCACTGGATGACCAAGGTAGCACCACAGAAATGGTCTTATTTTGTGGCTATGACAGAGTACAAAATACTTATACCTATTTTTATTGGGTCACATTCCCTTGTTTTCAAGCTAAATACAAGAGTGTTAAATATATGACATTTTTACTACATTTTCATATGGGCTCAAACATGTAATCAAGCATAAGTACCCACCAGGCGAAGCTAGCACCACAGAAATGGTCTTATTTAGTACCTATGACATAGTACAAAACACCTATATCCACTTTTATGGGGTCACATTCCCTTCTTTTCAAGCTACATGCAAGAATATATATTAGCAAAGTTGACAATTTTTCTAAATTTTCATATGGGCTCAAACTTGTGACCAAGCATAAGTATCCACCAGGCCAAGCTAGTACCACAGAAATGGTCTCATTTTGTAGCTATGACATAGTACAAAACACCTGTACCCACTTTTATGGGGTCACATTCCCTTCATTTCAACCTACATACAAGAATATTAACAAGGTTGACAACGAATTTTTCTGAATTTTCATATGGACTCAAACTTGTGACCAAGCGTAAGTACCCACCAGGCCAAGCTAGCACCACAAAAATGGACTCATTTTGTAGCTATGACATAGAACAAAATGCCTATACCCACTTTTATGGGGTCACATTCCCTTCATTTCAACCTACATACAAGAATATTAACAAGGTTGACAACGGATTTTTCTAAATTTTCATATGGGCTCAAACTTGTGACCAAGCATAAGTACCCACCAGGCCAAGCTAGCACCACAGAAACGGTCTCATTTTGTAGCTATGACATAGTAAAAAACACCTATATCCACTTTTATGGGGTCACATTCCCTTCATTTCAAGCTACATGGAAGAATATTACCAAAGTTGACCATTTTTCTAAATTTTCATATGGGCTCAAACTTGTGACCAAGCATAATTGTACCCTACAGGCCAAGCTAGCACAACAGAAATGGACTCATTTTGTAGCTATGACATAGTACAAAATGCCTATACCCACTTTTATGGGGTCACATTCCCTTCATTTCAAGCTACATACAAGAATATTAAGAAAATTGACAATTTTACTACATTTTCATATGGGCTCAAAATTATGACCATGCATAAGTACCCACCAGGCCAAGCTAGCACCACAGAAATGGTCTCATTTTGTAGCTATGACATAGTTCAAAACACCTATACCCACTTTTATGGGGTCACATTCCCTTCATTTCAAGCTACATACAAGAATATTAACAAAGTTGACCATTTTTCTAAATTTTCATATGGGCTCAAACTAGTGACCAAGCATAATTGTACCCTACAGGCCAAGCTAGCACAACAGAAATGGACTCATTTTGTAGCTATGACATAGTACAAAATGCCTATACCCACTTTTATGGGGTCACATTCCCTTCATTTCAAGCTACATACAAGAATATTAACAAGGTTGACAACGAATTTTTCTAAATTTTCATATGGACTCAAACTTGTGACCAAGCATAAGTACCCACCAGGCCAAGCTAGCACCACAGAAACGGTCTCATTTTGTAGCTATGCTATAGTACAAAATGCCTATACCCACTTTTATGGGGTCACATTCCCTTCATTTCAAGCTACATACAAGAATATTAAGAAAATTGACAATTTTACTACATTTTCATATGGGCTCAAAATTATGACCATGCATAAGTACCCACCAGGCCAAGCTAGCACCACAGAAATGGTCTCATTTTGTAGCTATGACATAGTTCAAAACACCTATACCCACTTTTATGGGGTCACATTCCCTTCATTTCAAGCTACATACAAGAATATTAACAAAGTTGACCATTTTTCTAAATTTTCATATGGGCTCAAACTTGTGACCAAGTATAAGTACCAACCAGGCCAATATAGCACCACAGGAATGGTCTTATTTTGGAGCTATGACGTAGTACAAAATACCTGTACCCACTTTTATGGGGTCACATTCTCTTCATTTCAAGCTACATGGAAGAATATTAACAAAGTTGACCATTTTTCTAAATTTTCATATGGGCTCAAACTTGTGACCATGCATAAGTACCCACCAGGCCTAGCTAGCACCACAGAAATGGTCTCATTTTGTAGCTATGACATAGTTCAAAACACCTATACCCACTTTAATGGGGTCACATTCCCTTCATTTCAAGCTACATACAAGAATATTAACAAAGTTGACCATTTTTCTAAATTTTCATATGGGCTCAAACTTGTGACCAAGTATAAGTACCCACCAGGCCAATATAGCACCACAGGAATGGTCTTATTTTGGAGCTATGACGTAGTTCAAAATACCTGTACCCACTTTTATGGGGTCACATTCTCTTCATTTCAAGCTACATGGAAGAATATTAACAAAGTTGACCATTTTTCTAAATTTTCATATGGGCTCAAACTTGTGACCATGCATAAGTACCCACCAGGCCAAGCTAGCACCACAGAAATGGTCTCATTTTGTAGCTATGACATAGTACAAAACACCTATATGCACTTTTATGGGGTCACACTCCCTTCATTTCAAGCTACATACAAGAATATTAACAAGGTTGACAACGAATTTTTCTAAATTTTCATATGGACTCAAACTTGTGACCAAGCATAAGTACCCTCCAGGCCAAGCTAGCACCACAGAAATGGTCTCATTTTGTAGCTATGACATAGTATAAAATGTCTATACCCACTTTTATGGGGTCACATTCCCTTCATTTCAAGCTACATGGAAGAATATTAACAAAGTTGACAATTTTTCTAAATTTTCATATGGGCTCAAACTAGTGACCATGCATAAGTACCCACCAGGCCAAGCTAGCACCACAGAAATGGTCTCATTTTGTAGCTATGACATAGTACAAAATGTCTATACCCACTTTTATGGGGTCAGATTCTCTTCATTTCAAGCTGCATACAAGAATATTAACAAAGTTGACCATTTTACTACATTTTCATATGGGCTCAAACTTGTGACCAAGTATAAGTACCCACCAGGCCAATATAGCACCACAGGAATGGTCTTATTTTGGAGCTATGACGTAGTACAAAATACCTGTACCCACTTTTATGGGGTCACATTCTCTTCATTTCAAGCTACATGGAAGAATATTAACAAAGTTGACCATTTTTCTAAATTTTCATATGGGCTCAAACTTGTGACCATGCATAAGTACCCACCAGGCCAAGCTAGCACCACAGAAATGGTCTCATTTTGTAGCTATGACATAGTACAAAACACCTATATGCACTTTTATGGGGTCACACTCCCTTCATTTCAAGCTACATACAAGAATATTAACAAGGTTGACAACGAATTTTTCTAAATTTTCATATGGACTCAAACTTGTGACCAAGCATAAGTACCCTCCAGGCCAAGCTAGCACCACAGAAATGGTCTCATTTTGTAGCTATGACATAGTATAAAATGTCTATACCCACTTTTATGGGGTCACATTCCCTTCATTTCAAGCTACATGGAAGAATATTAACAAAGTTGACAATTTTTCTAAATTTTCATATGGGCTCAAACTAGTGACCATGCATAAGTACCCACCAGGCCAAGCTAGCACCACAGAAATGGTCTCATTTTGTAGCTATGACATAGTACAAAATGTCTATACCCACTTTTATGGGGTCAGATTCTCTTCATTTCAAGCTGCATACAAGAATATTAACAAAGTTGACCATTTTACTACATTTTCATAATGGGCTCAAACTTGTGACCATGCATAAGTACCCACCAGGCCAAGCTTGCACCACAGAAATGGTCTTATTTTGTAGCTATGACATAGTACAAAATGCCTATAGCCACTTTTATGGGGTCACATTCCCTTCATTTCACGAAAAAGATGTCCTGCTGGTTTCAGAAAAACAACACTGAAATACTTGATAACTTCTCATCCCCTCCCTCAAGGCGGCGAAAAGACAGGGTAGACAGGCATGGCTTGCGTACGACACGCTGTACATAGATGGTGTTCCCCAGCGTAACAAGTCCCCGGATGTTGCTGCAGATGGCTCTACACAGTAACGGTGCGATGAGGCTGGACTATCAGTTCTATCATGGAACGTTAATGGTCTTAAGTCTAAATTAGATGATTGTGAATTTATACATAAACTTTCGCAATATGATATTATATTTTTGTTTGAAACTTGGGGTAGTAAAAGCTCCAACTTTGATATTGATGGATATAAATGTTATAATTTCTATCGTAAATTTCAAAATCGTAGAGCCCGCCGTTGCAGTGGCGGAGTTGTTGTCTATGTAAAAAACGATAAAAATTGTTAGAAATCATTATGATACAATTATATGGCTTAAACTGGATAAGACGTTTTTTCGTGTTGACAGTGATGTATATATCTCAGGTGTTTATGTCTGTGTAGAAGGGTCATCTGCATACACTTGTATTAATGACGATCTATTTGATCTGATTTTGAGTGATATTTATTTGTATGAATCTCGTGGTATTGTACTGTTAACCGGTGATTGGAATGCTAGGGTCGGGAGCGGGGATAGAAAGGATTATGTTGTTTGTGATAGACCCGTTAGTTGTATTGATTATGATGATTATAGTCCTGACATTCCAATCGCCCGTGTATCAGTGGACCATGTACATAATAACTTTGGGAGTAGGCTATTAGATTTATGTAAAGCATGCTCCTTTAGAATTGCTAATGGTAGACTTGGTAATGATTATAATACGGGTAACTATACGTATAGCTGTGTAACTGGTGCTAGTGTTATTGATTACTTGTTACTACGCGAACAAGATTTTAAACATGTATCTAACTTCACGGTCGAATCATTTAATGAATGGTCAGATCATGCACCGTTGTCTTTTAATGTATGTACACCCCTAGTGCGCGACCATAGTAATGATCGGTATGTACGTACTAATGTAAGATGGAATGATGACCTTCGTGATGAATTTAGAAGGGGTCTTATTTCTATGTTACCTACATTAAATACCATAACAAGTAATATTGACTCTTGTACGAAAAATGAAATAAATGCATGTGTAGCAAATTTTACATCAGTTATACGCAATGTAGCGGAACCATTATTTCATAGTAGTACTGTATATAATTCAGAGCGTAATTATACAGAACCAAACAGTAAAAAGGCTGAGTGGTTTGATACGGAATGTATAAATGCGAAAAGAGAGTATATGGAGTCTGTTCATAAGTATAATCTGAATAAAACTGACAAGAATCGAATTGATATGTGCAACAAAAAAGCATTTTATAAACGCGTGGTTAAAAGTAAAAGAAGGCATTATAATTATACCAAAATGAAAGAAGTTGAGCGTCTCCGAAATCGCAAGCCTAAGGATTTTTGGAAACATTTTTCAAAGAAACGTAAAACTAGCGATAACGGTATTAGTACACAGGAATTTTATGATTATTTTTCTACACTTAACCTGAATTTTCCACATGTTATTAATGACGACGTCAATGATTTCTGTAGTACACATGATTTTGAAAATGATGATTCTATTTTTGAGGAGCTTGACTCGCCAATTACTGCAAGTGAAATTGTATACGTAATTCGTAATTTAAAAAAGAATAAATCATTTGCTGGTGACCAAATGTTGAACGAATATTTTATTGAAGCATCTGATATTTTAGTGTCTCATTTAGTAGATCTTTTTAACGGTATTTTAAATACAGGTCATTTTCCAGATCAGTGGATGGAGGGAATTATTGTACCTTTGTTTAACAAAAACGATCCCTCAGATGTGAATAATTATCGAGGTATCACCCTGGTCAGTTGTTTTTCGAAAATATTTACAGGTGTTTTGAATAAAAGGGTGTCCGATTGGAGTGACAATAATAATGTAGTTTCGGACGCACAATTCGGTTTTAGGAAGGGTCGTTCTACAGTAGATGCAATTTTTGTATTAAATGCTATTATCAGCAAAATTCTAAATAGTAATGGTCGATTATCATGTGCTTTTATTGATTTTAAAAAAGCTTTTGATAGCGTGTACCGTGATGGTCTTTGGTTTAAACTTTATAATTTAGGGCTGCGTGGTAAAGTACTAAGAATCATTCGAGCTATGTATTCTAACGTCAAGGCTAGAGTTAGGGGCTGTAAATCGTATTCAGATTTCCTCGAGTGTTCAATTGGTTTAAAACAAGGGGAGGTAATGTCACCGATACTTTTCTCTTTATTTTTAGAAGATTTAGAACTGTTTTTACAAGATGAAAATAACTCTGGTATTACTTTGCATGAAATTTCATTTATTCTTATGTTATTCGCCGATGACATGGTCATTTTAGGTAAAACTCCATCAGATCTGCAAAACAGTCTTAACCTTTTACAAACATATTGTATTAATTGGGGTCTAGAAGTTAATCCTGACAAAAGTAAAATTATGGTTTTTAGAAAAAGGGGGCGTTTAAAATCTGAAGAAAAATGGTTTTATAATGGTATTCAATTAGAAGTTGTTGACAATTTTAATTATTTAGGAACAGTGTTTAATTATACGGGCAGTTTTGTTCTAAATCAAAAAAACTTTGGTTGCCAAAGGTTTAAAAGCTTTAAATACATTGTTAGTAAATACACGAAACCTGTCAAGTTTAAAACCTAGTACAATGTGTCAATTATTTGATTCCTTTGTGACCTCTATTTTAAGTTACGGTTGTGAAATTTGGGGATTCAGCAAAAATAAAGAAATTGAACGAGTTCACTTAAATTTTTGTAAAAAGCTTTTATTTGTTAAACGCTCCACCAGCAGTATGGCTGTTTACGGTGAGACCAAACGATATCCATTATATGTAAATAGATATGTTAGAATTGTAAAATATTGGTTAAAGGTTGTAAATAGTGAAAATATTATTGTACACCATTTATACAAATCACTATTTGATGACTTCATAGAAGGCAAACGTAACTGGTTATACCAAGTTAAATTTTTATTAGATAGTCATGGGTTTTCGGAAATTTGGTCTCATCCTGAATATGTTGATGTTAAATTGTTTATTTCATTGTTTAAACAGAGACTGATAGATATTTTTTTGCAATCCTGGCATGTACATATAGACGATAGTTCTAATATGCGTTTGTATAAATTTTTTAAAACAACGTTTTCTTTTGAATACTATCTAGATAGAATTCCCTGTAAATTTCGTAAAACTTTTTCACAATTAAGACTATCAGCGCATGATCTGAGAATTGAAACTGGACGTTATGGAAATAACAGAATTGATCAAATTCAGAGATATTGTTTAATATGTAATAGTAGAGATCTAGAAGATGAGTTTCATTTTATATGTATTTGTCCAGCTTACAATGTGATTCGTAAAAAATATATAAAGAAATACTTTTATGGTAAACCAAATGTAGAAAAATTTATTGAGTTAATGAGAAATGAAAATTTTGGTATTTTGTATAGACTATGTAAGTTTGTATATGAAGCATTTGTTATTAGAAAAAATATTATTAATAATGTTAATTAATGTAACTGCCACCTGTTAATTTTAGTCCTTCCTCATAATAAGATATCTTGAATTTGCAGTATATCTTATGTTAACTAATTTCGTGTTTGAATTGCATCACATGTAAATTGTATATATATACTTGTATAACTTATAAATGTTTTGCTATTGTTATTTGTATATATAATTCATTGGATCATGTAACCAGAAACATGTATATATGTTTACGTTACAAATAAAGAATCTTGAATCTTGAATCTTGTAAATTTAGTAGCGTATGACCTACGAATATTATCGGTCGCTGGGAATTCTTACCAAAATTTGGTAGTGTATAACCTCAATTCTTATTGGTCGCTGGAATTGCCATTCTTACGCATTTGAAAATATTACGGAAAATCACTATTGGTCGCTGTTATTGGTCGATACATTATCGGTCGCCAGCTTGTGCTAACCATTGTCGTGTGACAAGTAGACAAACGGTCCAAAATGGCGACTGGGTGGGATTCAAAGTTTTCTTCGGATCATTTAAACGAAAGTAAAAGTGCTTGCTGCTCGCCATGCTCGGAGAATGGAATTAATTCTAAAGCTAGACATTATTGTGTGGACTGTGCACATTTTTTCTGCAGTAAATGTGTTCAATGTCACAAGTTTATCCCGATATTAAAATCTCATCAGTTAAACGATGTTGATGTTTCTAGAGGAATGACTGATAGCGATATCGAAAATGGAGATGATTCCTTGTCTAAGCAGATGATGAAATGTAATTTACATCAAGATAGACTGATTGATACATACTGTAAGGATCACGATAAAGTCTTTTGTGGAACGTGCGCTGTTGTTAAACACAGGTAATTATTGATTTTTGAACGTGTACTAGATAGACTTAAAAGACACACTTCACCATAATTAAATTACACAGTTTACAATGACTTGTTTATTTGAATTTATAGATAGTTTATTAACTAAAGATACACTACATGAAATTAAACAAACACACACAAAAAAACCGACAAATTATCGAGACTTTCTGAGTCTTCACCGATCGTTATATGTTTACATAACTTAAAGGATTTTTATCAATATGAATATCTGATAAAGATATTCATTTGAATTAAAGTTCTCTTATCGTTTACATGCTTACATGTTGACACTGAATGATAAAGACTCCTTGGTGAAAATTTACTACTGTATAATGATGTTAGCTAATTGTTTCTATTTACAGATCATGCGCGACAACGTCAATCTCCTTTGCAGCCGAAAACTTTTATTCAATTCCTGAAGTGAATGAATGCAGAGAAAACTTGAAACATTTTCTTCAGAAATTTAAACAAGAGAGGACGAAACATACCCAAAATATTGATAGCATTGGTAAACAGGAGGAAAAACTAATTGACACCATTGATCAATATGAGGAGATGATTATTGCAAAGATAAAGAAGTTGGCAAACATCTCAAGAAATGAAATACATTCAAAATATGAGAAAGAAAAGGAAGCTCTGGACAAAGATGTTGAAGCTTTGGATGCTGCGATAGTAACAACAGCTGCATACGCCGACAAACTGGAACAAACTGATGACGAGCTCCGGTTTGTTAATATTAAAACAAGTAAAACAATCATAAAAGATGACGAAGCTCTGGTACAATCCATGATGAAAGAATGGAATGAGAGGGAACTCAAACTGTTTTTAAACAAGACGCTAGAGATAACTGTTGACGAGATGGC
Organism: Lutraria lutraria; assembly: GCA_964023205.1. Classification (NCBI taxonomy): domain Eukaryota; kingdom Metazoa; phylum Mollusca; class Bivalvia; order Venerida; family Mactridae; genus Lutraria; species Lutraria lutraria. Next base: position 778,424 of record OZ026833.1, read on the forward strand.
ATCATTAGGGCATTTGGAAAACGATTTGGCTATCCGTGGGTACAAGTCAACATTTCAGAGCAATGTTTCGAATCAAATGTGTGTATATGATATGTGTCTTACAGACTCTGGTGATCTGATAGTGGCAGATTATTACAATAAATCACTTAAACGATATAATGCATGTTTGGAATATAAAGATGAGATAAAGTTACCAGGTGGACCAATAGCACTTTGTACAACCGAACAACATGAAGTGGGAGTAAGAATCTGGGGTAGACGAGAAGTACACATCGTGTCACTTAGACAAACAATGCAGTTCCGATCAAAATTTACCCTTATTGACAATGGTTATGGCATGACATATGATGCTGGAGAGATATTTGCATGCGAAGAAAATAAAGTAAATGTCTACAGTACAACTGGGAAGCAACTAAGAACGTATGACAAAGATGCTAATGGTAAACAGATGTTCGCAGCATGCAGGCAAATTGAAATAAGCGTCAACAAAGACATCTACGTGACGAACAACAAACAAGGTTTGACTGTTTTAGACAAAACCGGGAGATTGAAAATGAAAGTAAATTCATTTGAAAACAACAACATATGGGCTTTATGTCTATTACCGGGTCATGTATGTCTTGTTTTCAGCGAGTCGTCAGGCGCGGTTTATCAGATAGGTAAAGATGGAAAACAAATAAAAAAGAAAATTGACGTCATTGATGGATTAAAAAATAAATATTGTGCTGTGTATGGAGATAAACGTTCAAGATTAATTGTTACTGGCTATCCAAGCCTAATATCAATACAAATATTGCAGCCAAATAAAGAATGAAATACTACCTTAATTCGGTCAATCAGACGACATATACATTGTATTTTTTTAGACACATGGCTACTCTTGGAATGTGTATGAAATTCCTTGATTATCTTGCCTGTCAGAGGACACAGTAACAGTAAATTATAGCTGGTAGTTTTAAATAGTTATTTGGGTGCTTGGAAACCCTCTGTGACCGACGTTGTCTACAGTACACACAAACTAACCATGTAAATGAATAGTTTGATAAAGACTTGATATTAGTTTTGTATACGTTCATGTGTTTTACAAGGTACTTGTATTTTACTGTCAGAAGATACTGTATGTTTGATTATGTCATATTTGTACACTGTGCTACTTTGTCATTCTTGAACTTCATAAATATAACTACATTGTAAATATTCCTGATCTTGTTGATTGTTACTTAACTTCATTTCTCTCCACTTCATAAAATCCAATTATATTTTAAAAAATCATGTGCGTGAGTGGTTATCTATTCCTTACGCTTTGTTGTTATTTCATGCTATTTGAAAATTGAATATATGATTCAATCTAAAATTTACCTGAACGAAACATTTGTAAAATAATTAGACCAGTTCAGTTGATATGTACAATACAGAAGTTTGTACAAGCGAACTTACCGATTAATGCGGATCACCATCTATCAGCAGGACATATAATATTTTTATTTTTCATATACCTAATAACAACACTCACATATTAAAAGATACAAAAAATCAAACCAATAATAATATTTTTACATAACTGAAAACATGACATAACATAGGATTAGAAATTGTATAATAATGAAAAAAACTATTAATATTGAATGAACATACATAAAATAGGATGAAACCTGTGAACGAAGGTCACCCCTGAGAAAGACATTGTGTAGCCTTTATTGACAGGTGGTCTTTATTCGGAGAACATTTTGTTCTAAGTAATCAATGACAGTTGTTAAAAGAATCGTCTTTATCCATAGGGTGGCCTTTACTCTTAGGTGGCCGATAACACAGGTTTGACTGTATTAGCTAGACGACTGCTAAGGCATGAACATAATATATACATTGTAGATAATTAAGCAAATATAAAAAATGATACATACAGTACATAAACATGACTATTTATAAATGAGTAACACTTTGATGTATGTACCACCACACATTAATATCAAAGTGAGAAAATCATGTGGTTCTTATAATTTGGTTTCTTTATAATTTGAAGCGGTCGCCATTTGCATTTTTGCCGTATTTGTAAAACCTTCAATAACATAAAATGTATAAGAATACATGTGTACACATATCTTACGACGAACATTAAACTTACAAAATGGAGATACTAGATATGACTAATTTAATATTGCACTTAAACGTATGCATGATAGTATGAAATAAACCTTGGTACATTGCTCAACCATTATCTGATGTCTAAAACTATGGAACACCGGTGCGCCATGCGAACTGCTAAATGTCAATTGCTAAATGCTAATTGTGAATTGCCAATTGTTGTAGAGGCCAGGAGTGTAAGTATGTCAAAGATAATATATTACATCAGAAATAAATTACAAAAACATTGCTAGCTTATTAAGTTATTAAGGTAACCCAGGGTCACTCAAATAGAAGGGTCTGGACTCCGTAAATTAAAGCGTTGTGTAGCGATCACGTGGTCGCGCGCAAGATGGCCGTCATTGTGAAACGGTGAAGATCGCATTGAAATAGATACCCAAATATTCAATTACTAAACATTATTGGTGTAGAGCTCCACAAAAAGTTAGATCGTAAGTATCTCCTTCTAATTTGACCAATTTCTTAGGACAAAATCCATTTATTTATGTTGAAATCCGACGGTACATAAATGGACGAAAACTCGTTTTAAGCCCAGATCTAGATTGTTGTCGCAAAGCGTATATTTTTCGTAAGTAAATATAACCCTTTTAAGTTATAGAGTGATGATGTCGGGATTAATTTCATGTCTTTTAAAGGTTGTTGAAGTCAATCATGCAGTTACTTTTTCATATTGATTCCGATGCTAAGAAATAATGATACATGAATTTGACCCTTTTTGACGAAGTCGCCATTTTGAGTTTGACCAATTTTCCTTTTTTTAGTAAGTGATTCCGTCTTTAATAATCATCTATCGCTGAAATGCTTGCAACACATTTTAGAAAGATCAATACTTCGTTAATTCATGATTTTATTTTAAATTTTCGATTTCTTGTTTTTGACTAAATGGAAATAGAAAATTTGTGTGTTCTCTATACACACGTGAAAAAAGCTCTCCGATATGTATCGACAGCACAACTTGATGTTTATACAGAGATAAGCGGCTGAAGAGCACGAGTCCAGACCATTCAATTGAAAGACCCTGGGTAACCCTATATACCTCTCGTCAAAGATTTTGTCCTCGCAAATTGGTGACAAATGTATAAGTACATGTAAGTGGCATTTAACAATTAGTAATTGGCATTTCACATTTAGCAATTGGCATTTTCAATTAGCAATTGCATACTACATTTCCATAATATGGAAGGCCGATGCGCCAAGCTAAATGAGAAATGCCAATTGCGAAATGCTAAATGCCGATCGCCAAATGTTTTAGAGGCCAGGAGTGATAGTATGCCAAAGCTCAAATATTGCATTAACAACAAATTACAAGAACAATGAGCACTAGCTTATTAAAAAAAACACTATATGTCGCTTTTCAAAGATTTTGTCCAGGCCAATTTGCGCCGAATGCATAAGTGGCATTAAACAATTGGCATTTAGCAGTTCGCATTTCTCATTTAGCAATTGGCATTTAGCAATTTGCAATTGCATACTTCGTGAATAGTTCAACAATTATGAAATTCTATATTTGACCTGGGTTGCCAAAGAAGACCCTTAATATTCTCGTAAACATCAGGTCTAAGAATACATATTTGGGCGTGGGTAGGGTAAAGTAAATATATTGACACAACTATGCATTATTGTGGCAAGAAGACATGAAATATTGATGAGAGGATATGTTGACTGACAACCATTCCTACAGCACCGCTGTTCAACTCATTTCATTTAGTATGTACCGCAAGTACATTGTATTTCACAAATGGCATTTAGTAATTGGCAATTAGCATTTCGCAAATGGTATATAGCATTTCGCATTTAGCATGGCACACCGGCCTTCCATATTATGCCATACGCCATTTGCTAGATGCAAAATTTAAATTGCGAAATGTCATTTGCCATTAGTGAAATACTTGTGGTAATTAAATGATGTTTTACAGAATATTCAGTGTCTTCTTTGGCTATTCCGGTCAAATAGTACGTTAATGCAGGTTTGCGACTTTTCGATAATGCGCTCATTATTTCAGATCACGGCAATATTTAGTAATTTCTTGAAACTATCTGTGTTAGTAGGTCAGCTATTTTCAGAAAATATCATCAGTTCGCGTCTCTACACAGAATGTCGATGTGAGGTAATTCTGATTTTTCTTCGGACCAATTGAACAAAAATAAAAGTGCTTGCTGCTCACCGTGCTAGAAATATGGAATTAACTCTAAAGCTAGACATTATTGTATGGATTATGCACTTTATTTCTGCAATAAATGTATTCAATGTCACAACATTATCCCACCACCAAATCTCATCAGTTAAACAATGTTTCTAGCCAATGTGTAAACACAGGTCACGTGATACATACATCAACCTAATACATATACAAAGTGTAGAGTATACCATGACATAATTATTAATACATATATAAAGTCTAGGGTATACAGTGATATAATACAAACATAAAGTCTAGTGTATACCATGATAATTATAATACATATATAAGGTCTAGTGTATACCATGATATAATACATATATAAGATCTAGTGTATACCATGATATAATACATACAAAAAATGTAGGGTATACCATGATATAATACATATATAAAGTGTAGCGTATACCATGATATAATACATATATAAAGTCTAGGGTATACCATGATAATATATATATACACATAAAGTGTAGCGTATACCATGATATAATACATATATAAAGTCTAGGGTATACCATGATAATATATATATACTCATAAAGTGTAGAGTATACCATGATATAATACATACATAAAGTGTAGGGTATACCATGATATAATATATACATAATTTCTAGTGTATACCATGATATAATACATATATAAAGTCTAGTGTATACCAGGATATAATACATATATAAAGTGTAGGGTATACCATGATATAATACATATATAAAGTCTAGGGTATACCATGATAATATATATATACTCATAAAGTGTAGAGTATACCACGATATTATACATATATAAAGTGTAGTACCATGATATAATATATACATAATTTCTAGTGTATACCATGATATAATACATATATAAAGTCTAGGGTATACCATGATAATATATATATACTCATAAAGTGTAGAGTATACCATGATATAATACATACATAAAGTGTAGGGTATACCATGATATAATATATACATAATTTCTAGTGTATACCATGATATAATACATATATAAAGTCTAGTGTATACCAGGATATAATACATATATAAAGTCTAGGGTATACCATGATAATATATATATACACATTAAGTGTAGAGTATACCATGATATAATACATACTTAAAGTGTAGCGTATACCACGATATTATACATATATAAAGTGTAGTACCATGATATAATACATATATAAAGTCTAGGGTATACCTTGATTTAATAATCAGTACATATATAAATTTTAGTATATACCATGATATAATACATACATAAAGTGTAGAGTATACCATGATATTATACATATACTAAGTGTAGAGTATACCATGATATAACACATACATAAAGTCTTGTATATACATGTACCATGATATAATACATACATAAAGTCTTGTATATACCATGATATAACACATACACAAAGTGTAGAGTATACCATGATATAACACATATACTAAGTGTAGAGTATACCATGATATAACACATATACTTAGTGTAGAGTATACCATGATATGATACATATACAAAGCGTTGAGTATACCATGATATAACACATACACTAAGTGTAGAGTATACCATGATATAATTCATATACAAAGTGTAGAGTATACAATGATATAACACATATACTAAGTGTAGAGTATACCATGATATGATACATATGCAAATTGTAGAGTATACCATGATATAACACATATACTAAGTGTAGAGTATACCATGATATAACACATACACAAAGTGTAGAGTATATACCATGCTATAACACATAATACAAAGTGTAGGGTATACCATGATATACATATACACAAAGTGTAGAGTATACCATGATATAACACATATACAAAGTGTAGGATATACCATGATATAACACATACACAAAGTGTAGAGTATACCATGATATAACACATATACAATTTAAGTGTAGGGTATACCATGATATAACACATATACAATGTGTATTGTATAATATGATTGATATAATGCATATATAAAGTGTAGGGTATACTATGATATCATGTATATATAAAGTGTGGAGTATATACTGTGATATAATACATATACAATGTGTAGAGTATACTGTGATATAATACATATACAATGTGTAGAGTATACTGTGATATAATACATATACAAAGTGTAGAGTATACTGTGATATAATACATATACAATGTGTAGAGTATACTGTGATATAATACATATACAAAGTGTAGAGTATACTGTGATATAATACATATACAAAGTGTAGAGTATACCATGATATAATACATATACAAAGTGTAGAGTATACTGTGATATAATACATATACAAAGTGTAGAGTATACTGTGATATAATACATATACAATGTGTAGAGTATACTGTGATATAATACATATACAATGTGTAGAGTATACTGTGATATAATACATATACAATGTGTAGAGTATACTGTGATATAATACATATACAATGTGTAGAGTATACTGTGATATAATACATATACAAAGTGTAGAGTATACCATGATATAATACATATACAAAGTGTAGAGTATACTGTGATATAATACATATACAATGTGTAGAGTATACTGTGATATAATACATATACAATGTGTAGAGTATACTGTGATATAATACATATACAATGTGTAAAGTATACTGTGATATAATACATATACAAAGTGTAGAGTATACCATGATATAATACATATACAAAGTGTAGAGTATACTGTGATATAATACATATACAATGTGTAGAGTATACTGTGATATAATACATATACAAAGTGTAGAGTATACTATGATATAATACATATACAATATGTAGGGTACGCCATGATATAACACATATACAATGTGTATTGTATGCTATGATATAATGCATATATAAAGTGTTGCGTATACCATACAAAGTGTTTACAAGTTATGCCATGACAGAGCGAGGGTTGGTAGCAATTTGGTACCCTTCTATTGTTTTTGTGTATAATACATGTACAAGTGTAGAGTATTTCAATGAGTAATCTGAGTAATTCTGTATTTATTCAGAACATTTATGCAAAATACTGGTAGATAAATGACACATGAGAGATGAATGATTTATTTCTGATAACGACTTGTTTCGTTTTGACTAATCCGAAAACGGAACGGGTTAACCTGAATTTAAATGTGTCCTAATTCGACAACAACAACAATATAATCGCACATTTCAACAGTTGGCCGGTCGTAACAAAAATGTTTAAGAAGTATGTAGTAAATTTCATCTTTAATGCGTTAAATTTTGTTAGTATTAAGTACTGGATTATTCATGTACTTTATCATGTCACGAATTAAGTGTTTTTCACAGATCCCAATAATAAATCAAAGTTCGGATAATTTATATTCGGATATCCCAGTATTTATTATTCTGGTATTTGGATGGTAGGCCTATATTTCTTTTTTAGTTCAATTTTATAGATCATTGAGGGTCATCAAAATATGTATAATTTTATTTGGTGAGTAGTTATGTGTCAGTTGGTTGGTAATGATAAAAAAATTACTTAATCCTGATGCATGATTTTTCATATCCTCCGGTAGATCTACTCTATTCTGACGCACACTGATTACGACGCCATTTTTGTTTTGATCTCATTTTCAATTTGTACTATCGTGTGACCTCATCCCCGTGGAAATTTACAAGTAAACATAACAGCGCTTTCTGCTGAGCGAAAATGTGGGGATTTAGCCATTTTTGATACTTTTTTAACAGATTTAATTTTTTATAAATAAACACTGAAAACTATGTATTTTCTTATTACTTAATTGTCAAAATGTTGAAGCAAAATATTATTCTTGAAACAATGAAAAAATAAGCGATCTGCTGGCGCATCCTTGCTCGCTATTTTTATAATGTCACATGATCACGGTGATGGTCATATGACCTGTAATGTGATCTACAACTGTCTAGAGATGTGTACTCGCAAGGACTTATATACATACATGGATTTGCAAGTGCTAAAAATAGCTCAAACGATATCGTTCGGCGATCCCACAATGCATTGCTATATACTCGGCAATGTCCGACAGCTGTAATTGGGTGTTTACAAATTTGATTATACTAAAAAAACTCTGGCAATTGGGCACGAGAAATTGGTAAAGGATGCAACAAATTCCTTAAAGATATTGAGATACATTTATAATCCACAAAGTCTTAAGTATAAGCAATGAAAAAGGCATCAGTCGAACATTTTAAATTCCAATATTGCGGACCTCCATTATAATCCTTTCGTCTCCGAGATTAAACATTCGGAATACCACGGATATTTTCGCTGTTATTATCATTCGGATTATCACAGATATTTTCGTATTTTGGCTTTTGTAAACAATAGCTTGTATTCCCGTTGATTCACGTCTTATTATCGCGGGATTTGATTACTTTAAACTGTTAATACGGAAGTTGCGAATCCATGTATGCAGGTATATAAGTCCTTGGTACTCGTTAGGTAACAAGGATCGCTCAAATTGCAGTTAACAAAAAACAGTGTGTCTTATAAATGCTGCAGAATAACTTAATTCTTGATTTCTTATTTTTTTAAACTTTTCTGTAACTAAAGGTCAGGTGCAGAAATTATTCCACAACTCAAATGAGAGAAGTCAATATAATATCAAGTGTGAGGAGACTGGTGCCACGACAAGAACAGCAGCTTCGCATTTATGCATTTTTTTCTGCAAAAAATACCATTAATTATGTTTGTTCATAAAATATTTTTTGCTACACAATTTTTTTATAAATTGTATCATACTGTTGCTAAAATTAGTACTAAGTAATCACAGTGAAAATCAGGAGTTATTTATGTTTAGCTGTAGTTAAATATAGAAACCAAAAAAATGTGTCGTTTCATTGTACTCTCATTCAGCCATTGTTGACAGTCGTCACTTATGAAACTAAGAGGTCTGTGTTTGGAAAATGTATTTTATCTATGTAAACATGATGTAAAAACTATAAATAAATTATCAAACTTTTCAATGCAAAGGTAATTTATTGCTTTATTTTTATGCCCCCGTATCGATTGATCGGGGCATATTGTTTTTGGCCGCTCTGTTTGTCTGTCTGTTTGTACCAAACTTTAACCTTGCCTATAAAATCAAAACACTTGCACCAACATCCATCAAACTTCATATGTAGGTTCCTCATGACAACCTCTACAGGACCTGTGCATTTTCAGGTCAGTAGGTCAAGGTCACAGTGTCATTGTGTTTAAAAAAATTCTGACATTTTTTTTAGGATACTACTCCTACATTTTTAATGGGATTTTGACGAAACTTTCACAGATTTGTTTTTACCAAGAACCCCCACACATATATTCCGGGTTTTGTGATTTGATCATTTATGACGGAATTATGGCCCTTTGTTTTTTTTGTGTGATTGTAACAGCGAAATACTCTTGTTTCCTTGTTTTCTCAAGGGATTTTGATAAAACTTTCATGGAACTATTGTTATCGAGATACCCAATGCATGTTGTAAAGGTTTTATGATTCGATAAATTTTGACGGAATTATGGCCCTTTGTTTATTTTGTGCATATGTAATATATAGAGAAATACTCTTTTGTTTGCAACTACTTCTGTATTTCTCAAGGGATTTTTACCAAATTTTGGAGGATAATGTACAATTTGTGTTTTATTTGCAGATTTGATGACAAAGAGAATATATCGGGGGTAAACAATGCCAAATCTTCAGTTACACGAGGAGTGAGAGCATCTGTGTTATCACAGTTCCCTTTTATTGCCAACTATATGGACCAGATACTACCGAAGAAAGATGCTCTGAAACTTGTGAAATGGTTTCAAAACTTTATGATAATATTTGTTGTATAAGTTTGTTGCTACATTTATGCTATCCAATTTAGGTCATTCAAACAAAGTATTAGGTGTTAGGAACTGATTGACTACAGTCTGTAAATGTATTATAACTAAGACTTTCGAATGCGGGTCAGCAGTCTTCCCACTAACCCACTAGCCCGGGGCTAGTAAATTTCCTATCGGGCTAGTGAACTTTCTAAAAATTGTGAACTCAAGCTAGTGGTAAATTCAGGGTTTTTTCTCGGTATTTTGGGAATATGACCCATACCCTTGGGATTGGGAATTTTCGCGGTGTTTTAATAAAAATTGGGAAAAATGTATAACTACATTTTTGCAATGTATAACTTATTCTACTTGTTCTCCCATAGAACAGTAGCAGAATAAGGCATTTACTACCAATAGTGATTTTAATGAACTTACAAAATTAATAAAAAAAAAAATATTTTTTTTTTTTGATTGGGAATTTTTGTCTGTGAATTGGGAAAAAAATATACTTTGACCGAATTTCGGCAATAAAATCGCCCCAAAAAAATCCCCGAAATTGTTTATTTTCAATATTCTACATATAGTTTGACTAGTACTTTAAAAAAATTAGTTCGAACACTTGTCAGGACTGCACATTTCCATGACAGACCAATCCAAGGTGGTCCAATCAAAATAAACAAATGTATGATAAATTTAAATTACTATTATATGAGTAATATAGCCGGGAACCAGGCTGTCACAGTTATTGAAATCCTCTGATATCGTACATCAATAACATTGATGTTAGTTTATATCAAACAATAACAACACACTTAATGATTTGATTGTCTTCGACTCGGTCGTCTTGACTTGTTCCGTCTTGGTAAGTTGGTATATAAATTATAATGGATCATGGAAATGTGCTGCCTTGACCTGACACAAGTCTATCAGGTTAACTCAGTTTTAGAGAAGAATTAGTTTGTTAATTTAAGACCTTGAAATTATAGTTTCAAATACTTGTTTGCTATTGAACATAAACACTTAATTAGATAATATCTTCCTGTTATCTTTGTAGATTTCATAAAACTATATTTTTTACTCTTATTTCAGTCATGACCATATTGAGATACTTGCCAACTCAAGTGGTGAACCTGTATTATTCAAACAAAGAGATGGTCCTTATTTTCCCACATTGAAATTGTTACATAAATGTAAGTTTAGTCTTTATAATGATAATATTTTTATAAGTTTAGTGTTTTAATTTGGTTTTCTTTCTGATCTGCTACATGTACCTTATCTATTATCTGGCTATAAAATCTTCATCAGTGTAAGTCTGACAAGTGTGAAAAATAGAAAAATGTTGAGACAAATTTATAATTTTATAATTTACCCTTGAATCTGACCAGTAAAATATTGGAAATTATATAGAAACATGAAATATGTACTGGGAGCATGCTTTAACTTTTTTTGTCTCTATTTCAGTTCCATTTATCTTACCACACATGCAGGTAGACAAAGGTGCTATAAGATTTGTACTAAGTGGGGCTAACATAATGTGCCCTGGGCTCACTTCCCCTGGTGCAAGAATGACTAAAGTTGAAGCTAATCAAATTGTTGTATCCTTATTGCAATTAAAGAGCTTGCTCATTTAGCATTTGAAGGCGAGGGAGGGCATCCCTAGGTTTTTAAAAGGAATTAGGAATTTATTTTGATGTAGTAATACTACATTCTAAATCTATTGTGATGAGAGTTAAGGGGAAGTATTATGACTTTATTAGGGTTTTATATCACAATCTTCAGATTAAGGGGTTGCCACCCTGCAATCATACTTGTATATTTTTAATACTGACCATATAACAGTATAAATTAATGATTGATGTTATAAAATTTAATTAAATGTCTTAAGTATTATGCTGTTGAAATAGTGATCACAATTACTTTTTATTGTTAGAAATCTGTAAAATTAGGGGAGTATTGAAAGTTTGAGAAATAAAGATTATCATCCTTGACATATTAACAGGCCATAATGGCTGAAGGTAAAGATGTCGCTCTGGCAATTGGTTTAACAAAAATGTCTACAGAAGATATGTGAGTATAATGTTAGTTAATATATCACAAATCAGGGCTCGACACTTAACAGTGGTCCGTTAGCTTGAGGCTACCTATTTTCTTCAAGGACTACCTAGGTTTCCAAGCTGGGTATCCCATCAGGCTATCTGGAATTTGGGTAACCTGAATTCTATAAATTCAAGTAAATCAAATAATAAAGCTTACCAACTTTTGTTAGATCTGATGTGATGTAATCTGTATATCTTTTTTAAATACATTCAAGAAAATCTGACGTTCATACTAATCTGTATTCTAATAAAGTACACTCGATATGCATTGAAATAAAATGACTAACATATATACTTAATGTATTAAAATGAGGACTACCTATAATTTGCAAAGACTTCCTCATTTCTATGCTAGTAGTCCTGCCGACTACCTCTTGAAAAAGTTAGTGTCGAGCCCTGCAAATAATGAAAGGATACAATTAGACAATCTATGCCTCCGCCATTCAAATAATGAAGTGTTACCCATGTCCGTGTGTCCGTCTGTTCAAATTTTGGTTTCCGAGCGATAACTAGAGAAATATTTCATGGATTGATTTCATATTTTACATGAATGTGTAAAATAGTAAAATACAGGTCAAGTTTGATATACGTTAAAACATTTTCACTGGAGTTATGGCCCTTTTTTACTTACTCCTTAGGGCGGGCATGCATGTCCAATGGACACATTTCTAGTTTGTTGAGATATTACTTTGTAAAAATATGTTGTGTGAAACAACTAGGTAGCCATCTTGACTTGCTATTGCTTGATTGTTCATGGACTCATCATATGTTACTCTCAGAAGCAATATTTATTACACCTGGCATGTGGGTATAAGTAATGTAAGATTTCACACCTGAGATTTGATCCCATGACCTTTGTGTATTACCACTATATCCAAGATCCTCCTACTTGACTGACTTACTGTTACACTATTGTTGTGTTGAAGAGAAAATGTGCCTGTAGGTAGATCTTTTATCAGAAATGTGACAAATGAAGCCTGCTTTCTTTCTTTCCAGATTGCAGAAAAACAAAGGAATTGGTGTGGACAATATACATTATTTGAATGATGGTTTATGGAACATGAGGACTGTAAAATAGCATCTTGCTCCCAATTAGTTTTGAATTATATGTGATTGTTGTTAACTATGGTATGAAATTTGTAAAAATAAATTTTCAACCATATACAATGTTTTATAGAAAATGCGAATTCTAACTATAATGATCTAATCTTAGCTTGACTATTTTTATCTTAATTTAAATTAAATTGGAAATCTAGATCTCATGGACATTTGATATAACAGAATCAGATAGAATAAAACCTTATATAAAAGGCTTGTTGGAGGATTTCTGATCTTGTACCAGTGAGTGATGTGCTCAAGTTCTCATCCCTAAATTTGCCAGTACTTGTTGATAATGGTCTATCCGTACATCTGTCTGGCTGTATGTCTGTCTGTCTTTGGGGTGTCAGGCTATTTTCCTTTCCAGTCTTCATGTTAATACACTGGTAAAAAGCCTGGGGTTAACAAAATTGTGTATTTGGCTTTGTGGTAAATTGTTTATTTTAACACATGAGGGAGAATTATGGTACAGTTATGTTCAACTTTAACTGGATTATACTTAAAGCTTAAATGTAAGGCAAGAAATTAATGTTTCTGATTACATGACAAAAAGTTGGGTAAGTTACAGGCCACAAACATTTCTTATGTTTCGAGGTACTGGTATATATCATACTATTGAGTCACTAATTGTCCTCAAATATTTTCATACCTCCACAATTGGTTGCACCTTTTTAGCTCACATGTCACAAAGTGACAAAGTGAGCTATTAGGATCACTCTCCGTCCGGCGTCCGGCGTCGTGCGTCGTCAAACTTTTTGTTGTGACCACACTAGGGGCCACATTTTTGGCTCAATTTTAGCAAAACTGGGTCAGAACGTTAATATCAACAAAATCTCGGACGAGTTCGATATTGGGCCATTTGGGGTCAAAAACTAGGTCACCAGGGCCAAATAAGGGAAAACCTTGTGAACACTTTAGAAATCACTGTTTTGAATTTATCTTCATGAAACTTTGTCAGAATGTTTATTTTAATAATATGTAGGTCAAGTTTGAAAATGGGTAATTTCTGTAGTAAAATTAGGTCACTAGGGCAAATTGCTGGAAAACCTCGTGAACACTCTAGAAGTCACTGTTTTGATTGGATGATCATGAAACCTTGTCAGAATGTTTGTCTTCATAATATCTTGGACGAGTTCGAACATGGGTCATCTTGGGTCAAAAACTAGGTCGCTAGGTCAAATCTTATGAAAAACCATGTTAACACTGTAGATTTCACAGTTATTATTGGATCTTCACCAAACTTTGTCAAATCGTTTGTTTTAATGATATAATGGTCAAGTATAAATATGGGTCATCTGGGGTCAATAACTAGGTCACCAGGTCAAATCTTAGGAAAACTTTGTTAACACTGTAGATGTCACAGTTTTAATTGGATCTTCACCAAACCTTGTCAAAATGTTTGCCTCAATGATATGTGGGTCAAGGATGAACATGGGTCAGCCGGGTTCAAAAACTGGGTCACAAGGTCAAATCTTAGGTAAAAATCTTGTAAAAGCTCTAAATGTCATGGTTTTGATTGGATCTTGGCCAAACTTTGTCAGACTGTTTGTCTTAATGATATTAAGGACAAGTTCAAATATGGGTCACCTAGGGTCAAAAACCAGGTCACAAGGTAAAATCTTAGGAAAACCTTATTAACACTGTAGATGTCAAATTTTGATCGTATCTTCACCAAACCTAGTCAGACTGTTTGTCTTAATGATATGTAAGACAAATTCGAACATAGGTCGTCTGGGGTCAAAAACTAGGTCACCGGTTCAAAACAATGTTTTAATGAGTGAACAGTGATTGTCATGTGAGCGATATAGGGCCATCTTGGCCCTCTTGTTTCTTTTAGTGTTAGAATTTTTAGGATCAGTGCCAAAAATAGGGTCAATCTGATCGCAGAAAACCCCTATTTTTTCTGGTCTAATTAATAATCGACAATGAGCCCATAAAATGATATTTTAAAGTTTCCTTTTTGACAATTTTCTGGTATTGACCCAGAGTTAAGTCCCTTCATGTTTTTGTAATTAGTTTAACTGACATTACAATGAGTAAGAAGACAGATTGTATGTTATTAAAGGAATACTTTTTTCTTGTAATTATGACCTTACATTTTAAAAAATAATATTTGTTTTCATTACTTCTTTTGTGCTAGCTGAATGTTGCTATGAATTCAATGTTTGAAGTGTTCTCAGACTTGTCACAGATTTAATTATATGATCCTCTGAAATATTTAGATATGCTTATTGTATTTATTTTTATTAATTTCTTCATGATTTTCTAAATCAACTTAGACCCAATATCTTATATTACTTAACAGGGTCAGTTTTAGGACCCAATTTTTACAACCATATACAATTAATATTGAATTATTCTGAATTAACATCTATTTGTAATGTCAATAATTTTATTTTTTTCAATAAAATTAGCAGTTGTCTATCTACATGCACAACCTATGGTAGTCTGACGAGTTAACTCATGATGAAGTCTTAAATGTTTATATTCTTTGCTTACAACTACTTCATTGTTTGCTTATAATTTCTGATAGCAACTTACGGCTACTGTGATAAGTTCAGATTACTCGTATGTAGTAACAACTTCGGGGAGAGTGAAGATGCGTTCAGTATCTGAAGTTTCAACATTGAAAAAAAGAATCTTTGTGTTATTTTAAGTGCTGTGAAATTATTTGAACTGCTACTGGTAATTTATTGCATGTTCTTATATTGATGGATTAAATGTTTTGATGATACCTTGTTTTATTTTGGTTACAATTTGCTAAATGAAATATAATAAATTTACCCATTCTAATCTGTTGTTGTTGTCGCTGTTGTTTTATTTAGTGTTGTTAACTGTCTAACTTAGGATGCTGAGGAAAATCACCACTGTATTAGAAATGCAGACTTTCAGTTAGAAGGTATCTGGCTAGCCAGAGTCAACAGGAACTAAGTAAAACCTGTGTTAGTGGCCACCTCCGTGTACAGGCCACCCTATGAGGTCATTCTTGATAACTGCCATCTATTATTTTAAACAAAATCAACTCTGAATAAGGACCACCTGTCAATAAAGGCCACTCTTTCCCAAGGGCGGCCTTTGTTCACAGGTTTAAATACAAGTTCTAAATGAGTTGTTTCCCTTAGGAGTTCTTAAATGTAATTTAAACTGGTTCCTGTTCTAAGTTGTTGTGCGCCATAAGCTTTGTACACACAATGCAACGAGAACCAGTTAAAATGTAATTCTGAAGGAGTTGTCTCCCTTAAGCCTTAAACTTGACTGCAACTTGTGAACGTCCTATCGAATTGAACTCAGACAGTCCTGCTATATTTGGGTTAAATTATTCGGTATCTGATACTTTTATGGGGAAATTCACATCATTTCACGCATCCTGACAGTAAGTGGTAATTAACATTTTCTTGTAATGTAATTTCAAAATCATGATTAGCTCTAAGTACCTTTGTCGCAATTTGAAATTTTTATCACACAAGGCATCTATAAGATCAATGTAGAAACTCTTACAGTCTTGAAGATTTCATGTTTATTTTTATGAAAATGTGAACTTGTAAGATTTAGATATTTCCCAAATATAAGAGTTTTTCAGAAACCTGTAATAATCACTCAAAGCATTAATTAAAATTACACAAAACCTGAATTAGCTCCTTCTTGGAATAATAAGCTTGTACTGTGTTTGTTTATTGAATGCATTAAGTGAAACATGAATATTGTACCTAAAATATATGTCGATCTAATTTTAATGAAATATTGGTAAGAATACCGTGATGTACATTATCTAAACTTTGTTCATTTTATATACATATTAAGATAATGTCATCTTTTCTGAAAATTATAGACAATCACTTATACGTGTATATTATATTATCATTTTGCTAATATCCTAACAAGGGCTGTAAGTACCAGTATCCTGTTGATGCGGAAGAATATATCACTCTAGGATGTTTCAGTTGGATAAGGCCAAGTTATACCTACATAAATGTTTAGTGAACTGACCTCACGGGGCGCATATAAAGTTATTGTAGCCTCTTATCCATGTAGTACAACCTCTACAAAGCAACACCCTTTGGGAGTAGAAAAATATGTTGATGTTGAGAGGTCGTTGCTCTAGAGAGGTTAAAATAATTGTTTAATCGTACTGTGGAAGAATATCATGCTGTTGTTTAAGGGAGGTTGTTGCTCAAGAGAGGGCTGCTCTTGAGTAGTTTTACTGTAGTTGTAAAATTTTGAGTATTATATGTATTAAAATCGAAACAGAGCAGGTATGCATGTAAAACGAGTAAACAAATTACTCTATTTAGCAGGTCATATTGACACACAAAGTTAATATTTGGCCAGGTACGAGAAATATTCATAATTCGAGTTTTTGGGTGCTGTTCCGTAATTGGTTATAATTGTTGGCGTACGTTCCATAAACCCGTTAACTTGTGCTCGTAACTGCATGCTCATTCACCTATTTATGTGAACGTTAAGCATAGAAAACTACATCTAGATGGTATTTGTTCACAAATTTAAATGTATTCTATATTAAGATAGGTCTAGGGTTCCAACCTGTCTGTAACCAACAGCTGGTCCCCGGTTCTTAATTGGATATGATTTTTACTTCCTTTTATTGAACGATTAACGGTATATTACGATTTTTAAACTTTACAATACCAGATACTTATTATACTATTATATGTCTCTGACAATACCAACAAAACATATTTGAAATGATCGTATAAGTTTAAATTGCCCCACCCTCTAAAAAAGAAGTATCGACTCAATGGCATGGGCGCGCTAATTGACTGTTAATTACCGTAACAACCCTGCCGTTCATAGGTGAAAAAATACATACCACTAATGGAGTCACCACTGTGACTTGTTTTGTTTACATTCTGTCTATGATTTTTATGATAATATAAGTGATTAGTTCTCACTGCCATATACGCCACAAATAGTATATATGTGGCCTATGATGTATTAGTAAATGTCAATATATCGGTTTATACTATGATTTCTTACAACCGTAGTCAGATCTATATTTATGTACAAATGTGTTTTTATTATTGGTGACATGTTCATGAAATGGTCATGCACACGCGCGGTGTATGTACTTAGTAGATAAAACTACATGTGTAAAATAACTAACATTTTACATTGTGTATAAATTTATGTGAGTTTAATCGCCGGGAATCCAGAGCAAAAAAACTCACTAAAATGTAAGTTAATTTATCATTTATTTGAATTAAACATGCACTTTCATGGTGCATAGGCGTTTTTTCTTTTGGTTCTTATCATGGGTAATTAGATTTGCTTTTCGTAAACATTTTAGGAAAAAAATGTTTTAGTATTTTCACGCGTAATGTAAGCTTGTTGCAATCATGTATGAGGAAGTTTTATTGCTCCTTAAACAGCTGAACTGGCCAGTATATCAGGAATACCCTCCAGTAAAATCTCGTGCTTGTTTTATTCCTGTAAGAGATGACAATTTTTTAGTACGATGTTTACAGATGTAACACACATGATGTTGGATGTATTATTGATAACATTATTCTAATTGAGCACGATATTTTCGAACCCGCAACTTCTAGAGGCCGTGTATGCCGCCGACGGAACCGCTCCGGGTCCGAATATGTTGGTGTCTCTTTGAGGCGTGGGTGGGGTTAAATTATCAAAATGGTTGAAGTCTGTTCGTGTTAGAATGCTTAACAACTTACAGACAATTCCTAAATTGTCTATATATGTCCTTTTAATTCAGTACATGTATTTTGAGGGATGCAATGTTTTAACTATGACCGAAAGATACATTTTGACCTTTTTCGCTTTCGTCTTTCCTAATGCTAAAGGTTGAATTTCTTGGAATTTTAAATGTGTAAATGTATTGTAAGGGCTTCACTATTTTTTTTCCAAAGTTCGTTAATTCAAATGCCAAGAGTATCCCACTTTGTTTTGTTTGCTTTAAATTATATACATGTATAATGTGTTTTAAATGATTACTGGTGTCTATTTTTGTCCATCAAGCCCGAGCTATTATTATACGTTTGTCAGTGCTCGAAACTTTTGTAATATCCTTGAAACATAACCTTTTTGTTCACGATAAGATTCATGATAAAAACTTAATGTGTATTCATTTGTCGACTTATATAACTCAAGCTGTTTACCATTGACACAAAATACCCGATAAAAGAGTCCAAAAGATAAATAAAAAGAAATAAAATCTTGTCAGGACATCATGAACATTACCATATAACTGCATAACTTAGATAATAATGTACACGTTCTAACTAGATTTTATTTCTCGATAAATGTATATGGTTATAGCTCGGGCTTGATAGACAAATATAAGGAATTCATGTAGAAATGAAATAATACTTCCATATGACAGATGGTTGTAACGCTCCAGATATACATAACAGTGTGTACAATGTATATATTATTACAACAATTTCCTAATTAATTATTGTTACTAATTACACAGCCATCTTCTTGCTTCGTTGATGTTGACTGTCAATGTAACTATATATATATATATATATATACATATGTACATGAAGTTATAAGCCGAGATGTTGATAATTTTTGCAGCTTCACTTATTACACAAGAGTCAATGTATAAGGCATTAGAACAAAATATAAATGTATTTTAGTAACGATGGGGAGCCGATGTTCTTTAGTCTGTTCTGCTCTTCTTTTCTGAGTATGGCCTGCCTTGCATAAACAATCTTAGAATGGTCTGAGAAAATCTAAGCAGTTGAGATTATCTCAAGGTTTGAGATGGTTTATGCAAGTCTGGCCTGTTTTCAATAGGTTGAGTCAAGTTTTATGTATTATTAAAAATCGCTCGCTTAAGTTCGAATTTATATGAATTGTATCTCAAAGATCACCAAAAAGTATACAATGAATAGAAGAACACAATAGTATGCCGCTTTGTTAAATGTAAACATTGATATTTTCTTACTAAGATTTACACGACGAGCATGCATACGCGCAAAATGCGCGCACCAAAAACATATCATGTTCCAACCCTACTTTTTCCTGAATTTAAATTGTAAATAAAGCAATTTTAGGACACATCTGAAGGCAAATTACTCGCTGGCTAAAAAATTCCATAATTCAACAATTGGGCGATGATTCATTCAGGCTAATTTAAATGTGTTTTTTTACAACAAAATTTTAATACAAAACGTTTCATCAAATGTCGTCTGCTGCAGCGAGAAAGACAAAACGGTACCATTAAATTTTTATATAAATAACATTCCAATGACTATGAAATTACACCCACGAATAAAGCAAGCGTTGCGTAGCTAGAACTGAATATCATTTATATCTCTTTAAAACAAAAATACTGAGAAGCATGTTAACAAAACAAGAACAAAGACATTTTTTACGGAGATCATTTCAACATTAAGAAAACTTCATTACGCCAAGAAAGTCGTATATACGGTCACCCAGCTGATTCTATTTTTGACGCTGATTCTATTTTTGACGACCTTTTCTTAGTCAAGTTAACCCTTAACATGACCATTTTCCAGCTTTACAAAGATCCCTTAATTTTTGACCTGCAATGCATACTACTTGATAAGTTCTGATTTTGACGAATTTCCTTAGGACTCAATAGAAGTCATATGATGAATATATAATTACAAGTTTTTCTATTCTAAATATTTGTCATATTACTTATGTAATGGAAACCCATCAAATACTAGTATATGAACTAAGAGATATAAATAACCAAAACAGCTTTTATATGATGTGTTTAAAATTGAATACAAACTTTGGATGCGTTCCAAGTATTTTTCAGTTTGAAATGTTTTAATATAACACTTTCGTTGTCATCTGGTTTCACAAACTGTATCATATCTTACAGTCAAATGTAGGATCACCATGATTTAACTGACCCCCTCCCCACAAGTTCATTTCTCCCAACATTGCTTCAGGTATCATGAAGAAGTGAACAATCCACACACAGAGAACATCTCTAAATGAAGACCACCCCATTATACCGCCTACATTTTACGGATTCGTTTTCTTAGATTTCGTAACTTTAACTCGATAATTAGAACAACCCCATGTTGTACTACGATCTTAATTGTTTGTATGATCAAAAATTACTCTAAGTGTTCATTAGAAAGCTATTAAAATACTCCGTACATACTTATATATATTTACTCGACACATGCCGCCGTATCAATCTGTGAACAAGAACTATATCTTAGACAAAACATTATATTCATGTCTTGAAGTAATACATTAGATTTGTTGATTACAATGTTTTATTCAGAGTTGTCGTTCCTGCCACAAATGTCAAGCATAACAATAACGACAACTCTTTTTCTTTTTGGTTCAACATAGGACCAACAGTCCGGGCCATTTAGCGACGTTATCAGGTTAAACACTGGAAGAAGATCCCAGGCGTACACTTGGGTACAACCATCGATCTTCTGTAAACTATCTTGGCATCTTTCTCACATGTGAAATCTATCTGGCCCCGGGTCGGATTTGAACTTCACAACAGTAACTGTGTAGTAATTACATGAGACAATAACCACTTGAACATGGATCCTCCTTTCCTTTAAATGTTCTAATTACTTTAGACTTTATTTCCTTGAATAGTGAAATACAATTTGGTCTTCATTTACTAGTACTTGTTCTAGAACTGACGTATTGACGCAGAAAACATTTCCGCAAACCGACAAAATGAATAAAAAGCATTTGATCAAGTCTGAGTGTTAATTGTTACGATGTATAATTTCTAATATACATCATCTGAAATCTAAAATAAAGTATTATTCATCACTAGACGTCTATATCACTTACGAGAGTAATTGTCATCTTCCGTCTCCTTTAAGAACGATATGACTTTACGAGAAATACTTTAAAATGCTTGATTCCTCTTTGCTGATATTTTGTAAAACTTTCAAAAACAAATATATAGCGACCTGTGTCAGATTGTTTTTATCTTAAGTTCAAAGTTATGAAGCGAATACTTATGTGAGCCGGACAGTCAAACCTGTGAGCAAAGGCCACCCTTAGGAAAGATAACACGTGCCATTTATCGACAGGTGACCTTTATCCGGAGGGCATTTTGTTCTGAATAATCAGCATTGGTTTATAAAAGAACGACCTTTGTTCACAGGGTGGCCTTTATTCGGAAGTGACCGCTAACACATGTTTGCCTGTTTTTGTTTATTAACCAAACGGCAACAGTAATTCAGTTATGTATCCGATAGACTGTAGACTGAACCAAGTTTACCATACTGTATTAAGAATGTCGACCAAGTTCTCCCTGCTCTTGAGAACGCTGATCACTGACCTTATGATGTGTAACACGATTTTTGGTGGTGATGTCTTTATTAAGTCGTTGTGGTTAACGAGAAACTTGGGTCCCGAACCATCAACATTTTGCAAGCATTCGTGCGCTCTGTCGGATGAGTCAAACGAGATCAATTTGTTGGGTTTAAATTCGAATGGAGATAGTAATACGTAATGTATATCCTGTATGATTCAATTGTCATATTTCATAAAATTAAATGTATAATAGCTTATGATGACAAATTGAAGGGAACACGGAATGTTATAATTATCCTGATGTCGAGTGTCTGGTCTAACACTTGAATTTACAATAAACGAGGAGGATAATAGATATTTCATAGATATTTAACATGCTAAAGTTAATCTATTTATTGATTTATTTTACTGCAGATGTTGAAACTGAAGGAGAAATGGCGTCGCATCAGGCAACGACAAGCACCGGGCGACAAACCAGACGGAGAGGGAGGAAAAAGGAGAAGGTTTCCAAAATTAAACTTGAGTAAGTTAGGATTTCTTTCCAAATTCAAGCGAGGTCACAAACCACACACTGAGACTAACGTAAGACCACCAACCCCAGAAACTCCTGATGCATCCGAAGGAGGAATTGAAGATAAAACTGCTGATGTTTGGTGTGGTGACAACGGTGTACAAACGGTTCAAGAAGAGGATCAAGACGTCAAAAAAGATACAGTGAAAAAAGACACAAACGATGTTACTGACAACACTAATAATCTAATAGAAATTAAAGTGGAATGTCATGAGAATGAAGAGCATGTTCCATTCCAAAGATCTCCCTTAAAACCAGATCGAATGTCCAAATCATCTATAGGTTCAGGGCTATTGTCAGTATCACGAGCTTCCATGTCAAGTAGATCTTTATTGTCCATGACAAACAGATCTATGTCGAATATGTCCGTTGGAAGCGCTCGTAGTATTGTGTACAATATGCGAACTGTTTGGACACAAGCTTCGTTCATTCCGACACACGAATCGGCCACAGAAGCATGTCAAGAAATGACTTCAGGAGTAAGTAAAGAAATGTCAACATTGGCAAGCCAAGAATTGGTCACTGGAGATAGTCAAGACATGACGATCGACGAAAGTCAAGACATGAATGCAGAAGAAAGACAAGAAATGATATCTAGTCAAGATTTAGACTTAGAAGTCGCAAATACCGAGCAGTCTGTTTGTTCTAGCATTGATTTTGGTATTGATGATGTACTTAATGAGTTTGAGATTACTGAAAAACTTATTGAAGTTAAGAATAAGATAGTCGGACGTTTAGCTTATCCTAATCTAGAGCACTGTGAAGTAAGTGTATGTGTTGACATGCTGAGTATCGCCAAAATTCCATTCCTTGTAGCTCTGAACAAGAGAATACTTTTAGATGAAGGTTATTTTAACGAAGAGTTTATCGTTTCTTGTGGCATTGAAGTGTTATTGGAAGAACTTGATCTTATTTCTGATAGAGGATTGGAGAACTTAGCTGATGTAACCAAGTCGTTGCTTATATCTGAATGTATTGCTTCATTGTTTAATTCCGAATCAGGAAGAAAGTTTGTTATGGAAAATGGGGAACATATATCAAGCGTTGCAAAAGGTAAGCTTTTGTTTACAATTTTCATATCTACATAAAGGGCGACCACTGTGTAAGAGATATTGTTGAAACAGTTTTTCACAGTTATCTCCCTTGACTGACATATGAGAGAACAAAATATCTATTTATCTTTGTTCTTTAAATATACATCAAAATTTTCATTGACTTTCAGAAAGTAATAAATGATTCGACTTTGACCTTTTCAAACAACGAAGGAGAACATATTGAGACGTATAAGAAAAGTCAATCATATGAGTAGACTACTCGGACGGCGTCAGTCCACACATGAATGATGTAAATTAAATAAATGTATAAAACATAACCGAAACATTTAAATGAAACAAAGTAAACATAATATATTGCCTGGAATGAATTACCTGAACTTTTATAACACGTTAAATATACAGTGACATGGATAAACTACATTATTTTGTTATTTAGGATATATATTAACTTCAATTGTATACCAAAAAAATGTAAAAGTACAGCATAACTTCATACGTGTTGAAATAAAAAAGTAGCGTTTATTCCCGATTCAATGTTTGTAATATGACATGAAATAGTCAAGTTTTTTACATGATTGCTTTTTCATTTTTTTATCGATATAAGATATTTTTATTTGACTGTTCCATCTTAACTTTGTGTTTATTAATTGAGTTCAATTTATTTAGTTTTATATTAGCGTCTATGTCAATGAGTTGAGCTATTTTTCAACTTTGGTCATTTTATAACTTTTTATAACTAACCTCGGAACTCCTCGGCGTTTTTCTAAAAAAAGAACATATTTCTCTGTTACGGAAATGCCCGAATAGTTACGATTGTATTCTCCGGAGTTAATTCAGAGGACGTCTAATAAATGTTTGATTTATGTCATAAATGGATGTTTAGGTCTATTTATCACTTAGAATTTAACTATAATATATAATGTGTCAATGAAAATTGATCACTTCACATTGCCATATTTATCTTAATTAACCTATTGTTTACATACATCGGCCTAACCGCAAGACATTGTATTTTAAAAAGAAACAAATATACTTTTTGTTATAGCCTTTTGTGGTAAATGTTAATGATTGACAAAGTGCAGTTTGCTACTACTTATAATTTAGACGTGCACTCATGTGACAACGACACTCCGTGTCTGCGTATACCATAAGTGTATATTTGAAAATAGGTGCATCTTGTGTGTGAGAATATTGTTTATGTTGAGTACAAATATAAAACACAGATTGTTATCACTTATCAATGTTTGAATAACTACTCGGAAGAGGATGATTTCGTACAAGGTTCATTTAATCCAGAATTCATTAGGTAATTATATACATGAACATCCTGACACATGGTTTCTGTTTCGAATTACATAAATGTACATGTACTTTATTAAGTTTATTTATTTAAAATATATATATATTTATATACTGTCAAACATGCTTATGAAGATCGCTTTTGATGGAATGAAATATTTTTATTTATTGGTCGATATTCACTCTAGTAATAGTGATAATTCCGGATTTTATAGAAAGCTGTGCAGACTCTACTCATAGGTGACCTCGACTGTAGAAACTCGACTTGAGACATGTACAGTGAAACCTGTAATCAGAGGCCACCCTTGAGGTAACATAATGTGACCTTTATTTACAGGTGGTACTTATTGAGAGTTCATTTTATTCAAAATAATCAATGACGGTTTTTAAAAGAATGGCCTTAATTCACATGGTGGCCTTTATTCGGAGGTGGCCGCTAACACAGGTTTGACTGTATCGTTAACAGTCATAGAACTAACACAAAGTTATAACGTGTTGATACTTATAGTAAACTAAGACTGAATCATTATAAATTATCAGATTTTAAACCCAATTTTTTATTTAAAAAAAAGCAGCAATATTTGACCTCAGAAAATCTTATTAGTAAACTCAGTGAAACTTTTTATAACCGGATGTGAGCCTAGTCGGGATTGTTACCGTCAATTTGACTTCCTGTGAACTCAAGATTATCAATGAAACACTGGACTTGCAATACTGTATAAGTCTTTATTTGTGCAGGTGCAAATTCTTGCGTTTTTAAGATGATCTTGAATTAGCAGTTTCATTGCGAACCGCCAGAATGGAATAAATTTCCTATTTCCATAACCACCAAAATTAAAAAACTAATAAAGACAAATTTCCGCCAATTAAGGAAAGGAATGTATATATTTACATGTGTAATCCAGACATGAGTCTTTTTGATTTTCAACTGAATTAAAATTCACTCCTCAAATTTAAAGTAATCAAACTGTATTGATTTTATACCACACCTCGCTTAAAGTTATGGGTGTAATATACAATCATGCTAGAAAAAAATCACCCATTATAGATGACATTTTGATAAATACTTTTAAAGAAAGCGACATCCTTCCTACGCATAAACTGTTACGATTACCGTACATATTTGTTTGGAACGTAAGTATGAAAGATTTAGAACATTTTGAGAAAAAAGGGTTGGTACCCATTCCCTACCAACCTTCGACTATTTATTGCCACTGCTATAGGAGGGTATAAGTGAAGATGTAACAAGATTTTGTTTATTTGTGGTTTTCAGGACGCATGATTTATTGGTTCACCTAAGACAAAATTAGTTTCATAATCAGAAAAATACGAAATAAAAGTGCAAACTATTTATTATGAAGTCGATTATAATTATATTATGTCAAAATAATCGTAGTTAATTAATGAACATCAACTTGTCCCCCAGACGCTTTGTACTTCAAAAAACAAGCGCTCAGAAGTAAATAATTACTCCACTATGGTAATCAAAACACATGTTTAACACCTGTTTATTGATACATAGGAATAGGCACACATACATTGTACATGTTGATACCGCCAGCGCTTTGATTGTTGAGTATAATTATTGTATTCCGAGTTGATTCTCGATATAGATATGAAACAGCGCCTCCGAAGTTAGCCGGAAACAGACGAAGCGTCTTGTAGTAGTACATGTATTCAACGATCGTATCATTATCTTCGGAACGATGCGAATCGAAAGATTAACGGAAACGCCCGAGTGGTTACGAGCGCATCGTACCTGAGTACACGGTTGCTTAGAAAACTGACTCATATTTCCAAGACTGGAATGCAAAATATTCTCTTTTTCTACATTACTCTCCGACTCATCATATACGTAGATCCATCATGTTTGTGATGATACAAGCTGGCTATGATCTAGGTAGCGATCGTGTAAATAAGCTTATTACGTCACTAGAACAGTGTTCATTTATTAACGTTATTCTTAACACATGATTGACCATCGTGGAGCTATAACGTCTGTGTTAAATTTTATTTATTTAAACACCAAGCACAATAACAGAATCAGCCGGATCAGTAGTGATATCTTTGATCTATCCTTAACATTAAGTGTTTTTTTTCAATTTGTGCGCGACTTGGTTCAGAGGATATTCAACCGTTACATAAGGTAGTAAACTTGACAAAACTTTATAAAAACAAGACTGAACTATCGAGAAAACATTATTTTATTTTCTTGATAGATGATGCGTGATTAATTAAGTTTACTTTCCGTTGATGTGAAGAAAAGGATATTATTAAAGGTTGAATGTTTTAACCACATTGTACACAGAGAGAGTGAGTGTATAACTTTTTTTATTTAGAATTAACTAAACATACCGTACTTGAAAGATAAGATGATGGTCTGACTGTTGTATATGTGCACTTCTGTGTGGAGAGTCGCACTTGGATTTACAATAATTCATGTTGTTTCATGTTGTTTAAAGTGTAAAGCTAAAAACGGATTTGTTTGATCAAAATGGCGTCGAGAGTACAAATGCTTTCGAAAACTTTTATGAATGGGAATGCTAAAAATGACGCTCATGGCGTTCGCGATAAAGATAAAGAATACAAAAGATCAAAGGATCGTTCTCCGTTTGACAGGTCGGCGAACTGTTCGGTAGAGAAAAGTGCAAGCCCAGGTCCACAGCCACATAGGAATTGTGTAACCTTAAAATTGAAGGACAAGGACACGAGCGATCATGTGACGTCACCTTTGACCCGGAATACGATCTGCAGTGTCCCGTCAAAATTGCTGCCGGACAATGTTAAGGAAAATGACAAAGCAGACGACAAGAAAACAAGCACTTCCGGTATAAGCACAATAAGCACTTCCGGTATAAACACAACGCGTCTAAAATCACCAGCGAAGGTAGATGCTAAGGTACAACCACGGCTTGTGGAAAAATCACCTGACAGACAAAACCAAAAAGGACTAAGTCATCCGAAAACTTCAACCGAATGTTCAAATGTAAACAACGCACAAACTAGTGAAAGTTCTCCGAAACCAAGTTCTGAAATGAGTCCATTGTGTGCTCAGGATAAAGTAGACACTTCTACAGATGCTCCCAAAAGGGATAAGAAAAATACGAAATATATGATGCGAAAACAGAAACGAGCAAAACGTCACAAATCTGATGGATACATGTTGGGGCTCGAACTTGCCGCTAATTCATCAGAAGACGAAGCCGGGTTGAATGACTCTTCATTAGGAGATGCCATTAACTTCCTTCAGTTGATTCGTAATCCATCATTACAAAATCTTGCCAAATTAAGACGATCCATTAAAACAAACGATAAAGATTGGATGAAAGAATTCTTAGAGTTTGATGGTCTTGGCCTGTTATTCCAGTGTTTAAAGGATCTCAGCGCTATTCAGGGCTTTCATTTTACTGACATGGTACTCAAGATGGAGTGTGTCATGTGTATAAGAGAGGTGGTCAATTCACAGTCCGGGATAGACTGTCTACTTCATCTGAAAGAAAGAAATGATAACTTGTTTGGACGTAGGTTCGCTTCCGGTATGTATAAAAGTGTTGACATAGAATCAGGAGTAGATCTACATTTTGTTAACATATTATTTTAAAAAAAAACATCAGAGATTTTTATTAGAATCAAACAAGTAAATGACCACTTATGAGCATAGGCCACCATGTGAATGATGCCCTTCATGTACAAAACGTTCACATTTATTGATTTACATACCAATAATAAATATTTGAATAGAAGTCAACTGTGTAAAGCGACCATACTCCCCCCTCTCGTCTCTTACAACCCTTCTATTCCCCTTTCCTATGTCCCTTATCTCACTCCCTGCCTCCCGCCCTCCCTCCCTCTTCTATATAATACCTCTCCCTACCTCCCTGTTCTATATAATACCTCTTTCTACCTCCCTCTTCTATATAATACCTCTCCCTACCTCCCTGTTCTATATAATACCTCTTTCTACCTCCCTCTTCTATATAATACCTCTTTCTACCTCCCTCTTCTATATAATACCTCTCCCTTTCCTCTCCTTCCGCTCTCCGACTTAATTGATTATTGTTCACATGTTTGCTGGTACATCAGTTTGTACATGCGAATACTGCGGAAACCTGTTTCACTTACTTGAAGTTGTTGTAAAAATTTTAAGTATTTTGGACGTACATATTTGACGATCGCTTACATTTATATAATATATAAACACAGAGCGTATTTGTTTTATGTCACAATCAAACTTGTCATTTGCACTTTCAGCACATTATTCATTGTATGTAGGCGTTGGTTGAACTTCAAATATCACATTTTGCTTTGGAAAACTAGTATGCTTATAAAATAATCTTCATGTATACGAATAGTAAATAAAACTAATTTAGGAAGATAAATACTTTTTTCCATTGGTTCAGCTTCGAATTGTCAGTTGTATCTATGATTTAGGGTTTTGAGACTTTTGACATATAGATTAAGGAATAATTAAAATTGGCACATGTGAAAACGCCTTTCTAAACTTCAGACTACAATATTTTCAATTGTGAAAGAAGTTTGGCACTTCCTATGCATATTTCTCAGAAACCAGGAGAAGGATGCAATCCGACATTTTAAAGGTTTCGTGTATTCAATTAAAACGTAATTGTTTCTGAAAATCCGCAGAGCTTCTAGATTCAATTTCTGCAGGAACCTGTTATTTCGGAATTTTCTTTAAAATTGAATCTGCCCGATCAATATTAATTCAATTTGTATGCTGAGGCAATTAAAACCGTGTAAATTATGGACACATCATGACGATGGCATACATGTATAATTTATTAACGAATCAGACTATGTCTTAGAATGTTTAAACTAACTCTTTAAAATGAAGTTGAAAATGATAATTAGATGGTATTATGGCAGTGAGTTAATTATATTAGTGCAATGATTGCTCGCATTATACGTTATATATAATTTATTTTGTAACTTCGTAGTAATCGTTCGTACTTTTAAATATAAGAAAAAAAAACATTAATCATTAAGATGGGTCTATTTTTGACTTTCATTGCAAATACCGAAAATAAATAAATCCCGAATTATGAACCTCTGCAATAAAATACGAATAAAATTTATTTTCATTTTCTGGCAAAAAATAACAGTTTTCTTTTGATATAATGATCATGTCCATAAATCGAATATGAACTTACTATATATGTCTAGGACATCGGTTATTTATGCCAAATTATCACACAGTTAAAACATAAGGTTTTTTTCTGTTAAAATACTAGTTATCTTACGCTGTAAAAATACACAAAAATATTGGACACTTCAGTTTATGAATGGAGATAATCGCCCCCCTCCTGTTGTACCTTACACCATGTATATATTCAGGTAGTGAGTTGCATTGATAATACATTATATATGAACTCTTGTTTTATCTAGACATACAATTGATATAAAGATATTCTCTTTCTTCCGAAAATAAAGAAATCTGGAACAAATCCAGCTAGATTCATATCTAAATTATAAAACCTGATACTTTTACATGAAAAAAGATTTTCTTCCAACAAATGTCAAGTTTCTGAGTTCTTAGCATTGTTGTTCATGTTAAAGATACAAACAAGTTAGAGATACACAGAGACCTGCCTTACCCGGACCCCTCCCATCCGGACCCCTCCCATCCGGACCACTCCCATCCGGACCCCTCCCATCCGGACCACTCCCATCCGGACCACTCCCATCCGGACCACTCGCTGATCCGAACACAATAGTAGATCCCGAATTATACTTAAATATAAAGCAGAATTGTTCAAATGATGGGCAGATTAAGTGCCACAATACCTCTCTATTACAAAGCCTATCTTTCTCACAAACCTCGTCTTATACAAAAAAACTCTCGAATCTAAATCCACTCTTATCCGAACATGTACAGTTGAGAGAGGTCTTACTGTAATGATATCATCTTGTGATGTAAGCTCTATTCGCGAATCAGATTTTTTTAGAATCAGTCGGTGTTTTCCATTTTATGCTCAAAATGACAATACATATGTAGTTTGAGATCGGGGTTTCGAAGCGGAACTTAGAGATCTGCTTCAAAATACACATATTTGATTGGTTTATGTTGAGACCAGCCTCAAAATATAAGCATTTGATTGGTTCTTGTTGAGATCAAATTGACCAATGAAAGGTTGCGTTATAAAACTTGTATCAAATGCAGATTCGTAATCACAGAATGGAATTTTGTCTCGAATTCCCCCCTTTAAGTGCGTCCAGTTTTAACAACATTGTTTTCATGTTGTTTTGAATAAAATCATGTGAAAGTTAAATTCAAAACCACGTGTTTACTTCCGAGTATTCAACTAGTTGTTAAATGAAGTATAATTAATTCGCATTTATGATTTTGCCTCCTCTGAGTCATGTTAAATGTGATAAAAACCCAATTTACGTACCGAAATATTTGTTTGATACGTACGTAAAGTGAACAATTAGTTAGCAGTTCAGTAATTGTAAAGGTAAACATGTGTGGTAACGTTTTCTTCAATCGGGAGAAAATGTTTAATCGCAAAACCAGCGTATAAAGGGCGGATCAGAAATACGAAGATTTTACACAATAATGTAACACAACACGTAAATGTGAACAATGATGAATTGTGCCAGCAAGTAAAACACATTCTAAATTAAAGGTTTGTTTTAACAAATAGGTCAAGGCCTTCATGTATAGCAAGATCAGTGGGGTTTGTTTATCTGATTTTTAACCTATGACAAGTACTTTTATTTCATTTGACAAAACATATATTTTTGATCGATTCTGAATCATTCCAATTTGCGAGTGATGTATTCTAATTGAAATCGATTTTAATATCAATCATGTTTAAAGTGAAATAAGTTCAAAAGTCAACACTCGGGCTACACCTAGCAACATTCATCAATCATTTACGATGCGTTTTTAACTATACATGTACTTCTATGCATAGTTACCAACATTTAGAAGCATGCACAGTTTTTTTATTGTATCCAATCGATCTTCCTGCGAGGCGATATGTGAATAAAGTGAATATTGCTATATAACTTTCGAAATATAAATCTATATTAAACTATATTTTCAGCCCTGAACACAAAGAACCTTATAGTGAAGATGCAGATCTTTGAATTGTTATCAGCTTTATGCGTATACTCAAAGGACGGCTATTATTTGACCTTGGATGCTATTGAAAGATATAAGGTTAGTATATTATATATATGGTCATAAAATAATATTCCACGCTTTGAAATCAACATCCACAGTAGGTTAAGTAATTGCCAGATTATTTTAATGGCTAAAGTAAGCCCGACTAGCTCAGTGGTTAGAGAGTTGGACTACTGATCCAGAGGTTGTGAGTTCCAACCCCGGGCGAGGCTCACGCTTTCCGTGACGAATTTGACTGCAGATATTACATCCTATGCTAAATTGTCCTCCACCTCTGAAATATGTGGAGTAGCTTGGCAGAAGCGGTTAGTACGCCTAAATGAGGTCCAGGAAAGCTGGTTAGGATAACTGCCCGCCACGATATGACTGAACTAATGTTGAAAATGGCGTAAAACCCGATGAAGCAAACAAACAAACAAAAGCCTTTTAGGATTTACCAAAAGAAATGCAGACTAAAATTGGTAAAGCACCAATGCTCAGTAATGAGTCCATGGCAAATATTTCTGCCAATGACATGCGTATGTTTCTCAAATGTGTTGTTCACTTCTCATAAGAAAGCTACCAGTAATTGATATTGATCAGAAGTAGTACATGAAGACTAGGTACACCCGACTACATTAAACTTCTAAAATTTTGTTGATGCGTAAAATATCAAAAACTCTGATTCAAATACACTACCACAAGATAACCTGAACATATACAAAGTTACACTGATGTTGTTTCCCACTTGGGTAAGATTACTGTATTGATTTCTGTACCGTTAAGATGATAAACGTTATCTTGTCTCGATCAAAGTGCTATGTTTTAAAACATCACCGGAGAGCAACAGTTTGTTCCAGCACGCGTATGATACTAAGTATTCATGCACCGAGTCTTTATTTTCTCACAGTGATTCACTATCATCTTCAACTTCCCAGTCGAAACTGATTGGTTGATTTATGCCACCGAAAATTAATACCTAGCTGATGTAAGCAAACAGTTCAGAAACCCCGTTGGGTATCTAAAAGAGAAGATGATTTAAAAAAAAAACATTATGACATAATAATTTTAATGTTAATTATATTTTACAGAAATTATGAATAAATTTATTTATTAAACATAAGTATTATGAATCGACCTGTCTTATGTCATGTTTATTTAAAGATAAGTTAAGTGCATTTATTTTTGTATTATGTTAATTTCTGTCTACAACCTTGAATATTCGAATAAAACCGAAACACAAAGTGAAAGCCTGCATGAGGTGGTCTTCAAACTACTTGAATCTTGCACTATTTATTACGGCTTTCAAACATTTCATAAAGAAAGGATGATAATCTTAACAGTTTCATAAATCTGATGTAATTTATATCTTATATAATTCCATGATGTAAAATGTTATTTAAATGATGAGCATCTGTCTGGTCACGTGTCTGACTCATCCAAATAAACATGATGTAAATTTTGTTTTCAGAAATATACGTTTATAGAAAATCATATCCATAAATTAACTGTTGTTGAATCGGCTTTCAAGTGTCAAGAGTTTTCCTGTAGATATAGATGGCATGGCTATACAGACCTGGGCCCGTATTCATAAAACTTAAAGGGAAACATATTCCTTAGATTTTTATGTTTTTTTCTTATATATGAGGAAATTCCTTGCTTAAATCTAAGGAACTTTATGACTACGGACACAGTAGTTCTATTTCCAATGCTAACATTGGTAATTTACTTTTACTTCTGAATAAAGACCACCTCCAATATAGACCACACCCAATAAAACCCTCCTCTTATAGTAAATATACGACAGGACAACTTTAAAATAAAACAAGTTTGTCAAACCATTCGACACGTTCATTGCTTTCCTCAGTCAAAACATCGATGATGAACAAAAAATCTTGTACCTTTTACCAAGGGCAGACTTTAACTTTAAGTCAACTCGCATATAAAACCCTCAATTACCACCATATTTCTAGTATGTATTGAGTAGCAATATCTCTACATGTGATAATAAATTTTGAAATATTACATATTATACTTTCGTAGAGCTGGCAGAAGCTACCATACAGAATGTTGGTCCTCGTCAACGAAATCCGGAAGTCAGACATGACGACTTACAAGACTACACTCATGGCTTTGGTGAACTCCATCATCTTTGCTAACGAAAACATCCGAGACAGAATAAGAATTCGAAACGAATTCCTAGGTAATGTTTATATTCTTATTTCTTATATTTATTTATAACCACAACAGTGGTCGAATGGATAGGCTGTCCGTCTTCGGAGCGGTTCGAACCCCAGTGGAGACTGGGTTAGTGCTGATACGGTCGGTTGGTGAGCCGCCAGCTAGTTAGATAATAATAACTGTATGCCCATCTCTGTCAGGCGCCCGGAAAAAAGAGAAGGGATTCGGGAGGTGCTGTGCGAACAAAAGATAGGTGTCTCATAAGCCAACTTGGTTGGCCCTTTCAATAGGGGTGACACAATACTTAACAAAACCTTATTACACCTTATTTGATTGGAATAAATTAAATAGAAGTGACTTTGTACGTATCGTATAAGGCCTTTTATTCTATTCCACTGTTTATTTATAGTATACATTTGAATAGCATTACACGATGACAATCAACGTCAAATTTATGAACCGCTGACATTAACAGCATATCAGACTGATATAATTTTACTGTCTGTATTCAAATTACACACACATGAACTCGAAATCACTGAAACGTTTAATGTAACCAGGCAACATTCCAGGAAATTTGTTTAAGGATAATAGCGAAATGAGATTGATATTTAGATCTTCACTAAAGTTCAGGGACAATATGATTTTAATAATTACCTGTAGTATAATCGTTTTCTTTTATATTGATACTCCCATTACTACTGCCATTTTTATTTTCTTTATCATTATTACTGTACATGTCTTTAACTTCTGTAGCAACACGCAACTCCGTAAAGCATAAACAGTCCGCATTTCAAACTTTTAGGAATTTTTCTGTTATTATTGCTGCCACAGTTTCTGTTTCCGTTTCTTTGAGGTTTGGTAGTTTCTGATAACTTTTTTTTTTAAATAAAAAGCTTACTTCAGTAACTGAAACATTAATAAAGTCATGTAGGCGAAATTTGTATTCAATAAGATTTGACAATTCTTTTTGCGGTGGCTTCGACCTCGAACACATTCCATGTTTCTTAATTTTATGTTGAACAAAAATCTCTCATTCTCAGCCAATATAACAAACAAATTATTGAGAGACATCAATTGAAAAGTCAGATGTGGTTTCCATACCAGAAATAATTGAAATAATAATTACAAGTCTGGTCTTGTTGATTTTACTAAATTACGAGACACGGCTAATGTAGTTAGTGACCTGACTGCCCCACATAATCGAATAAAATGTTGTTATAATGCAAAAACTATTTAGATTATGTACTGGTCTAAGCATTTCTAGACATGACTATCCCCTTTTAACCTACTGACAGCGGGATTTGACACTTCAGACACTTGGCCAGAAGTACATCATGACATTCTTGATACATCTTTGAAGTGTTCCAACACACTGACTAAAATAACCTAATGTGGTAAAGAATATAGCGTGAGAAAGCCTCAAAAATAGATATTTTGATTCATTTTATTTAACAATGCTCGAAGACGCCCACCAAGTGCAAAAAATGTGTGGATATATTAAGGGTCCGAGTCCCTTGTCCTGGTCATTCAATGTTTTGGATTTATTAAGTAAACAACTCTTAAAAGTGAAAACATGGTTGCTAGGAAATATCGAGTCGATCGTTCTAAATGTAAGTTAAAATAGAAGTTTTTTTTAATTCTTAAAAACACCACAAAAAACTGCTAGATAAATAAGTTATTCAAGTATTGTGTACAACAGTTACTCATAACTGTAATGGAAACTAAGTTAACTACTAGATGGAACAGATAAAGAAAACAACAAATTACCATGCGAAATATGGTTGTGACATCGTACTGAAAACTCTATTAAATCAATAACTAATTGGTGGCTAAAACTCTTGTATTTATCTAGATCTATTCTTAAAATGGCAGCTGGTTCATTATAAAGATTTTAAACGACAACAACGTGATCGGTGTTTAGCTCATAGAAGATATAAACTCAACAACTTCCATTTGAGTTTTTTTTCAAGTTTATTAAAGCTGTGCAGACAATCTGCTCTCAACTATGGCTTACGGCTATCTTGGTATTAAAGTGTGGCTTGTACATGATACACCTTTGTTAAGTGAATTATTTACCTGGTGTATCAAAGTTTTGTTCAAAGCGTCTACCAGTGTATCTTTTCTTACTAACAAACTATTGATTAGAAATGCTGTAATATATATCCTTCAGTATTACATCTATATTATAGCTCTGGATCTGTTAGACACAATCAGTTGCCTTAGATGCGAAGATGACGAGATATTACAAGTACAATGTGATGTTTTTGAAGAGGAGTTAAAAGCTGACACAGAAGCTCTTGAAGATTCCAAATCTGGAAAAGTGAACCTTAATGATCCGCTTTCAGTTTTCACATCTATTCATAAAAAGGTACACACATTTTAGTTATACCCTATTCTAGGAGACATTTCACAAAACAAATCGACTAATCAAATATTTAAAACGAATTGGAAACTATGGGAACGACTTGCTGAACATTTTAGGCAAAGTCGAGGCACTTGGTTGTCGCGTTTGATATGGCCCATATTACTATGTTCACACAAAATGTTCATGCCTTATAATATTACACACTGGTTTTGTACAATAAACCCCATAGCGTTTTTTTGCTTTTTGGATAATTATCATATTTGATCACATTCTTCTCTTTCTATTCCAGGTGGACGGTACGCCTTTGAATGCTCCATTCCTAGGTATATTGCACGGCTTACTGCAAATAGAGTCTCAATGTTCACAAAGGTATTACTGCACTAATTTGCTCTTTTCAACACGTTTGTACACTTGTACATCAGTAGATTTGATGTTACTAAAATAGTCAAATACTGCTGGTTGTTGTTCCAGTATTTTTCCCAAATATTGCATTTTCTCACGCGATTGTACATGTTTTGAGAAAGACTTGTGTCGATTTAGAACTATACGCTTCAATGCTGATTATACCAAAGTACTATATCATTTACAGATTCTCTGTTTTAATTTTAGCGAAACTGCATGGAATCTTGTTGAACGTTTAGTGCAAGAAGCTGTAAATACCGACACATTCAAGGACCATGCTAAAGGTTTACAGAAATTCCAAGAACGACAGCTTTCCACTAAGGACCAAGACACTCAAACCGATATTACTCTAGATAAAGATGTTGAGGCTAATTCAAACACACAAACTGATACACCAAATGCGACAGGTGCACCACCACCTCCGCCACCACCACCGCCACCACCAGGTGTTCAGCCTCCTCCACCTCCTCCAGCTCCCCCTGTCCCTGGTGTACCGTGCCCACCCCCTCCACCACCTGCACCCGGAGTACCAGGGCCCCCACCGCCACCACCACCACCCGGAGCTCCAGGAGCACCACCACCGCCACCACCACCCGGAGTACCTGGTGCACCTCCTCCACCAGGTGGCGCACCTGCTGTTCCTGCAGAGCCACAACCAAAACCTATCGAAACGCCAAGACCATCAAAGAAAATGAAGACATTGGCGTGGAACAAGATACCTATGTTTTCGTTTAAAAGTAAGTTAGCTCTATTGATTTATGGTTTCTAATGTTTCATTTTGTTTTAAAAGTCGCTTTAAATTTTGACCAGAAAAGACAATAGACAACACTTCATTCGAAAATATAGAAGAGGGAGCTTCCGATATATTATTCATTGAAAATCTGAACTTTGTTTTATTACGTAATACCTTTTTGCAGAAAGCGTCTGGAATGATGTACTTAATATGGATGACAAGGTAGATGTAGATTACAGTACATTTGAGGACATGTTTTCTCAGAAAGAAGTTGAGCCGAAAGCAGCTTTGGCAGTTGACAATGAAAGTAATATAACAAGGAGGAACTCCGGACATGCTACCGAGGTATAAAGTTTCGCTAATCATTGAAACGATTTCTAAAAACTCTACTCAAAATAGTGATTGAAATCTTAAAAACGTGTAAGTAACAGTAACAGAAAACGTTTCGACATGCTCGCTGGATATACTTTGACTATAAGATGCTGAAATTATGCCTACAGCATTTTGAATTGTCGTAATTCCAATAATAATATGATAGAATAAAAATGTATTCATGCGTGTTTAGCTTCTTCCAGGTGACATTGCTGGACCCCAAAAAGAGCATGAATGTAAACATCTTCCTTAAACAGTTCAGGAAGCCTAATGGTGTTATAATTGAACTAATTAAAGCTGGTGATGCCAGAGGACTAGGTGTGGAAAAGCTTAAAGGATTGCTTAAACTTCTGCCTGGTCATGATGAGGTAGGGAACTAAATACTAGCTTCATATTGTAATAATTAAGAAATGGTTTGCAATTTTCATTATTGTGCAAGACATGAATGTGTTTACATGCACCCACATATAATGAAGTTTGTTAGATATGTGATTTGAAGGTAGAAAAGTATTCATTAAAATAAGGGCACATTTCACATTCTTAAGTAAACTAGTAGTTCAAAATTACATATTTTGTTCAATCTCAAACTAAATTTGTATCTTTTGCGTTGCAATAATTTCCTAAATGTAGACTTACTTGTCTGCTTATCATCTTCTATATTCTGAACATCTTCTTCAAGTTGATTTAGTGTACATGGCGTGATACATTCCTGTTTAAAGTATAGTTAACGTCTTTCAGGTTGAGATGTTACAAGGTTATGAAGGTGAAGTAGACAAGCTCGGTAATGCTGAACAATTTTTTCATCAACTTATACACGTGCCTGATTACAAACTCCGGATTGAACTAATGATGCTGACAGGAGACTACAATTCCCAGCTCGGATCTATACGACCAAACTTGCAGATGATGACATCAGTGTGTCGTATGCTGATGGACAACGAATCTCTCAAAGTATTTCTAAGATATGTTCTACATGCTGGAAACTTCCTGAACAAGGTAAGAATACTTACAACAACTTTACAGTCTCATTAACCTTATAAATAGTAACATCTTAATATTAATTCTACCTTTTCGATGTAAAGAAATGTATAGATATCTTACTCGTAGATATCTTACTAAGTGAGATTTTATTGTAAATTTGTGTTGAATAATTATTGTTAATGTTACATCAGATTTAAGATAATTGTATCAGTAAATACACCTCAAACAATTTTCAGTAAACACTCCAAATATGGAAGTGATAAGCCTTAGTCTTAAACATGCCTTTTTCATTGGAGATATTAAGAATGTTTCCACACTAACAGACGTAGAAATAAGAATCCAATGTGGACATTTCTGATACGAAGCTCCCAATCTATACGCGTATTACATATCAAACAGCTACGTGATTACAACGTCCTGTATCACCAGTATACATATATATTTGTATTTGTTGTTTTACATTATAGGGAAGCAGTTCTGGAGGAGCGGTTGGTTTTCGAATCAGTTCATTAAACAAATTACTGATGACTAAATCTAATACTGGGAAGATGACATTACTTCACCATATCGTAGAAGAAATAAATAAGAAAAATAAAGATGCCTTGAGTTTCGTCAGTGAACTCTTGGAGCCTCTACAGAAATCTGCCAGGTAAATTATCCAGCAATTACTGAATGTGTTTCTAACACTAGCCATATGATACATAGCAGTTAGCTATTAGTAAGCAATCAGTTGATTAGTTCAATTAGCTGATATTAACTTGCTGTGGAATGATAGCAGTCAGGATAAACGTCATTACGTAGATAAACTGATCCTTGGTTTGTGAAATAGCCACAGCTTTAATATTTCTTATATTATTCTGGATGTTTCGCTCGTGTATTTACTTCTTATCTGGTAAATGAGTTGGAATATCCTTTCCAATTACTTTACTGTTTGTTCATTCTAATTGCTTTAGAAATTTGGACCTAGAATTTATTATGTCGTCTTTAAGTTTGTATGTCTAATTTTATGATTTGTC
The DNA here is from genome assembly GCA_964023205.1 of Lutraria lutraria. Lineage (NCBI taxonomy): Eukaryota > Metazoa > Mollusca > Bivalvia > Venerida > Mactridae > Lutraria > Lutraria lutraria. The sequence continues at coordinate 819,084 of OZ026833.1, forward strand.
AAGTTCTGTATTTGGGTTTTACATGAAACTAGACTTAGAATTTGTACGAAAAAGTCGAAACGTGCATTGTGTTGTCTCTGTGTTTGTATTGACTAAAACTAATTTTTCATCTATAGGTTTACCCTAGATGGTATGATTGGAGAGTTTGAGACACTTAAATCATCAGTTCTTCGACTTAAAGGTCAGCTTGAACATGGCGAGGAAGAAGTTAAAACACAGTTTTCATCTTTTATTGATGTAAGTGTTCTTGATATTAAAGTAAAAAATTTTCATTGTACTATTTATCTATAAAATTCACAAATTTGTTTCCAAATTACACGAGTTTTACTTGACTAATCAGTTATCAATGTGCCACTATATATTTCACAGTTACTTAATGCTGATAGTAATGAAAATTCAACAATTTTCAAATAGAATTATATTGTTGAATTAATATTATTGTTTATCTTAGAAAACTTAATTATTTTATTTCAGGAAGCTGAGAAAGACATTGAAGATATCACCGAGGCTATTGATCGAGTTAAGAAACTTTCAAGCAAACTGGCAATACATTACTGTGAAAATGAGAAGTCATTTAAAGTGGATGAATTCCTAGAATCGTTTAAAGACTTCTGTGAAAAAGTTAAGACATGCGAACAGGATCTCGAATCTTGGCGAATAAGTGCGGAAAAGGCCGAACTTAGAAGACGAACTCAGGCGGAATTAGCCGAAAAAAGACGAAGTAAGTATAATCATAGTTTAACATATTCCAATACAAAAACATTAATATCAATTACCGGTAAAACAAATACTGGTTGTGACTCAGAATCATCTAAAGTTTCTATCACCTTAGTGAAAACGTACTTAAATGTTCTGCTTTTTTTGTTTTCAGCTGATCGACCTTCCAATGTTGCGAAAGCTCCACAAGATAGGAAAATAGTGGACAATATTGTGAACGAAATAAGGAAGGGTAAAGTTCTCCGCCGTCTTTCAATGAGAAAGAAACCCGTAGATTCATAGAATTAATTCGATATTTCTCTTGAAGAAAATCTACGATTGAAGGGAAGCAACCCAAACAGTCATGTTCTTTAAAGAATTGACTTGTATAAATGTGGATTACTTCCCTTGATGGAACGAATCGCGGTGTCGTCTGAAGCTGAACCTCTTACACCATACCAAAAGTCATCTCAGCTATAACACAGATGCTCAGATTTCTTGCAAGCTGGATCAAGAGTGGGCTTTATGGACACTGGTACAAAGTTCGAGTTGACAAAAAAACTTACGAGAGTTTGTATGTGTACTATACACATATATTTAACTTATAATTATATACATGTATGTTTTACCAGGTTATCGCTATGGAAACATAACATAATAATTGATTTCAAAATGGAATTATAATTTGAAAATTATGTACATCTGGTAATTTTTACGACTGAAATGTCGGGATGTTTTTCGTATTTTGTTCAGTTTTTTTAAAATCAAATTCAGAATATTAGACTTGACAAGGACTTATATTCATACATATAGGTCCTTGGACTTGAACAAAACACGTTTTATTCTGAAATGAAAAGAAACAACTTTGACACTAGTCTATTAGTCTTGTTTCGTTGTCTTGCTTTGTACAATTGAAGCTTATCATGCAGTTAGAGTCCAAGGTCTTATTGGATGATTTTGTTAATTTTATCAAGGACCTACAAGTATTTACCTCGTGTATATAAGTCCTTGGTTTTATATCATTGAAACGACCATGTTAGATTATTATTGATTGAATTTAGAGCAACTTTATACCAAGTGAACAGATTTGAATCACGACATTTATAAAACTTTTCTGTTCAAATAACAAAATGTAAATATGTAAAGATGATTTATACTCCTAGAGTTCAAATTTAACGAGCAATATATATATGACTACTTCTTTTAATTTGTGTTAAAATTTTAAAAAAGTCTTATGATAAATGTTAATTGTTGATTGAACCATAAACAGCGTACTGTTAATTGACAGAAACACGTGACCTACTTATGTAGCTTTTATTGTTCTTTACAGAATTATGCTTGTTTTTGTATGTTACTTAATTATGCCAAAGTTATGTTCATGTTGTAGATATATTTTTGTTTAAAACAGAAATATAGTCGACTGTCTCATTCATATATGAAAATACGTTCATGAAATATTTATTGTACAAAATATGTATATATATTGAAATAGTATTTGCTCATAGTGCTTTTAGTACGATTATAAAATAGAATATAAGAAATTAAACAATATCAGATGCAAGCCGTCACATGCTTTGCTATGTGATTGTATATAAAATGTATGTACACATTATTATACTATTTATTTATATGTGCTAAGTTTTTACATGATATAATAGTACAGTTCTACAATGTTATAAATGTTAAATTTCTTCCATGCCAAAAGCAATAAAATGAGGAATCAATAAAATTATATTTATTTATCATTAAGTTTTCTCTAACTTTCATTAAAGACAATTCTCATTGAAATAATTGTTTATTAAACAATTAATTAATAAAATGGTTCCCATTTCATTTTACCTCGTGCATACTGAACTGTCAGTATTTTGAATTACAAACATGGCACCAGTTTAACAAAATCTCACAATAAGGGGAGGTAAATAAAGTGTATTGTCAAGTAGACTAATGTCTGTCCTATTCTGCTAAGTGCCAATTATCAGTAGGCAGAATATGTTCGGTAGGGATCATGTCTATTAAATAGGATGTACATGTATTCTTATAACCTAAGTAATTCATGAAATCTAAATGAATTTTATCTTCAGCATAATCCGCCAATAGGTGCGCATACGTACCCGATATTGAGTTTCAAGGTATAAAACTCATATACATCATAGACGATCGCGACGCATTTAATTAACTTCAGCACCATATTACCACGTGATTGTATATATAATATCCATGTGATTTTATGTATGTGACTTGACTCATCATGAAGTGTCGAGCTCTTTCTCTTTGATTCAAGAGTACAAGTGTACCTTCAAATAAAGGGAGGCAACAAAGTCACGTATATAACAATTTAATTCGCACTGATTATCTCCCTTTAAGCCAATCACATCCAAATTGCGCACTCGTGTCACAGAATGGAAATGTAACTGTCAATAATATTCTAAACAAATGTCGGCCTTTATTATATTTCGTTCTATTGAAAATCTTACGAATGTATCATTCATCTTACTTTGTCGTATTATCATCGATAATCCCAGATTTAAAAGTAATTTAATAGGTTTTGTTTATTATAGTGTGACCCCTATTGAAGGGCCAGCCAAGATGGCTTATAAGATACCTATCTTTTGTGTGCACAGTACCTCCCGAATCCCTTCTCCCTTTGCCGGGTGCCTGGCCGAGATGGGCCTACGGTAAGCATTATCTAACTAGCTGGCGGCTCACCAACCGACCGCATCAGTTCTAATCCAGTCTCCACTGGGGTTCGAACCTTCGATCTCCCACTCCGACGAACAACATTGTATCTATGATGCAAAATATGCACAAAAACAACCATATAAAGTATATAGTGAGTAAAAGTCTTCGACCACTTGCGCTAAAATGAAGTTAAATTGCGCAGAAAAAATAGCATGTCTTGCTTCGGGCTCTTCAAAATGTTTCTCTGCAAAGGGCAACCAAAGATATACACTATAAATGTATAATTGTAGCTCATACCAGCAGCGATGTGGTATAGTAATTCATATCCGAACTTTTCATTTAATTTCAGCATAATTTTACTCTGTATGACTGAAATGAAATGTTCAAACATTAAAAACATTGAAGACATTTGCGCCCTTTCGTTAAAGAAAGGCATGCTCATATTCAGGTAGTCAGTATATGTAAACAAAAGTCTAAGATGCACATTAGCGACATGTGTTAATTATCATGAACAGGTGACTAATTTTGTCTAAATGAACTCTTCGTCCATTACAGTGTTCTAATTATACGTTCTGACGGAAGTTAATTGAACATTTTTACTCCTTTTTTTATTTAAATCCTAGCTGAAATAAGTATGCAGTATGGCGGGTCAGTTTTCGTTTCGTAAACGCCTTAGATATGTGATTAAGACTCAAAAGAGATATTTAAAGCTAGTTATTACTCTGAGTAAAAAAATGAATTGTTAAACTTTCCATACGGTTCGACAATGTCTTTTCTTTTCTCTATATTAACAAGCATTAAATAAAAACCAGCAACACACGCTGTATTTACGAACGCTCAATTTTACGACCAAATTGTGACAACTGACTTTTTGTACACCGTATACTATTTCAAAAATGGACCATAAAACACACGAAATTTTTCAATTGACTGTGTGTGAGACATAGAGCAAGCCATTTTCCTATTTGATGTCTATAGTTTATGATCAATTTATGTCGCTGCGTCATTTTTTTAATAATCATATCTATGAAACCTAGTCGTTATGGTTTTCAATTAACCTAAATTTATGGTTGCATTTCATTGAAACAGATCAATATAGTTGGTGCTTTATGTTTGTGATATTTTAACAGCCGTGCAAAAACCACGCAGTCATTACTTACGGTTGGGTAGACAAAAGACACACAAAGTATAATAATAAACCCCATGTCCAGGTCACAGGCAAATATTTTTCTACAAAAGAATGATCAGTAAGGTCGCAAATCTATAAACCCGGCCGTCAGACGTCTAGAGAGACATTTTGACGACACTCGAAATCATCAAGGACATTGAATTGTGTTATTGTCCAGCCGAGTTAACTGAGCATGCTCGTATCGTAACAAAATTCCTCTTACTAAATTGATATATCATTTATTGATAAATTGATAAAATACATTTATTACTTTGAATGTGATATTTACAAATACATTATATAGTGCTCTCATGGAATTCAGCAGAGGGAGTGAACGAAATTCTACATCTTACGTTATATGTATACAGTCAAATATCTGTTAGCAGCCACCTCTGAATAAAGCCACTCTGTGAATAAAGGCCGTTCCTTTAAAAACCGTCATTGATAATTCAGAACGAAATAACCTCCGAATAAGGACCACTTGCTAATAAAGGCCATATTTTTTTAAGGGTGGTCGTTGTTAACAGAAAACGCAAGATTATGAGGAGAATTGGTGTTGCTTTACGACGGCTTTAAACATTGGTCGTTGATTGTAAACGTCTCATTTAAAGACTACAATCTCTCCAATTAAATTATTTTCTTCATTATACATACATAGCATTGTTTATATGTACATATAAGCGTTACTAACACTGATAAGCTCTTGTTATGAATTCCTTTAGAATTCAAGAATTTTTTTTTCTGAACTTCTGAAACCTGATAATTTAAACCACCCTCAGAGAGAGGAACATGACCTTTGTGAATAGATAACCTTTATTCTGAAGTGTACTCATTTTGCTGTATTCAATAGATAAACAAGTGTCACAGACCGCATGGTCGTCTTTCACGAATAGACTTTAGTTTACTTAGTTTCAGAATTTTTGGAACCGGAACGATAATTCAGCTCTTCATAGCCGCGGCGTCACTTATTCGACGCGCATGAATTATGATGCAGATCAAAGTACTACGTTTTCTTCATCCGACATACTAGTGCCAAACTGGTTCCCATTCCATGTTGCAGTCTTCATCCGACATACTAGTGCCAAACTGGTTCCCATTCCATGTTGCAGTCTTCATCCGACATACTAGTGCCAAACTGGTTCCCATTCCATGTTGCAGTCTTCATCCGACATACTAGTGCCAAACTGGTTCCCATTCCATATTGCAGTCTTCATCCAACATACTAGTGCCAAACTGGTTCCCATTCCATGTTGCAGTCTTCATCCGACATACTAGTGCCAAACTGGTTCCCATTCCATGTTGCAGTGCAAGTTTATGTAAGTTCAGATTCCACTTTCAGTACTTTGATTGTTAAATTGACAAACGTTTTTTTGTTAAAAAAACACATGATAGCTCGATCGTATTTTTCTCCCGGCGGGAAAGTGAGTGACCACAATGATTCATAAAGTAATATAATAAATCCTAGAAGAATTCCTATGTACTTTGATAATATTCTTGAAACTATTTTATCTTTTTTATTTAAACAAACTTCATTCAAACATGAAAGTGGGGTAAAAATCACAACCTTTCCTTTATTGAGATCAAAGTTTGTTTAACAACATTTAAAGAAAACAAAACGTTTTATCTAGAATGCTGTACGTTCATAATTAAATTAGTCGACTATTGTAATTCAAGTCGATTTAACGAAAACAAATTATTCGGTGAAAGAGACGTAGGGTCTTTGAAAAACTCCTTGATAACTTTTAAAACTAATATTCATTCCTGTCCCATTGGTTGTCTGTCCTCAACTTGAGTATAATTAGCTGTTAATGGTTAGTTATTAACAAAATTTATAACAGTCTGTCCTTATATCGGATTTCTGTATTTTTCAATAACCGATGTTTATGAAAGGGGCCACAGTCTGATAAAATCAGATGTCTCTGGGGAGAGTTAACACAAATAGGGTAGTTGGGAAACATGAGACCAGTTAATCCTTTGATGATCACAAAATACAAAACTTCTATCACTTTTGAGATATTGTATTATTTACGTACTTCGTACAGTATTACAAAATTATTTAAATATTGAACAACGAACACGGAAATTCTTTATAAAACTGTCAGATGATAAATTAATTAATTGAAATGTAGACAACATAATTAAGTTTAAATTAATTTTATGACACGTATATTACGTCCAACATGTGCCGCATAAAACTCACATAGAAACCTCTTCAATACTAGAAGTTTAACCATCTTCTTCTCAAACTGATGGTCTATACATGTATCAGTTGTCTACATCAATAGTAAGACCATTTTTCTTTAGTCTTAAAGATATTCATCATATCGAAGTTTTACTGTCTTGTGAATTTTTGAATTTATTTTTAAATAAAATAGTTCTTACATACTAAGTAAGTGAGTAAGAATGGCACGTAATAATTGTCGATTGTAATTCTATAAACCATTGATCATAGATACAGCCTTTTTTGTTTCTATTTCGAATTTCTTCGGAAGTATTCAATACGGTATATAACAAACATATATGTAACAAAGTATATGCTTGTAGAGACTATCAAAGAGTTTGTGTCGATGTTACAAACATACAGGATTCCTTCTTGTTATTTCACTGTAATATGAATAAAAACATAGTATTGTGATATTAATAGTTAAATACATAATTCCGTGAAATAGTGAAAATAGTTTAACCTGTCGATTTAGGGCTCGAATACCGGATTACCACCATACCAGAGTTTATATACGGCTACATGTCAATGCAGTTCACACTATGAACATAGCCCAGCTTCCCTTATACGTTCATTAATATTACGGACTTAATTTGTCCCGAATGATGGTTAAGTAGCATCTTTGGTGGTCTTTGTTTACGGGTGTGACGGTATACTGTAAACTATTCGCTCAATACTTAGTTAGTATTTACATACTGTCATATCACTTACAATTATTACAAGTTATGACACTTAACTACTTGATCTGTAGTTTTATGGTGACTCCCTCATATCATATATGTGAAATAGTCGAGCGTATCATTAAGGCTTCATTAGCATAAGATATTCTCTTTTTTACCTTATACAAATATACATTTATGGCGCTGTGAAAATTATTGGATATCAATTACAAAGTGTCAAATATTTCGTTTCAAAACAGAACAAAGCGTTGTGTTGTACTTCAAGTCGGCGCCATAATCAATCACGAAAGAAAATAAATATTTTATTATTTTATCAATAATAGCAAATAGCAAAAACAATATTTATTTATAAGTTACACGTGATTATAGCGTAAATGTTAAGCCGCATGCGCGAAATGCATTAGTTACGAAAATGCCGTTATTACACCGAAAAGCTTTCCTGTCAAAAAATCCATTAAATTCACATTAATCTTCGATACATGCTAGCCGACTGTGTCACAAACCGATCGTTACATTGATAATATTATGTCATAAGTCCAAACTAAATTTAATTTTATTTGAAAGAGAGACACTGTATCGTGCTTGACATAATTTACGGCAATGAGACACAGACTGTCTATATGCACTTGTCGAAAAATCTCATTTATAAACTAATGAAGGCAAAGAAAACGAATAAATCGAACTGAAATTGTCAAAACTGTATCAAAGGTTATCTTATCTTTGTAAAACTCGTTGACATTATGAACTTCTGTTTAAATGTTTTTGTCGGGGACTCGTGAATCATTTAAACATGGTTTGATTAGTGTAAGATAAAATATATATAACCTGACAGAGATATGTATATATTCAGAATGTTTTAAAATCTCACCTGGGCCACGTCACAGTCTTTGTTTTACTTCATCAGTTTCTGTGTTAATGTCTGCAGGTGGTCGACGGACTTCACAACATTCAATATATTGTCACAGAACAGAACAACATAACAGAACTGAACAGAACTGCCCAAGTGACTTGAAAATTTAATGTGTATCAAATGAAAAAAATAGCGTTTTAATATATCTCATGATTATCAAAACTCCACAAGTGACTTAGCAATCTGTGTACAAAGTTTTGGACAGACCTTCAAAAGGACTATAATTATGAAGGGCCTGCCATCGAAGATAGCGTTATAATTTTGTGTTCTATATAAATAAACTTGTATTTCCGTGTATTTTGTATTTATTTCTTTCTATTCATTTTATTGTCATTCACTCAATTTTCTATTCATTTTTATTTCATTCCATAGTTGGCTTCATTTTATTATAAATTTGGAAACACGTGATTATATATTTTCATATAAAAAATAGCAAAAAAAACAACAACAAACAAAAAAAAAAAAAAAAAAAAACTATGCACGTGGTGTATATATGATTATAGTTCACAGACTTGTAATGAGCTAATTTGTAAATTAATTATCGAAGCTAGTACATAAAAGAAAAGTAAAATGACCACCGCGGTGATTAAATCACTGAATACTAATTTCCTGGCTTAAATACGACCCGGCTTGTCATATATGCATGTTTAGGTCTAATCAATTAGTCGTTTCATGTTCTTTTCATCTCGTAAAATTACTCATGACCAACTGGGATTTGGTTGGAGATTAAATGTAGTTGCTGGGATATAAATTCCTAAATGACCATTTTATACTCATTATTAGACATAAATATACGAGACAATAATTAGCATTTGCATTGAATTCGTAATATCTTCCATTATATTGCAATATTGCACGGAATCTCGAGCTATCATTTTACAGCGCTTAACATCTAATTTGTACTCACACATCTAGATTTCAATAACAGCCGATTGTCACAGACTCTGAATATTCTTGAGTAGCAACTCATGGGTGTGAAAGATATTCTGCAGATCTGCTTGCTTGAAGAAACACAAGAAATGGCTGAAACAAATCACAATTCAAAGTTTGATATTAGATTCTAGATATTATAGATAATTATATTCCATGTTCTAAAATTGAAAAAAAAACGTGTCAGGAAACCAGTCTTAAATGAAGCATTTTCATTGGATGATTTCAATTAAAGTTTAGAAACCAACCAATCAAATAGTTAGGTTTTGTCTTAAGTTAGTGAATGATCTAAAACTTCAGTAGCTTGAACTCAGCAGTAGTAAACTTCCAACAAAGGTTTTTCTTACTCCTTAAGTGTAGACAAATCTGGGCAACAGAATGAGTGAGTTGAATTATCACAAAAATATGGTCAAAACTTTATAAGCAAGAATGTCACGTGTTTGATGCTCCTCTGAAGTCCAGACCACTTTAATCATCAAACAGATTTAAACTGAAGTATATTAATGTTCATCGAGCTAATGTTTTAATTTAAATATAGATCACCCAGGAGACATTTTAAAAACCAGGCGATGCGGACGGTTGCATTTAAAGCATAAAATTTATTTCTATGCAAAGGTCCGATTCTCAGGTAAAACCTTAAACTAACGACTGGACCAAATAGAACCGAAATAATCGTCGAGGCAGAAAAAAGATGAATTTATTTATTTCCTTTAGAACAACATTACATTCACGTCTGTGTGTTTTACAGTCTGAAAATTGACAGGCGAACAAGTACTCTTGTTAGATATGCATCCAAAATGTGTCTCGTGGACAAAAAGTCAAATGATTAAGCTCGCCTTAATCCGCGGAATTGTTGACGTGCCCCAATCCCCACTCGAGTCGCTTTAGTCGTTACTCCCTCTGGGTATCTCTCCCTTTAGATAGCTAATAATGAAAAACACTCGACGTGTCGCCAAATGTACAGTTCAGCAGATATTAGTCGATGAAGCAGAAAATTATTTTCTATGGAGCTTTGAAAAGCTGCATTCGTGTAGAAAATTGTAGATTAACCACGAGTTAAATATTGCTCCGTCCTGATGCGTCCATCTCTTACAGCGTCAAGGTCCGTTTGTTGTTGAAGAAGTGAAACTCAGACAGCTGAAACGATAAATTCAACATTTCAAATATTTTCACATCAAATAAAATTGTCAAGTAGAAGATTTTACTTTGATGAACTATTTTTCTTTAGCTTTAGAGCTGACCAATATAATAATGTTTCTTTTCATTTTATTAAATTTAATCAATACTGCAATTATCACAGTAATATTTTCTAAAACTACATAATTAATGAAAAAATATTTTTTCTTCAACATAAAATACCGCCTCTGGGAAATTTTCTTGGCTTCAAAATTTGATTTTAGTTGAATTCTATGGTTTGCAAGGAAACCGTAAAATTTTCTATTTAAACATGATTGGCTTCGTGTAGTTTGCATACAAATGTCTCTATTGACATTGCTACAATATCCGTGTATGGGTCCTAACTTGATAGATACAATACTTGGAAATCAGATCTGGTTTTGGAAGTGCCACTTCTACATTCGTATGTCTTATTTCCCGTGACACAGTCATTCAAATTTCAGACAATATAAAAACAACTGAAGTAGTAAGTCACATGAATCAATTACGTACCATGCTTCGTTGTAAGGTCTATTTTACAAACATTATATATGTATTAGTTTCCACGAATCTTACACATTGTAATTATAATTTCATTCGATACATTGAATATTTATAGCACTACTGGATCATTTTTCCAGCGACATCGAATGCTTTGTGATTCTCTCCGCGTTTTCCAGCCCTAATACATGTACCTTTGTATGAAAACCTAGTCTTGTGAATTTGGTAAACCATAAGATACAAGATTCACTGCGAACATAACAATAGAGGTTGATATACAGATCCTAAGGAGAAAGCATATAATTATACAACATCACGAAATCTAATGTTTTCTGTATATTGACGAACCAATCTCTCGACATAGCGCCGTAAAAAAACCTAAAACATATATTTCCACGAAAAAGGAAATTTCCGAAGAATGCCGAAGATAAATAAAACATATTTAACCGACACATATCTGTCGTGATTTCTTCCCGTAAACAACAGCAAACAACAATGTTGATTACATAACCAACAGAAATGCACTGTAAGATAAATTCATGACTTCAACCATAAACATTCTCATATGTTTCCGTCGTTGATTCATTTTTGCACTCTATGTTTTCCGTCTTATCACCGTCAGGGACGGTAATGTTTATGTTTGTATCTTTGGTAAAAGAGCTTGACGCAAGGTCGACAGGTTGCGGCTTTTTTAACATGACCTAGGCGTGGCGTATGGTTATTCCAGGTAATATCACTGAAGGCATAAAATACAAGATTATTTACGCCCACCTCTGATATACTCGCGATATGGGAATGGTGACAGCGAAATACATAATTACAGGACGGGACGCGTTAGTACTGGGTGCACACTCGTTTGGTGAATATCTGCCGCATAGCTGAACTACTGTATGGGTATATAGACGACCGATGGACCATCATCAAGTAAACACATGTACTACGTCATGGACATTTCGTATCTAACATCACACAGAGCGGGTACCGTTATGCAGAGACTTTGATATAAATGGTGACATAATTAAAAAATGTCTTGCATTCAACACAATGGAAACTGCTTTATTCTTGAACATTATGACTCCAGCATCCTTATTTGTCTAAGAAGTGTCATGGCATATTTTAGATAATTCGAGTTCATAATATCAGAAAGAAATTATTAATTTTCTTCACAGATAATCATTTTATCATCCCGGGAAGAACAATTAGATAGATGGACAGTAATCATCTAAAAGCCAGACAGACTCCGTGGAAACCTAATTAATAATTTCTTTGTACCAAAATTCTCGTCCATTTTCTGATTTTAGCCGGCATGTCCTGGGGCCAGTTGGGCAGCTAATTCGGGAGAACACTTGCTTCATTTTATGTTTCTTTTTCGGGTTTTAAGTCAAGCTCACAACGAAATGTAATTTTAGAGGCTGGCGTATGTGAGATTATTAGTTTTTTACGGAGTTAGAGAAGTCGGAACTTGATCTAATTCTTGGAGGAGTGACTCGGAGACTCGTAAATTGCTACAAGGATGAGAATATAACTACCATAATACAAGGTCTGCCAGGCCTGTGAACAACTGAGACTCTGAAGAAACTGTCTAATATGGTTTAGTTTCTGATTAGTCAGAAACACCATAAAAACTGTCTACATTTGATCATAATAAGGTATTTGCTGAACAAATTACGATGTGAGCATTCATTAAAAGGGATTCTAGTACCGAAGGGCTTAGAGATGAAGAGGTCTTACAGACAGAGACAGATATTGTAGAACTAACAACAATAAATCGTGAATTGTATACAAAGTGTGCACGTATATATACACATAATGTACATTTTGTATTTGGAACATAATATACGTTGTATGTACCACACGCTAGTTTGAAATGATAACACATCTAAATAAATGAACGTTTTTATTACCATGGTTAATATTTTACAAATTTTAAGAACAAAAAATTATTTTACGATCCCTTGTTATGGATTCATATTTGTTTAACAGAAATCAACATGTCTGTTTTTTATCATGTCTGTCCTAGAGGAATTATCTAAACTTCACTAAACCTAATTTCCATCCTGTATCGTCCATAAGAGATTTCTGTTTCAGCCAGTATATAAAATAAATACTCAATACGTAGCATGATACATAATTTGGCGTAATATCTCGGGACGTTAAGTTTCATATTACCGGAAATTATTTACATAATTGTGTCTATAGGTTTAGAGCTGGTAAGTTCATACTCGGTACTCATGAAGGCAACCAGTTCAGGAGAACTAGTTAAAATCTAAACTGGTCCCCGTTCCATTCTGCAGTGCACCAAAAGCTTTGTACAGACAGACTGAACGGGAGCTCTGACAGAGTTATCGTTCTTGATACGCGTATTGTTTCATTAAAGTAAGATCAAAGGGCGACAACTCTCTATCTAGCAAATTGGAAATCGCACCCCCCCCCCAAAGAAAAAAAAACGTTACTTGATGTGTACCAGATTTAATAGCAACTCTTTATAAGTGAGTAAAATGGCGACAGGGGCGATACGTATAGTAGTTCATCGACCCGGTCCTTTTTTGTTTCATTAAAAAGTGTAAAATGAACGTTGCATGAGTTACTAGGTGAATGTACTTCTCTTAAAGAGGGTTCGCACTGGAGCCACACCTACCGTCTAGATCCAGCGTTATTGGTCGCTCTCCTTATGAGATTTGATGATGAAAATACAGGGATGTCGGTTATAGTACCGATCGGTAAATCAAGTAATTGTTACATGGAACGGTTAACCGGTCAGTTATATATCTGGTTGATGAATATATATAATCCACACACAATTTAATATAGTAAATTATATGTAAAGACATTATTTGACACGGTGTTGGCCTGTAAAATAAGTTATCAGAATGAATCGGGATAATTTAAGACGCCTCGCTGTCATGGGTACTATTCAAATTAATGTAACATTAGAATTTGAGAAATAGATGAAACTTTTCTTTCTTTAGTTTAGTTTTCGCATTAATTCTTCAAGGTAGCTTGTGTGATGTTTTCAATTTTCTCTTATTTTTTGTTCATGTCAAGAGAAATAATCACTTTAAAATTACCATGTAACCGTGTTACCTCGCACAAATGAAACACGATATTAACACAGAGGTAGTGAGAAAATGATAGATTTGTCCAAATAATGAGTTTTCTTTTTATATTTCTTATTGGAACCTTTCGTCCTCATTTTGAATATTTGTTATTTATGATTAAGCCATAATATAAATTTGAAGACGATCCCGTAGTCTGCTTTCAAATTCATCCGTTTGACTCCAAGGTGGGTAATTTTAGGATCGGTTCTTTTAAAATCGAATATTTAATTATTATGACATTTTAAATGTTTCATTTTAATTAACCAGTGTACTTATAAATGGATATATTGTTATTTTATGAAATATCGTGTATGCCTCATTTGATTTCTTTGGAAATATCGACCTTGTTTTTAAGTCGATGTCGGAGTCAATTGGACATGTAACAGATCAAAGCTTTAACACATTTGAACAAACTTTTATTTGAGTCAAACGTTTTATTAATATCATTCATTTACATAATGTGATAATATCTTAAAATGATATCGTTGGATGACATTTCTGTATCTTTTGGAGACGTCCAAATACCAGAATCTTTGCTGAATATTTAACTTTATGTATAAGACGCTGTATCCAGAGTTGTCTGTCTTGTTTAAACCCTTAACTGGTTCTCGTTCCGTGTTGCAGTGCACCAGACAGAGTCAACGGGGACCAGTTTAGTTTAACACCCAGAATAAACTGGTTCCTGTTGACTTGTCTGTACATGTACAAAGCACTTTGATGCACAGCAACATGGAACGGGTACTAGAATTCATCATAGTGATTGTAGCAAGAACGGTAACTCTTGATAAGAACTGTATTCAGACCTGTAGATGTCCACATTCGGCATCTTCCGGAAGGTAATTTGTTATCATATATACGAGCTTACGTAGATTATTTAAATTTGTCATCATTTTCAAACTCAAACGACGCTGCACACGTAAAAGTCCTGTACACAATCAGTAAACTGAATTCTACCAATTTAGTTGTACATTATACATTGTTTTTATTCTCCGTAAGTTTGTTCTTAGAATGTCTGCGAGTACTCGTGTACCGTGAAATACTGAAATATCTAAATGCCTGATAATGAACGTATCTCTCTGGATTAAAGTACATAATTTTATTTGTTCTTTTCTCTTTAAGCAATAAACAATTAGAGAAAATCTGTTTTAAACAATCTTAAATGTGAAAAACGCTTCGTAAGAGCAACTGCTAGTTAGAACATCTGTGACATTTCTCACACGTTTATCTTGGTCTGGTATAATTGGACACTGAATCAGTATCATTAGAAGCAAGAATGGAGCCCGGGACATCCGCTGCCAGGGCTGGGCATCTATCATATGGACAGAATACATTAAACGGTGACAAAACTCATCCACTTTGGAGTCGGAAATCGTCACCTTTTTCTCATAGAATTATATTATAGTTGCTATGGTGACAAATACTCATCACATACATCAACGTGTTTACACCTTAAAACTGTTTAAGGGGATAATTGTCCTTCATTAAGAACCCACAATCCCTAAAGGTCCCTATTCCGGCCCCTATATATACAATAAACAATATAAAGGAATTATCAATAACTCATAATAAGCGTGATAATTTTCATAGTAATCGTGTATCTAACAATTAACACTGGAATTGTTTTATTGTTATTATAGTATTTGTTTATGCATAACGATACACAGAGTTATTATTATAACACGTTGGTATGAATCATTTGACGGTAGACAATCGATTACAATAAATAAATCTACTTTTATCAATATAAGTCAAGTTTACTAGAATTTACTTTAACTAGATCTAAAACTGATTTTGCCGGTCCATAAATGTTTAGTACTTCAAAATTCATGAAAGAAAACTTAATTTGGCTTTTTTCTGTTGTCATTTGAAGTACATTGTACATTAATTATAGGTTGTAGAAGAGCCGCGGTCGTGGTCCAGTGTTTAGAGGGCTGGATTTGTTACCAGGCGGTCTGTGTTCGATTCCCGGTCGCGGCAGGTCATACTCTTCCAACAAAATTATACAAAAATGTTTATTTTTCTTCACATGTGGAGAAGTTACCAGTTCCTGGTGGATGGGTAAGTCAGTACTAGTTCGAATATTGTCCGGGAAAACTGGTTAGGTGAATCGGCCGTCATGCATATATGACTGATAGAAGACGATCATGTCAGGTGATCAGGTTAATTCATTTTAAAAAAAGTGTGAATAGACGAAAAGTTCGCATCTTATTCATGGACGTTTTTTCTGCTCGATTTGCGCGAGTCGCTTGTCTGGTTACAAGTTTAATTGAATTAAAGAGAGAGGTCGGTGGTCCGGCAGAATTCAACTGATTTTGATTTATGATAAACCGGTAGCGAGGTTTGACCCGAGCTGTAACCAGAGATGATTGTATAAAACACCAACAGGATTCTGTTTTGTTAAACCACAATTGTTTATTTTATAACAATGTCTATATTTGCATTCGAGATTTTCAACCATTCGAGCGGGCCTATGATAAATGTGTATATTTCACTGACACCCATTCTCTACATGGTTCATGTTACTAATTATTCGCCCGGATTGAGTTGTTACAATGTCCTGAATGCTGTATTTACACCATAACAAATGTGAATTTTAAGCCCTGTGGCCAACATCGTCCCATGACGTCCTAAAGTCTGGCTAGCAACACGACAGAACCCATGTCTTATTATTTAATTGAATCTATTTGTAGAATTAATGTTATTTTATAAACACGTGAAACATTATATTTTAAACTATTTAACGATCTAATGACACATCACAGTGGTGAGCTCGTGTGAGAAATTTAAGATTTACACTGTGGTAAAAATACTTGAATTATTTCAAGTAACAAATGGAAATATTTATCGTATAATTGTCGATAAGAATCCCACTCGTTTAAAATAATGCACGTGTACTTTATTATATTTCTAAATAAAACGGACAGGATTTTAACGGGCTAAACTTTCAAAGTTTATCAAAGCAATTAAATGAAATCTATTGAATTAAGTTATCCATATTGAATATAAAACAGAACAACTATTACTGGTCAATGCATTACCGAATTAAGACTTGTGGTGTTTTCGTGACGACCCTTACCGAGTGACGATATTCACCGAAACGTACCATGGAAAACGTGACGGTACAGACCTCTGGTCCGCTTAGTTTTGATAATTCTCTCCGTACAGTGCCAGAAAAATGACGTCAGAAAAAGTAGTGACTGGTCAGGTTCCCTGCCTTCTTTGATTTTGAAAATAAGTAGCGTCAGGGGCAGGTTACTCCAGACTAAACTGTGACAGGAAATTGTTAAGGATAAAGAGCGACTCTATTTAAGAAAACCGTAACGATACTGACCGGAATGTCTCAGTGATATAGAGATCAGATAAATGTACTAAAATGTTTTAAAACCATTTTTCAAGTTTGTCGTTTGTCATTGAATCCGTTGATGCTATCAGAACGTAATAATTTCTTCCGTAATTGATGAGGGTCGTTCATCATATAAATGCCTGATTAAATTGTTTACTATCATGATTTACCGTCAGCGTCTGATGAAATAATTATATTTAGACAAGTTTCGAAGAAGTTTAGTTTGAAATTTTCATTTTAAATCTCAAATACCTAATACATGTTCCTATTAAATAATAAGGTACTTCAGGGTCCTGTGTGGAAGACGTAGCTGTCAAAGTGTAGACAAATAAAACATTATATGTATATTAATATTTTCATATACTAACAAACATATTTTGGTCATTTAGCAATATTTGCTAATGTAAAACACAATAATTTGAGCGAGTTTTCTTCTAGATTCTCGGTACAGTACACCATGTGATAACATGAACATACAGTACAACCTCTACACAGTGGCCCTCTCTTGAGCAAAAACCTCACTTCAACAACAGCATGATTTTTCCCACTGCATGATTTAACTATTAATTGAACCTCTCTAGAGCAACAACCTCTCAACAACAACATATTAATTTTGCCACTCTCAAAGGATGTTAATTTGGAGAAGTTGCATTGTATATGTATGCTGGATTTTATGCAGAGTTCTGATTTATCTATCATAGTTGAGAGATTACTGTTAATAATAAAGTGACCGTTAGACGGACGGTGGTAAACTCAGCTTAAACTGTACCCGGTCACTATTTTTACATGTTTCGTTTGCAGACAACATTATTATACAAATACGACACGATAAATCATACACCAACATGCTATGTTTGTCAGTAATGGTCCATTCTTTATATAAATCTACGTCTAGTTCACATCAGATCTACAACTTCTGGTGATGTATTACTAACATAGATATACATACAACATTAATCTTGTATTCCACCTGGACCAACTTGAGATCCTTCTCTCCGTCCAAATATGTCATCTGTTTTTTCTCATCAAGTTTAAATCCCAATAATGATGACTACACGCGTATGTCAATATTTTTATGAACTTACTTGTAATCTGAATAATGTTTGAAAATAAATCAAAAGACTGTCAATCACAGAATATACTCAGGTTGAGATTAAATTGAAAACTCAAATCTGAGATTTGCCTTTTAGACAATGAAAATATCGTCTCATTAGAAAACAGTGTTTCCAAACGTTCTTTCATCTACAGAACGAAAAAACCATTGCTTTGTACTTTCAAGAATATATTATACAATGACGTCGCATTTTCATCATTTTTAGCGAACGTCTTCTGATGAAAGTCTAAAAAAATGTCGAGACTAAGGACTTAAAATTTCTTTTACAATTCGTCATTTCTTAATTTTATTCTTGTAATATCCTCAAGTATGTTTTGTAAGATATGAATTAATTGTATTTCATTCTCCGTGCTATCCAATTCATCTGTGTTTTCGACAGGCTTATTACAGAGATATTAAATTTCATTTTCAACTGTAATTGAAATGATAGAATCTCGGGAACTTAGAATCTCTCGCGCTATGAGGTTAATTGTCAATTAGAGAAGTAATCCGTCTTGTTATTATGAAATATCTCTGAAAATCTGGTACTAATGAAAAAATGGTATCACTATAATGACATTTGACGAAAATGTTAACTGTACAATAATACCTCACTAAGTGGCCACTTGAATATAAATATTTACTATTTTCAGACAGGTTTTTAAGATTATATCTACAGTTAGACTCGACTATGAGATCACTTTATGTTAAGGCCGATTTTTGATGAAACAATGAACTAAGTGCTTTAATCTACAAAATATGAACTCGGCATTTTTTTGTGTTTGTAATATTTTTTCTTGTGTTTGATGTCGCACCAACATCCAGGTTCATATTTGGCAACTCTCCCCTGCTGTAATGGTGGAAGATGATTTGAACTCATAGCGGTGAGATGCTGGTGATAATTTCTCAGAGAACATAACCAATCAACAACAGAGCCCACTGTGTTGGTAATAAAAACAGCTGCATGACCAAAAACAACAACAAGAACAACAACAATATAATTATCATCATCATCAACAACAATAAGGAGCACCACCACGATGGACAGCAACAACATCTCCCACCAACAATACTACCATACCAGCTTTATGCTAAACAGTAATTGATACATGTATAACAAAAGATGTATCTTTCTTGTCAAATCTACGGATTGGCAATAATAAGAAGCATGAACCTAAACCATGATCGTTTGTTCTTAGTTATGTTAGCAGTTCGTGTCTCAGAGCACCTTCTGGCACATAGATTTATGTCTAGTCGTAAAAAGTTCCTATATTGTCATTTCATTGTCTTCTGTTCAAACAAACGTCTTATCTATATACTTATGTCTTTATTACTTTCTTCTATGTGTTACAGAACTGGTAACTTCTAAGTATCATCCTCTATAACAGACGAACTTACTCCGTGTGCGTTTTCCTAATTCTACTTCTGTTGTGTTAATAGAAATAGTCTTTGGTGATCACTTAAAATACTCAGAAAGATGTAATTTTCTTATATTACTAGTACCTAGGTTAATTACCTGTTACACACGCTTAGACATACGTAGTTCTTAAGTTTCTAATACTAATTCCAAAGGGTCATAATTGCCTCTTTATTTATTTGTGATGCTCTCGGCAGTATTTTGGTGGTTAGCGACAAATGAACACAGACGACAGACCACAACTGACCAAGAGATCAGGAGGAAACGGAGGAAATTGTCCAACATTTAGGTTTTTATCAAAAGATGTTCTCTTATCTTATGAATAAAAAGCATTGCTAGGCACCTTTAGAATATTTTTACACAGTAATAAAATAGTACTTATTTTCAGAAATTTTGAAATGAAAATCCCACTTCTGAATATTGAATATAGCACACATATTCAATGTCAGGATCAGGCATATCGAAAAATATAAAAGCACAAAAACAGTTTGGTATTTATCGCATCAGGGTCAAATTAGTTGGGGTGATAAGAAAGGGTTAATATATTTACTTAACTCATACTTTTATAACCCATAACTACACATATTGAAACAAAGTTTATAGAGTTATATATGTTTTATGTAACAGATGTAGAAAGCCATTGAACCTGAAATATAATAATAAAAAATAGAAAACAGAGAATCCGAAAAAATCATCAACAATCCACGAATTCCTGACCGACTGAAATCAGACACTTTTCTACCAGAAACGCTGAGAAAACATGCAGAGGAACATTTTACAGAAAGCTTGAAAAGCCCATTATTACATGATTGTCATAATTCTGAAGATTTGGCAGTTAGCAGTCAAGCCTCCGTGGAATTTATGACATTCGACAAACATTTCTTATTTAATGCTCAAAGGAATATCTAGAAACCACGCCGCAATTAACTCAGATCATCTGCTGAGCAAAAACATGACATTCGTTTTGTTTTAATACAAAACATATATAAATCCTACTTCATTAACTTTGCTATGCAGAATTTGCTAGGTTTGGAATGCGTAGAATTTTTGACAAGTACATTAAGCGCGCCCGACTCTCTGTTGAATTGTCCATGTTGGAAATCTAGACACATTCTAGAAGCAGTGATTTCAACGCCGGCGTATTAATGTCAGCACATTATTTTAATTGAGAAAATTTATACATCAGGAGTTTTGCGTCAAAATAACGATTCCCACGCTGTGTGAAAAACGTCCACCGCCATTGCGGAAACCACAAACGGTTAAGATTAGGAATATAAACCATTAAGAAATAATAGTTGTTTCGAATCACGCCTTAATATATTTTTTCGACAAAACTCTCAAATGCTTGATGCAAGAATAATTGTGTAAAAATAAAAACATAAGAGGATATGCTCCCCTCCTCCCGATATAACATAGTTTCAATGATGCTGCACTTTGTTGCTCCCGGTTTAGAAAGCTCCACCCAAGTTGTGTTAGTTATAATTTATTACATGTCTTCGTATATTTCAAGAAGTTAAACTTTTAAAAATTGTAAGATACATGTATTCCTTTGTGTCGTCCTGTAAAGAAATACATGTATCATTATATTGAAACTTTTAGGAACTTGATTCTGACAGGGATTCCATCATATCATTATTTAACTGATTAAAGAAATTGCACCAACTTTCTATTTTCTGACGATCAAATCGTTGAGGCTGACATACATACAGCATATTTTTCTCCCTGATATGTTGTTTATTCAGATACTTTGAAGAATGGCATTACTTGTAGCATGAAACAATATAAACAGCGCCAGTAACGATACCAATAATGATGATGATTCAGATGACAGTGATAATGATGATGATAATGAAGGTGGCGTCTATAAAGAAGTTTTTGAAATTTGACAGCACCAAAAAACAACGACAACGTCGACAGCATAATTATATTAATTTGTCAGTGTTTGTAATCATAACTTAACGCGACATAACACAATCGAAAACATCAGAGATCCAAAATAGACCGGCGAACTTATATCGAAGTCCGTCACAGAATATTCAAGTTTGCACAAAACGCATGTCGTTGTTCATCTTTCAGCGACAAATTCAGCCTAGATAAATCTTTCCAATCTGTCCATTGCTAAAACGTGCAATTCATTGACGCACGAGAATTCTCTTTTAGGGCAATGATAATTACAATTTAATTGGTGTAAAATCATCAATAAAATGCTTTGTTATTGACTGAGTTTGCTTTGGGGGTACACGTGTGCGTTTTATACACGTGTTGTCCACGTGTTTGGGATTTTGAACGCATTCAGACAAATTAGACGATTAAATGCGTGGAAGCGCCAAGGTTTCCGACCGAACCGGAAATAAGTGTTGGTGCTAAATCCTGGACTGACAGTAATACAGCTTTAATGTAGAAATGTAAATTTGACGGACGAAAATATGTTTTGTGCGAAATTACTATTTTTTCGTGAAAATTAGACAATTTGTGTTTTAGGCGCCACGATGATGTTCGCTCATCCATTGTTCTTGACATAGCACAAGTTTAGTTTAATTAGGGTGGAATTATTGGAATCTTCCACTCAATCATAAATATGTAAGATAATATGTTCTCTTCTAGTTCCATTGTTTTTATTTTGATATTAGGGACCGTAAACACATAAACATTAAACTATCGGCTGTTTATCTTTAAAAATAAAAAAAGAATGCTAGACAATAATTTACGGAAACAGCGGGGAAATGATAGCAGGCAGAAATTTTGAGTATTTTGTCTGAGACTGTCGTCTGCAAACATCGCCTTTAGTGAACTGCACCGTAATTTAGAATACTATACAACTAGCTTAATACATAATCATTGCACTTGTACGTGTAAAATGTTGTGAAAATAATAAACCGCCTTTGAAGAAAATCTCCCTCCAACAAAATAATATTACAGAGAGAAGCTTGGTATGCCAGTAACTTATACAGGCATATTTCCACAAATGTACGAGCGTTTTAGGAATGTTGGAATGTAGAAGAAATCTGCTGTTTTACTTGGCGATGTCTAAACCTTTGTGTAACAGTAAGACATCGCGAAATATGATATAACTTGTCGACATGTGTATGTATGCACGTGTTCTGACGGATTCATTTATTGTACTTCGGTATTTCAGGTCTGTGTACAGGATTACGCACATACACTCGTGCAACCAATAAAACAGGGGACACAACTTCAGATGATCTGTATAATTATATTTTACTATGCATATCGATGGAAACTTTCACTCGTAGCATTTCGTATAATAGATACATACATTATCATATATTGTACGGATGTGAAAATTAAATCAAATGAAATTTTGAATCTTCTACCTTAGATATTATGCTACTAGTATTTACGAAGATCTAAGCTTACATGTTTATATATATTTTATTATCCCAAGCGTCCTTTGTTGTCTGGTTTGGTTGTGTAGTAAACCTCTTCAGAACGGTCTCTCTTGAGCAACAACCTTCCTTCAACAACACCATGTTTTCCAAACAGTACCATTTAACTATTAATTTAACCTCTATAAAGCAACAACCTCTCAACAACAACATAATTTTGCTTCTCTCAAAGGCGACGACAAAGGGTGATGCTTTTGAGAAGTTGCACTGTGCATACATGTATAAATAAACATATACTAAATTTATAACCATCACTGTGTTATTTTTCGTCTTCCATTATTATGCAAGAATAAATTATGCAAGAAATAATACAAATTAAAACCGAAAGTAGATCTGAATTATTAAAACACGTGGTTACAAGCGAACAGCCCGCCAAATGATTTAAACCTCTGATAATTAACAAAGTAAAAGTGATATATGCCCACCGAAATATGCGTATAGGCTTCCGAAATGCACGTTCAACATTTGTTAGGAAATTATTAGCATCAGGTTCAATCAAGCCTCGCCGTGTTTTATCGTGTCAATTTATTCCTGGTCGTTAATTTCAGCTTCGTCTGTTGTAAAGGAAAGGCTACATTTTGATAGCAGTTCAGTCACAGCTGTTGGCAAGAATCACACTTCTAATTCAATCAGTGTTTACGATATTCAGAACATTGCTCCTTGGAGCCTCTGTCTGGATGGTCGGACATCTACTTCATGTTGAAATCCTTAAAACATCCTTTTAGATGTGTTTAATAAACATCACTTGTGTCTATTTGCCTACTGGCGGTCAGTAAAATGCCCTCCACTATATGTTAAATCATTCATTTTGCTGTTTCTATTTGCATTATTCAATTAAACTCGCGATAATGGCCACCTGGGAATAAAGACAACTGTGTACAACGGACACTCATAAGACCATAATTACAGTCAAACTTCAATTAGCAGCCACCTCCGAATAAAGACCATTCTTTTAAAAACCGTCATTGATTATTTACAACAATGACCCCCTAATAAAGGACATTTGTCAATAAAGTCTATATCTGACCCTTCACAAGGGTGGCCTTTCTTCACAGGTTTGATTCTGTTGATATTCTGGACTGAATCCTCCAAATAAATGCTCACTGTGTATACAGACCATTACTACATGCATGTACTTCCCTCTGATGTCCTCTATCATTACTTGTGTTGATATTTATCTGCACTTACTTATACAATTTATCAAAACCACTTGAAAATTTTTCAAAATTTAAAAAATGTCTGAACCGATTCTTAAAATTTTAAGCACGTTTAAGATAATCAATCATTATTTTATGCAGGCTTGTAGACGTTGTTTTAAATATCTCAGATTCAAATACGATCTTATCAAACGCATATTTTATTTTATCATATAACACACTGTTTGAAATCGTATTTTTTTGTTGATATATACTAGAAACACCTGCGTAGCTTTATGGTGCAATTATATTGCAATTAATTCAGTGATACATACCAGACGTTTTATGAATCTGAGACCTGTAGACGTAAAATAAAACTGCATGTTTTCGGGCCGAGCATTTTAAACTTTTATTGTAACATGTATTCGCGACTACTAATGCCGAATAAGAGAACGTCTCCCAATGTGTCCTGGAACTAAACCTTAATTTACTCAATAACTTTCTAATTCATAGTGCAATAGAGCCATGAAGTAAAACTTGAAATTTCTTAAGAATTCGCAGTGCAGCTCCACTTGTAATATGTTCTAGATAATCCTTCGTTTCTGCAAAGTAAATCCCCCTCGTTGGGTGGGCGGTCTGTATCACAATATGTTCTGATATAAAACTTAAAATTATAGTCTGGGAATTGCTTATAAGCCTCAGCAATTAAGATGTTGCAATATGATATTGCATAAAGATTTTATCTGCCTTACACGACTTAAGACTCGGCATGTAAACCGTCACTTGTATTCAGGGTGTTTGTCTCTTGTGAAGAGATCTGGAATGCTCAAAGTGTGGTTCTGCTTTAAAGATAAAAACATGGAAAGAAAAGAAAATCCGGGGTCACGTATAAAACCCATTATGTTCTTACAAGTTTAACACGATGTTTGATTGGACGAAACATTTTGAACCTCTCAAATTTGCTTATAATTCTTGTATACATAAATTATGTATGTTAACATGTTTGTCCTTATAAATATATAACACTACAGCTTCATTGAGAATACCGATACAACTATAAAAGTTGTCACATGACAGCAATCACATGATAATAGTAACATGGAATATGTCACATGATAGAAGTCACATGGTAGTCACCATGGAAGTAATCACATGACATAAATCACATGACAGCAGTGACATAATAGTAGTCACATGACAGTAGTCACAGTGATCACATGGAAGGTGTCACAATCAAGAACATAATTTTGTTACAGAGAAAAAGCCTAGAATTAAGTCATGATGTTAGGAATATACATTCATGTGAATGAGCTTCGATTAAATAGATGCATATATATACAGCAATACTCGTCAGTAAAGGGTGAAGTAATAAAAGTCCTTATACATAACTTCCAGTATTTATTGGGACTCAATATTTATTGTTGACTTACGGTTAGCGAAATGCAATTGCAGACAACATTGAGGTATAAAATATACGTATACAATGTAGTAGCAAAAACTGTATTATTCTGATTTCTTGCTCGCATATTTACGAAGTTCACTGTCTGCCACCATATTTATTCAATTATCCATAACACCTGCTGAAGACATGGAGAAACATTTCAGCAGCTAATTAACGACAAACACAAACAAACCAGTCGATGATACTCATGAAAATACAAAGGAAGTGTACGAAATGGCGACATAAACTCTGTTTATTAATAAATATTTTTCTTTGTAAGCGAAACCTAAGATAAGCTGGAAAAGGTTATTTTCGTGTCAGATTTGAGATAGATTCCAATACCTTTGTTTTCTCAAGACGCAGGATTTCTTGGGAACGTTGATCTCAGAGTCAGAAAATTCTGGTAAAGTTTCAGATAGATAAGTCACACACAGACATAAGTATTTTTATTAGTTCACTAATTAACGATGTCTTATAATGTTGCATACGTGTCGAACACATTGCTACCAGTTATCACGAGTGTGGGAATAACTTTTTCGGCTGATGAGAGCTCGAGCTCGTGTACATTAAAACCTGATGTTGTGACCAATAAGGTCCGAATAAAGGTCACCCTGGGAATAAAAGCCCGGCTTTTAAAAACCGTTATTCGTTATTTAGAGCAAAATGAGCGCCAAATAAAGGTCGCATATCAATAAAGGACACATTATGTATATATTTGTTCACAGGATGACTATATTAAAGACATATTAACCAGTGGAGCAACATTGAATGGTCTTTGTTGTAATATGGTACAAGTATCGAAGTGGTCTATATTTAAGTTACCCTCCGTTTGTTTCTGTTGTTTCTTGTAGCATTTGACGACAACATTTACTTGATTTATGTCGGTAAGTTGACCTCACTAATGATATAGGTCAAACAGAAGTACTTAGCATAGTCCTCCCTCTGTAAGCTACTGACAAACAGTCGTACAATAATTTCAGCCTACGTATATTGGCCGTCTACTTATAATGTGAGACTTGCAGTCATATTGTCACATGTAAAAGTGTGTCTTTCTCGCTCCTATGATTTCAAAATGACGTATCATACACATTGAGGCACCGGTGTAACGTTTTCAAGCTCCCCCTTTTTAGGTTACCCCCTGGTAACTTAAAAACGTTTTCAAAGTACCGGCCCCGGTAACATTAAAACGTTTTCAAACTCTCCCCCCCCCCCCCGTTTTAATAACCCCCCCCCTCCCTATGTTGATTATTTGTGGCGAAAACGTTTATATTTCAGGTTATAATTCATACTAAATGATTCACAGTCAACATGGTTTATTGACATATGATTCCTGTATTTCTAAACTGAATATACGCAATAATTATATGAAGCTATGGAAACCTATTCGGGTCATGGAGAGTACGCGCCTTTATTCAAATATATATTAACGAAAAGTACAAGACATGACCTGTGCAATCCCACACTTACTTGTGTTCAGAAAACCAACAATAGTTATGTTTTTTATCTATTTTTTTGTCAAAATGGTTCAAGATTGCATTGGTATTTGCGCAATAACGCTCATAGGATTCCATAATGAAGGAATGGACTTGTCAATATATGACATCATTTGATTTCGTCGTATGATTTCATCATAAGGACAGCGTGTAAAGTCTCATATAACTGTAGTACACGTATGCATTTATGTGTTTGAAACTGTAATCTCCTTATTCGTGTGCAAGCTCTCTTTTATTATGAATTTTCAAATTATTAATCTGAAAACGTTTTCAAAGCGCCCCCGAGGTAACCTGAAAACGTTTTCAGATTACCGGGTAGGGCATTTGAAAACGGAGGGGGTAATCTCAAAACGTTTTAATTGTACCCCTCCCGGTAACTTAAAAACGTTTTTAAATTCCCGGGGGTAATTTGAAAACGTATTAAAGTTACCGGGGGTAACCTGAAAAAGGGGAGCTTGAAAACGTTACACCGGCATAAACCAGGGGAAATAAACTGGTCACTTAATATAGAGACAAGGGGAATTGAAAGGAAACACGAATGTCGGTTCGAGATACAAAATGGTAAATTTTGGTATAAAGGAATGATGTTTGATCTTAGCTTTAAATCGACTTATATATACATACGTAAACGCTACAGACAATCTTATACGACATTAGCAGTGATAATTTCATTATAACACTCTGTGATTTGTGTTTATTATATAATCAATGATATTATACACCTGTAAC
The DNA here is from genome assembly GCA_964023205.1 of Lutraria lutraria. NCBI lineage: Eukaryota > Metazoa > Mollusca > Bivalvia > Venerida > Mactridae > Lutraria > Lutraria lutraria. The sequence continues at coordinate 847,181 of OZ026833.1, forward strand.
AATTATCATGATTATAAAAGTTCATCACAATCATATTGTACAGGCAGACATTATGCTCGCTTCTGTTTTTATGCAAAATGATATTTCTTGTAGAGTGACAATAATAATTATTTGTGTGGAGACTCATCGTGTAAGGATATCATGTCGACCTATAATTTATGTTGCGTTGTTTCCTGAAATGTGTGAATCGTGTTGATAACAATTTGCGCCGCACAAAATACCCACAATGATGACAGTAAAATTGACTATAATCTCAGTACTGTGTGTGAAATCAAACTGTTCTGACCAGTGGACTTCTGAATAAGTATTCAATGTCAAATTGACATCTATTTGTTTTAGGAATAGAATAGAACAGAGTTGATGTTTATCACCAACAACATAACTGATGTATTGACTGTTGCCATAGCAAAATCTGCGGAGAATCGTAAAAATGGTTCATGTTGGTGTTTGATTGTTTAATAGCTTTTTATGAATGTCATGAAATATATCGAAACCATATTTCTGCCTTTTTATTCTTTCGTCAGCTTACACAACACGTGGTAATAAATTCTCTGTTTGATTTGTTTGTTGTTGTATGCAATGGAGAATGACTGCATCATGACACATTCTGACATTCTGTAACTAGGGATGAGCGAACGTACATTAATCAAGACATGACAGTTACAGAGATTTCTGTGATGAAACTTTTGTACTCTTTACGTGTTTTATGTTTCTTTGGTACCTTTCTTATTTCTCTCGTCTGCTGTATAAATTTCTGTGGCGGGTAAGAAAGGCGTATTTTGTCAATGGGATCAAAGAAAAAACATTCTATGTACCGAGAAAACATGCGTAAAATGTTACAAATTGATATGTCTCGATTGATAATTATTGATAATGCTTAAATATAACGGATTCCAGCATTAAAACCCTTTTTGATAAACATACGAAAACAGGGCACACCCATTAATGAGCAGTAATGAATTTATGGAAATGTTTCTAACAATTTTTATGTTACGCACAGGGTGCAACAAAATACAGCAAAAAAGACATTTTTTGTTTTATTTCAATAGGCAAATTTAGATAAATCTAACATTATTATGACGTCTGCAACGTTGTCGTACATTGCAACCTCTTCAGAGCGGCCCTCTCTTGAGCAAAAACCTCCCTTCAACTACAGCATGATTTTTTCCACAACACGGTTTAACTATTTATTTAACCTCTCTAGAGCAACAACCTCTCAACAACAACATAATTTGCTACATGTGCTCCCAAAGGGTTGTTTTGGTTGAAAAAATATCAAGTTAAATCAATGAACTAAGTAATTTAGTAAATAAATGGCAATAAATAGAAATAAATCATTTAGCTTCTTTCATGTATAGATATATTTGTAATCACGACTAAATAATCATGAACACTTCCAGAAGTCCATAGATTTTACATAAATCTTGTGATAAAATGAATGTTTTCCCTAATGCGAAACTACGGAGAGAACTCGACATGTAAAGCTAGTCGAGTATGCTCACAGGGGCTTGACATTAATCAAAAGCGGCTTGAGAGCGGGTATGATAATTTAGACTGACGTATACTGACCACTTACATTCATCATGAAGATATACCGAGTATTCTGATGCTGATAAGCCCTCGTAGTGAACAGCTTTCACACAGAATACAAAACGTTTATATCCATGGCTTATCAGTCAAACTGGATACATGCTTGTGATAAAACAATTCGGCAACATCATGGATACTAGACAAAGATGGAAGCCATAAACTTACAATCAACCACGAGACAATAAATAGCACAAACAACGAAAAACACGTTAACTGTTGGTAATGATTCTGTTTTGGCCAGCTGCCTCTAAGAATGTGTGTTTGTTTGATCGAGTTTTACGCTCCTTTTCAGCAGACAGAGTCATATGAGGCGGACAGTTCAACTAACCATCGTTCCTGGGAAGAACCAGTACTAGACTCTCATCCTCCGTAAGCAACTGCCTACTTTCTCACATAAAGAGACATGGTCGGTAGCTGGCTCGAACCCACGACCCTCTATTAGTGAGAGGTTACAGTGACCTCCAATGTTTATCCGATCCTTCGCCCATGTTTGTATTTGGCCCTAGCTCCAACATTTAGCCTTCCTGGCCAGGCTCTTTGTCAACCTCTATCTTCTTCATGTTCTATTGTTTTATAGAACTAAATCGCGAACTTTTTTACTGAACTGTAGATCTCATTAAAAAAAGTTTAGATATAACCACTTTGTGGGTGGGGTAAAATAATCACACTCTCATATTGTATTAATTATAACGCGGTACACTAAAGTATTTACATATGACAGATGGCAGACACGTGCACCTGACATTTTACATTTGGTATACTTCTATCTTTCGGTCACATGACAAATTGAGTAATGCTCAAGACGCTGCAACTGTATAAATAAACGAGATTGTGCACTAATATTCTTGTCTTTGTTTTCAGTCTTACGCAAATGAATGAAACTGTACTATTTACGAGAAATGGGACATTTCACTCCGGAACGTCCATAAATATGCATTGGTCGGCATAAGAAACACTTTTTGAACACGAGTTTCTTTTAAATTCATAAAGAATAATTTATTGCAAGTATATGTCCTTTTAACGCATGTTTATATCTCCCTGCATGATCCACCATGACAGGGCTTCGGAATTGAAATTGGTTCGTACATTGTATTATCTTTTCATTCATCACCATGATTTCAACCAAGAAAAATGGATTCGTTTCATTCATGTAAAGAGCACCACCATTACTGGTTATAAAGAATGTTTCGAATCGTATTTAAATTTAACCATAGGGTAATGTTGTCTTAAAAGCAGACCCTAAATCACCTGGAAGACACACTCCTGTTGTAAGATTTATACAAAAAATAACTACAAGTTCAGAAATGTCTCAAAATGGAACCATGTGCCTTCCGTCAGATCGGACTTTGACAAAGTGAACAATTTATACAATTTGATGTTGGCATCCATTAAAAAAATGTCTAATTTCCTCTTTTCTTGTAGTCCCGAGGATCAGATGTTCTGTAGAAACCAATTTGCTAAAATTTACGAGAAAAATTTCATTGTTTTGTCTTCGAATGAAATATCACTACCCTCTCGCCATATTTTTCTGTGTCTATGATAATGAAATTCAGCTCTCGACAGAGAAAAAAAACATCAAGTTAGTTTAGTTCGTCTGAGAGGTGACCATTACTGTCAACGATAGTTTGTTTACTCCCGGACGCACGTTCGGATAACTCCGGTCATTATTTTTTAACCGTCGTCATGTTTGATGAAGATTACGTGGCATCATTTTAAACAAATGATTCGTTTCATCTTCAGTGTATAGAGTCAATAATCATCCATTTAGATTTAACGGCCGCCATTAAACAGAACAGAACAGAACAACTGTTACCTCTTTAGGAACGGTCACTCTAGATTTCGCTTTCTGACATTAAATTGGGCTAATACACACCTCCGATTACGTCTCTCCCATTGCCTCTTTGTTCACAAGATTGACTGTATTCGAAACGGGCATGTCTTTATTCTTTGGATCATCTCAGCGTGTATAATTTTATAGACTATATTTCGATTCTTTTTATATACACCTTTTCCGAGTGACAGAATACAAACACGATAATGATTGAATATTATACCATAGCCAGTCACGGTTATTAATTTATATGTGAACATATTTTATCATTATTTTATTTCTAAACTTGTCATCATGTTGGTACATTGATTTTATTTTACTCTCTTTAATGTCGTACAAAACTTTCTTTGAAGCTTCATGCGGAAATGTGAAAACAATGAAAAAATAATAAATTTCCAGAAATTGTTCAACACTTAAACCCGAATCGATCATTTCAACGGAATGGATTTTTTTCGCATTAATTACTTCATAAGTTGTTCTTTATATAAAAAAAACTATTAGATTTTTAACTACAAATCTCATTCTTAAATATAAATTCGTCGATATGTTTTAACTGGAGAGCATAATTCTGTCACTGACGTAGTTCCTGAGTTTCATTAAAAATGAATTGCTCGTCATCTACGCATGCGCGAAATGCAATTGCATAATTTTAGTTTATGTTATAGTTTGATGATTGTTTTACATCACTGTCAAATTAGAAAATAATCATCATTCATATAAATATGAGATAAAAAATCAACTTTAAACGCAAGCATAGATTTGCTTGTAATACTTTTTACGAACGTCATTGAAAAAAATTGCAAAAAGATGTTAAGTACAGATAATTCAAGTAGCTATCGTCAATTATAGACCAATCAAACATCAGTTCTATTAGCACTATCCTGATGCTATACCTAGCTATCAAAACATGCCACGTTTCTAAGCATGCAGTCAAAATTGATTGATGCAAAAACAGCGTTTATAAAAAGATAAACATACAATATATACTTTATATCAGGTCCCCACCTTAATGATAAAACTATAGAATATGCATTTTTTTCTCGAAGACAACTCAGTTATTCCAACTATTGATATAGGATGACAATACATTTACTGTTGCGAGCAGATATCCCGCTCTTCAACTTAATTTTATTCAAAATATTAGTAACCAGGTATTGTCAATATCCATGGTAATCTGATTAAGAAACCAATTTTCACCCCACATCTAACAAACACCCCTTTTATTCAGTGCGGATATCACTTTCCTGCTCCCTAGTTAACTGTTTCTTAACTTGCCGACACGTCCCGTTTGATCCTTCTGAGTATAATTGTATCACACTGATTAGAAATCGAGCCTAATTCAAACATAAATCCGCTGTTATCATTCAAGGAACGGTATTACGCGATATCCCAATATTATATTGGAGACAAGAAGGTCTTTCAACGACCACTTTCACTACCGTATCGAAGATAGTCCTAACGTGTGCATTATCTATTTGTCTGAAAATCGGCAAATTCACTAAGATTTATGTATTAGTTGAAAATTTAATCAAACGTCGAGTATTGAAATCAATGTGGGTCAATGAGGTGATTTTTCATCAAAGGGCCACATCTTTGACAGGCGGAACCTAAAGATTTAAGAAAATCGTAGTTTTCTTGAAGTGGACACCAATATATAATCCATGACCCTTAGTTCAGAGTGAATGTATACATTGTATTGTACGATGTTTGCAAGAAACCTCAAAACAGCCATTTAACTGGGCACGCCTCAAAACTGACCATAGTCCGTTATCCAAATAGTTTAAATACTTTAACTTTATGTATGACATTTTAAACGTAACGAAGTTCTGTAGAGAATTCCGTCAATATAGCATCAAATTATTTGTCCAAATTCAAAATTCTGGATTTTTTTACTTCAAACATTTTAAGAGATAGTCATTATATTTTTATACATAATTATGTGTATTTACGGTCAGGTAATTATATAAAACTTATATAATACTAGCTGTACACATATTGAGTACATGTATGTCATCATGTATGATAAAATCAAATATTTAATTCCATTTAAAGAATGATTTAGATTCGGTTTTTAATTACATTGTGGCCTTGTAAAAACATATATAGAGGTCATGTCTGACTATACCAGGGGTTACCCACAAGTCTGACTCACAACAATAATAAACAGAGAAGTAATAAAATAAGTCACTGATTATGTTAAATTAATGTTAGATTCATATAATTGACATTACACTGGGTAGAAAATGTCATCAAAAATATGAAATATAAAAATAATAAAAAATAAAAGTCAAAGAGTTGATTATCTATATAATGTACTTCCCTTTATTTTCTGTGATGTTGAACAATAAATGGAGAAAGTTTGTTTGTGGTGAAGTTTTATTACATATTAATTTTGTATTTTATTTCACAGTAGAAATTTTAATTGCGTGATTTACGACCACGTGTCAGAAGTTGCGGTCTACAATTCGTCGTTTTAATTTAATTTACGTCGTAATAAAAATTCAATAAAATTGCACCAGGGTCTATTATGACAAGATTTTAGTATGAACAACTGATTTCAGTGTTGTTTTAAATGTACCAGACTACCCGAAAAATGAAAAGAAAGTACGACTTGGTGTTTGTAATTTATCTTTTATCTATCTATACATGGAAGAACCCAGGGACCGAGCTTAAAATCTGACCCCTTAAACAGGTCTAAAACATGCACGTGCTACAAATCAAGTTGCTTAAAATTGACCAATGAAATGACTGTATTTTAAGCTAGTTATTTTAGGGTTTCAGGAGTTCGACCTTGCTTCCACGAGTTCGACTTTATAATTCAGAAGTTCGACATTATAATTCAGAAGTTCGACATTATAATTCAGAAGTTCGACATTATAATTCAGGAGTTCGACCTTGCTTCCACGAGTTCGACTTTATAATTCAGAAGTTCGACTTTATAATTCAGAAGTTCGACATTAAATTTCAGGAGTTCGACATTATAATTCAGAAGTTCGACATTATAATTCAGAAGTTCGACATTAAATTTCAGGAGTTCGACATTATAATTCAGAAGTTCGACATTATAATTCAGGAGTTCGACCTTGCTTCCACGAGTTCGACATTATAATTCAGAAGTTCGACTTTATAATTCAGAAGTTCGACATTAAATTTCAGGAGTTCGACATTATAATTCAGAAGTTCGACATTATAATTCAGAAGTTCGACATTAAATTTCAGGAGTTCGACAATGCTTCCGGGAGTTCGACTTTGCGCCCAGGATTTCGTGAGTTGAAGTTGGGAGCTCATATAAACCCAATAATTCTTATTTTATAAAGTTGAAGTTTAGATATGTTTATAAAGAGATCTTCAGAATTTAATTAGATGTTGTGTCAGACGAATAAAGTGGACGAAAGTCAATTTTAATTTCACCCGAGGGCAATAACGTAAGATATTATAGTCTAAAGTCAACAATTTATTCATATTTATTTGTTTAATTATTGTCTATGAGATCAGGTCGTATCTTGATTCGGATATGATCATAATGATTTTCAGTATGACTGAAGCCCTCTTACGGCGGTTTATAGAAAAATGATTAATCATTTCCTAGATGAGAAATATAGGAACATATTTAATCTTCATAGATTTACCTTTGTAACAGCAAAAAAGAATCGAAAGGAAAATGGTCGCGATTCCAAGGTGGTGTCATCATCAAGTTTAAAGTTTGAAAAAAATAACTGAAAATATCGGATAGGTGGTCCTTGTAATGGTTTGAATATTGAAGTGGCCTCTACGTGAAATTTTACCGGTCGCCACGTGCACATGGTGGAAAGGGGCCGCGAATAATGTTCCGTGCATGCTTTATAAATCATCATTTTGACCAATGGCATTCAATCAAAACTTGCCGTGCACACGTTTATTTAAATGATTGTGTCGCTGTTAATTTTTGTAATAAATTGTTTGTATCGGCACATTAATATTTGCCTTGAATGCTCATAACTCAGTAACCTCATCGCTGCAGAACGCTAGACTGGTGGTAACATCGCGATATCATGTTACAATTCACGGTCCGTACACACGTGTTGCACCAAGCATACATAGGCGCCATGTTCTAGCTCACGCATGCTGGCTTTGTCTTACTGCATTCTAGTAGTTTGAATCAATGAATTCATATATTTACAGTAAAACTTCATGATGCTTCAGACCAATGGTAAAAAGGGGACAAACTGTCGGTAAAGACCAGTACTTGCAGATTTCAATTATACAAATTTGGTTTTGAGTTTTCTCCATTCTCCATTTTATGCCCGTTTTTTGACATTATCATTGTTATTTACCATTGCTGGACAACCAACTTAGAAAGCCTGTATGCTGTACCAGAACAAACCTTGTCCTCCATGTATATACTAATTCAGAAGTCACACCATTATTTGTTTACATGCGAGATAAAATATATAAAAAAATCTTCCAAATTTTAATCGCAATTTAAAGAAATACATCACTTGAATTATTTCAACTCTACTAGACAAAATTTCTGACCGAGGAGTTCTGAATGTATCTTTGCCCCCAGGCTGGCGGGGAGTCACATTAATTGTTTAATTGTTATTTATGTTTACACATGATCTGTTGATGAAGTCTTATGATATTATTTGTATTGATGCCATATATGCCCAGACAACTGGTCCCTGTACGAACATTATTTGCATTATTTATTCTCTTACGATGCAATACTTAACTTGTGTCAGACAAGCTTGTCTGAAGAGGAACATGTGTATAGTATCATCTTGTCACATTTCTAGAGTTATAAATTTTCTTTTTGTTTTGACTGTACCATACATGAGTTTATATGCCATAGGCATCCCTAAGGGGTTTGTGAAAATGATTCCAATTTTCCTTGGCAACATCCTGTAATCTACGAGTTCTATACTTAGACTTGTCTATAAGAATTTAGACCTTAACTCACTCACAATTTACGGTGTCCTATCTTGCCATTCTCAATATTGGAATAAACTATTTTAAAGTAAAATGTAAATAGAACTGATTGGTAATTCCAAAGAGCAAATTTGGTAACGTTATTATTCTCGATCTCTAGAGGCTGTTCAAACCCTGATTTTATTGGTTATCTTGTTTGAGTAATGTTTATGCGTAGACGTAAAAAATAACTACATAATTCATTTCTAGATTCTAAGATAATATTGAATCAGTCTAGCGATTGTTACAACAGTTGGATATGATATAATATTTGATCAAGCGACATTCTATGAATTACAAATGTAATTATATTTACAAATTTGCGTGATGACGTGATGTTAATTAAGCTACGAATTTTCCCCATTGCTGCTACCTACACGTATTTTAGGATAGTATTTAACGACTAACTAACGATGCAGACTGTATCGTGTAAACACATTCGATATTGACATGTTCAGAATTTAACATAATTTAGTCAATAGCTGACAATTACCTTGAAACGGGCTATTAATTTCGTGATGTAATTAATTTTAATGGCATTCAATTATTTCCACTAGGTGCTTGGTATGAAGTTATATCTATTAATTTAGATGCTTATTTGACACATGCCATGGTTGTGTTTTGATGCGTTTCTGGGTAACTTTTGAAATCCATCAAATTATTCTTTTTTCAACACTTTTTTCGCCTGGCCACATGAGATAAAGTTTACAATCGTCATATTATATTTAGTAAATAGACTCATAAATAAAAACACTGAAGTATTATGTTTGAACATTATGTTGCCTTTTGTTACTATGGCAACCATTTTAAAGTTATAAATTTCATTTTATGCCGAAAAAAAAATGTTTGACGTAAATTGCAGGATGCTTAGACATGGCTATTCTTTTTCTGCGAGATTTAACAAAATAATTTCAGAGAATTTATTAATATCATTTTTTACAACAAAACAATCCAAACAGTCAATTATTTTTATACTTAAACTTTTTACAAGTTCGGCGAGTCCAGAACAGTAGAAAACATTAATGAAATATATTGTTTCTAATAAAGCCAAGTTGACTTTGTGACAAAAACGCATTTCACATTTTGACATTGCATGACAATACAAATGTTTGCTTGTTCGACTTAATAATAATGAGCTTGTCTTTCTGGATGTAATTGAGGGGCGACAGTGTGTAATTGTAAGCTATAACTGTCATATACATACGACTAGTTAAATTTTATGACAGCCCTCGTTTGTACCAAGTACAAGTTTGGGTTAAAAGATCGAGCCAGTGATGAACGGTGTCTGTCTTTACGAAGAAAGTGTTACACAGACGTTTATAATTATTTATATCACCATGAATCAAAGATGTAGATGTTATGGACCAACTTGTTATTTTGGCTTGTATACTTAGTGTGCACGCATACAGTCAAACCTGTGAATAAAGGCCGCCCGTTGGAAAGACATAATGTAATCTTTATTGACAGGTGGCTTTTATTTGGGGTCATTTTGTCCTGAATAATCAATAACTGTTAATTAAAGACTTTTAGTTAAATGACCTTTATAAACAGGGTGGCCTTTATTCGGAGGTGGCTGCTAGCACAGTGTCGTATATCTGACATACAAGAGATAAACTTGTTCCTAAGCGAGGAATGCTCTCATTTCGATGCAATGAATTCAATTTCTTATTTTTATTTATCTATTAACGACGGGTCGATCAAATAAATACAAAAAAATGAATAAAAGCATGCAATCGATGTATTAAATTGTATACTAATCTTAATTGAAAACATTGTCTTGAAATTGAGAAATGGTGTCGTCGAAAATGAACAAATTCCTAGAGGTCTTTAAATTAGTGCTTGAATTTGGGGACAGTATTCCAGTCCGTCCCGTATTAGAGGGTCATTGAAATCTGGCTATAACGTACATTCATTCACCGAGTCCCACCCTAGTGGTTCTGCCTTAATGATAATCACATGGTGCTGGCTGTTACTTAAACCATCAAGTATGTCCAAGGCTGCTACGACTACCTTAGGATTCTTCTCTGTCGCATCTTCAGGATCCGCCTTAGCTTCGGTACATCCAAGAAGTTCACGAAATCGCCCAATTTAACCCGTAGTATCTCTAAATGGTCGTTAGCACTTACATACATCTTTCAACATTCGGTATTTATACCATGTTTCACTTTTATGTGTAAGTAGTTTTAAACTAAAGCACTTCTAAAAATGAGTACTCTTAATTGATTCAAACGGAAAATTCTAATAATAGATAAACATTATATTCTTTATTGTTTCAATAAAAGCATGGATATTATCAGCATCCTTCCGGATACCGTCTTTTAGTGTTTATGAGATTTAGAAGCACGGGTGGTTTACTAGCTACATTTTTACTACCGGGAAGAATTTGTAGTAAGAATAGTTATATTTTAATAGGGGTATAATTTTGTATCCTCTTGCAATTAAATGTTATCATCAGTTTTATAGCGCAGCGTGACATTTATCCAGTAAAGTTATCGGGTTCCAAATCGGATAAATAATTTACGATTGAATGCGCGATATGTATCGATATTGATAGATATTTCTTGTATGTACATAAATATCGTCTTCGCATACCTTGTAGTTTGCGAGTATAATAAATTAATTTTCTGATAAGTGAGTCGATGACAGGAACACAGGGCCCTGTCGTTTTGGCCCCTCATTATATTCCATCATACGTCAGTCACGTTGTTGTTATAGTTACGTAATCTACGTTGTTGACAGTTTTATACTACTCGTCCCTGATTGAGAGAAGTTGTAAAATAATCATATTGTAATACTTATTTACGATTAAGAAGCGATTACATTCAATTGGAATGTTAGCTATAGATATTGCAGCCAATTATTACTTTACCCAGGTCAAGTAGGGACCTTTCTTAGTCAGCCCCTTTTTTACTCTTACCTACAAACATAAATGCTGGCCCCGAATTTTTGTTCACTATATGTAATATTGGAACATCCCTTATTTGAATAAACTCAAGTAATTTGTTTGAAGTGGAAAGCTTTTCAAATAAGAGAGATTTCCGTATTAGTGAGGTTTCCGGACTGGAGAGGTTTTTCTGTATCACGTCTCTGGTTACGCCATGTATTATTTTTAAAAGAAAATAATTGAATGATCATAAAAGTCATGTATACAAACATTCTCTCTTATAAATATTCTTATAGCAACAAAAACACCAGTTTCCAGTTTTATGTTTAAGACGCACATGTATATACACGTATACATAAGTTTCGTTTCGGTATTTTACACATCTATGTCTCTGTTTTGATAAATTATGAACTATTTTACTTTTAAACATAATTTAATTTACTACATAACGTGTTTGTGAAAGTTAATGATAAATGATTAAAACTATACATCATCTCAATATCATTTATAGCTAATATATACATGTATGTACTAAACATAACAATAAATCACAATAACTTTAGAGGATTATTGTTTAACAATGCTCAATCAATGAAACATTATAGTTTGATATATCATTTGTGGCTTAACTTTTTACTTTTGTTTTATATAGAAATGTCCGTTATACATCTAAGACAGCAGCATGATGCAAGCCCTTTAAGATACGTAATTAGGGATCTCGTGACATTGATTCCAGAAACGTATAATTATCTTCATTTTTAAAGATTCACGATGAGGTCTCTTGAAAATGGGAATATGGTCCTTCATGAAAGAGTGATTTAGCCTTATTATGTTAGAGCTACAAGAATTATAAGTTAGTACATGTTGTAAAGTGTTTTGAGAAACGAACCCAACGATACCTAATACTCCATTTTTTGTCAAAAAATGAAGTTTTACGCTTCCAGAATTAACGTGACGATTTGTCTTCAACTTGCTGAAAAAGATCTCATATTGAAAGTGGAAGCTTAGAGGTAGTTGTTATGTATAATGATAGACGTGAGGTAGTTGTTATGTATAATTTTAGACGTGAGGTGGTTGTTATGTATAATCTTAGAGGTGAGGTGGTTGCTATGCATAAGCTGACCCCTAATAATCTTGGTTCCCCTTTCTTTGACGTATTCACATTAAATAAGAGTATAAACGCGATCTGTTGAGAAGCAGCCAGATGCGTTATTTAAGACGTCAAAGAACGAAATCATTCAAGACACATGAGATATTGAACGCTTGCCGAATCTCAATGATAAAATTAGCCCTGTAGTTAAGCGTAAAGGCTGAATATTAAAGTCATTTAAGTTACTGATTAAAGCAAACCGTCTTCCGTACTAATTAACTCATCAGAGTTTTTAATCCTTTTTATATTCCTTGGACGATGAACCATGTCATCTTGATGGACGCTGAAATGTTACTTCTGGTAGACTAGGCAGACAAGATGACCACATGGCCAGTTCATTGATAATGTTAATATGAAATTCTATTTCAGGGGGTCGTTCTATTTCTAATGAACTTTCTAGCGTCGGCTTCTTTTCATTTTCAATTTACACTAAGACAGCCTTGGTTTTTAATGAAATTCGTGTTTTCTTGTCACAAACATCATATTTCTGATACATCTTCACGCTCGTTAATTTTGTTTATCATTGACTTCATGAAATTAGAAAGAAAATTAAACTGATTGTAAACATATTTTAGTATGAAATTGCTTGCAATTTTCTTTCTATATTTTTTCATATCGTCGCATAAAAACTTCATAGCGTACCCTCCTGTCAAAAATACGAATTTGATAATTGAAAACAAACAGTGGTGACATGACTGTCAGGGTTGGTCTTTGAAGATGCTTCATATCTACATTTCTATTTATCCTGATATCGATCATTAAGTTTTGATCTGAATAAAATCAGTGGAAATTGAAATATCTTGAACATTTAAAAGCAAATAAATAACACGATACTGATGACAGCTTTTGTTGTTTGCACTGCGTTTGACGCATTGATCGCTAGTATAAGCGCGCGAGACGTGATTGGACGCTCGCTGTTTCAGTGGGCGGAGCTAACTCGCCTATACGAATCTACGACGTACGGTTTACATGCACTTGTTTTATATTCATCCGTAAGAGAGTGTACATTAGGATTATAATATTTTGAAAAAAAACTTGACGTTTATTATTTCGCTGCTTCTGAATGTGAGAAAATGTCGACAAAATTGTGAAAGTGAATCATAACAGTTGATACTTGGAATACTTTCTATGATTATTGACTTTTCGATGTCAATTATAATTGTAAAAAACTGTGACTGATTGAGTGTGATAAACTTATATACATCATTTAGGTTTCGTTTATTTTATTTATTATACCCTACTCTGGTTTAAACAATCACCTGTCAGCGACTTTTAAGGGATTTACTTTCATTTTCAATCGCGAAGGGAAGATATTGTGTTTTTGGAAATGTATTTAAGCATTTGATACATTGATATAAAAAATAGTCAAAATGGCACGGAGATGTACAAGGGATTCCGAACTCAGTGTAAAAATAACAAAAAATTGCGGATCTCTTTTAATGTGTTTAGTATTAATTAATAGTTTGTTAACTGGAAGTGCGGAACTTGTATACTCAGTTCAGGAAGAGAGTGGTAATGCATTTATTGGAAATGTAGCAGACGACAATGATCTCCGGTCAACCATGACGCAAGATGAGTACTCGAACCTAATCTATAGAATATTATCAACCGGAAATAGCTTTGCTCACTTCTTCAGAGTCGTCAACACAACTGGCGAACTTTACACCACCGAACCAATCGACAGAGATACATTAACTCACTGCTCAAGGTCCCTTGACTGCTTGCTAAGTGTTGATATTGCTGTGCAGTCAACCATTGGAGCATTCTTCAGGAAAATCAACGTACAAGTCAATGTCTTAGATCTTAATGACAATAGTCCAGTTTTTCCTAAAACTAGCGATAAAGTAGTGTTTTTAGAAAATTCAGCTGAAGGGACCTCTCCAGATTCAATTGACGGTGCTGTAGATATAGATGCTGGTAATAATTCAGTTGTTAATTATTACATTGACACCGCTGATGTTCCATTTGATGTCATTCCAGAAAAATACCCTGATGGTAGCGCAATTGTTAAAATTGTTGTCACTGGTAAACTTGATAGAGAAAAGAAAGATTTTTATCAAGTTAGAATTGTAGCTGAAGATGGAGGAACCCCGAAAAGAACTGGACATATTGATGTTGATATAAGTATAGAAGATGTGAATGATAATTCCCCTAAATTTGATCGTCCATTCTATAATGTTACATTAAATGAAGATACCGCCCCATACACCGTGTTCGAGACCATTGTTGCTACAGATGACGATGCTGACAAAAACGGTCAAATTGTTTACAGTATTAGTACAACAGGAAATGAAGACATTACTGAGATGTATGCAATAAATTCCACCACAGGGCAACTTATGGTAATTGGGCAACTAGTCTACATGCCAAACGAACAGACTCGTATTTTTGTAGACGCTTCAGACTTAGGTTTACAGCCGAGGGTCTCTCAGATCGCTGTATTTGTAACCATCGTAGATTCCAGCAACAATCCTCCCGATATTAATGTGAATATCCTGCAAGGGGACGTGAATGCTAGAATTTCTGAATATGCAAATATTGGAGCTCCTGTGGCCCACATTGGTGTTGTAGATGACGACACTGGACGTAATGGTAAGGTTGAGTGTATCGGAATTAGTAATTATTTTGGATTAGAAAGATACGAGGACAAAGAGTATAAAGCTGTTGTGACAAAAACACTGGATAGAGAACTCGTGCAGACACATGAAGTAAAGATTGTATGTAGTGACAGTGGTTCACCTCCGTTAAACTCCAGTGCGACTTTCATAGTCGTTGTTGGCGACGAAAATGACAACCCACCCAGATTCTCACAGGGCACATATTTCGCTAAAGCGGAAGAAAATAACGAAATTGGTGAAGTGGTGACGACTGTCTTGGCCGAAGATATCGATGCGGGAGAAAATGCCAAGATTGAGTATAATATACTTAATTCAGAAGGACATAGTTTCTGGATCGATCCTGTTAAGGGAGAAATTAGAGCCAACTTTAAATTAGATAGAGAAAGTGTCTCACAAATAAAGTTGATTATAAAGGCAGAGGACAAAGGGAAGCCAAAATTATCAGCAACATCTACCGTCATTCTTACTATAAGTGATCAAAACGATAATTATCCCGTTTTCTCCCTGCCTAATTACCAGTTCTATGTCTTAGAAGGTGTACCAAACAATACTACCGTTGATCAATTAACAGCCACTGATAAAGACTATAGAGAGAACGGTACGGTGTCGTTTTCATTTGAAACATTTCCCACATCGAGCTTCCCCTTTGTGCTTTATTCTGATGGGACTATTAAAATGATACGGACCTTAAACCGGGAAGAAAATGATAATTATCAATTCAGTGTTGTAGCCTCGGATCACGGATCGCAGCCACTAAGTAGCTCAGTTACTGTGACTATATCCGTGCTTGATGTCAATGACAATGCACCAGTGTTTGTCTTCCCTGACGCCGATAATAACACAGCAATTATACCTCTGTCGAGTAAGTTGGAGACTGTTGCTATAATGGTTGTTGCCACAGACAGCGACGATGCTGCAAATGGTGACGTCTCTTACACACTTCTTGATCACAATACGACCAGCTTGTTTTACATAGAAAACGAAAACGGCGTCGGAAGTATTAAACTGACTCGATTCCCAGGTTCATCAGAAAAGATGACGTACAACTTAGTAATAAGGGCCGAGGATAATGGGACCCCTAAACAGTCAACAATCACTGCACTGACAGTAATGTTCACAAAAGACAGTGATGATTCGGACAGACAGAATTTTAGAATAGCCATAGCACTGGGATGTGTGACAGTCGTGTTATCCATTGCTATTGTACTAACAATATACCTCATTCGACGTCATGATAGACTAAGAAATAAGTCGCAGAATCAGTATATTGACAAAGCTGATATGGAAATAGTGCCAGATGGGTTTAAGCCCAGGGAAGATTTAGGTAGTGTTTCATCTGACAGTAAAGATAGTTTGAAAAAAGTCAGTTTTTCCACGGGCCATAACTCTAGTATAGAATGCGACTCATCGAGGGACGTGACCCATACACCATTAGTGAACAGTTTTGATTCTATAAAGGTAAGGAATTCCCTTATAATGAAATCACTGTAACAAACTTTACTAACTAACATTACGTTATTTTTGTACAGTCATGTCTAGCTTATGGGTTACTAAACTTATACTAAGATAATTAAGCACATACCGGGTTATATGTCACGTCTCTGACGTCAATTATGATTAAGACCATCAGCTTTTAAAGTCCATTCTATGTTTATACTGACATTCTGTATGCATTATTTATTTTTTTATTTTTTTAAATTAATCATAAGACTTCCACAATATTCTAACCGTTCTCATCGGTCTCAAAGGTGCTCATGATATTGAAAGCTTATTTAACGGTACGATATTTTCTCACTTAATGTACAGTATATTGAATAGATATATACTTTGGACATTGAGCTGCGTGTAGATTCATGAATTGTTAATAGGTGATATTATGGTTCTACTCTTCAGAAATGGAGATGGCAATTTAAATTTCTGACCTGACACCATCTCAAATCAACCATGGTGTTAACTTTTGAACAAATTCTAATTAGTTAAAATATCAGCAAGCTATTGTGTTAACATACATTAAAATGGTAATAAATGGTCCTTTAAATGAACTCTAATCACGAGAAATGGATTGTGTTTCAGTTTTATACATTTACCATGACAAAGTCATGGTACATTTCTAATGTGTTTTAATAATTTTGACAAATGAATGTAATAGGTTGACACATGAACAACATTCGAAGGACAATGTTGTCCGCATTCCTCAATATATTCTAATTTCAATGGCACGGGACGTTTCACACGGACAAGTAATGACACTAATTTTTTAACCGAATTTAAATTAAAATTTAGCGTGACCCATTCGATTCTGTCTTTACAAATCGTTTGTTGTTCACACAGTGCGTACTTGAACTCCTGTATTGTGCGGACGTTCGGTGCAGTGCGACCGCGGTTTAAACATTATGGTCACAGACCTTCAAATTGAAGAGTCACTAATATGATACACGCCACCAAAACAAGGCAAGCTAATTTGTGAAGTGAATCCTATTGGACATTTGATACCATGTTATAAAAGTGAGAAGAATGTCGCTATATTTGTATTGTATTTCAAATTACAAATTTTACGAGGACACTGACTAAACTGTGGCTGACAGTTTGGTACATATGATATGGCATCTGCTGTTTATATGCCACAGTGAGTAATCAGTACCTGTAGGGGTGCGACCGATAGATAGCCGACATATTTGAGAGTCAATTTATCTTGGTATGATCTTCGGGCTTCGGTTATGTGAGTCATTTCTTGCTTTACATCCCTAATAAAACTCACATTTGTAAATTATTACAATATTTGCTCAAATCAACGAGCTAAATTATTTCCATGGAGTCGGAAGCCAAGTTCAATTCACATAACTATCCCGGGATAATAGTCAAATACACTGCTTCAGTTAAGATCAAGTAACTGAACATCCTGATAATATCTTGATTTTAGGGGATAAGGGAGTTCTTATCATATCACGATATAACGCATAGTTTGAGCGCTACTTAGGAGACTCCATATCTGTTAACTTTCGTGAATGTTCGGCTGATGTCGGTAAACTCCGTGTTTTTTCCCGCGCTGATTCTATTTAATTTGGTCTTAGATCGCTTTGATAGCTCTGTGATTCGTTTTAGTTGAAACGGTATTAAGAATATACACAATCAATTGTTGAGCTAATGGCAGGTAATTATCTTTGTGAAATGCGATATTTTATACTCGATCAGAAACGTAATGATCACCAAAATGCTACTCTAACTCAAAGTTAAACACTCATTATACAGAACTTCAACAATACGAATTGTATACAATTGTGTCAAAATATTACAGCTTGTGCCATGTAGCCTTTTATCGGTTGAAATTCAAATATTTAAGTTCCATTTGAAGAAACTTTTCAAATTTAGGGGTCTTCAGGCTTATCGCCTTTCCGTTCACGTGTCATTTTTAACAATTAGCCCCTTTAATTGTTTGTTTGACTTTTCGCCTCTTCAGATTTGGCGGTGTTACATTTAAAGCTTACAGAGAACTTGAGTTAAGACAGCCAACCATTGACGAGCCTACTTCAGATCTAATATAAATATTTATGTTTTATGTGTATTAAGCCTGGATAGAATATTTTCACGCTAAGCTAAATGTTACGGAGCACCCACATTCGTATCTGACTGTTAAGCAAAATTTATGACCAAATTTTGATTTTTTCTGTAAACAAACGGAATTAAATCAGAAATGTTTATTCAATTTAATTAAATTGTCGGAAAAAGTCGCGACATGGCCGCGCGCTAGTAAACTAGACTTGAAACACACACAAAGATGAAAAAAATAGTCGGCATAGCATTCAGAAATAAACAGCGTTGTAACTAATCGAGCATTAATGATAAATTTCGTCAATGACAGTAAGAATTAATCACACATTTTGGCTTTTGTTGTACCAAACCTTGTAATTACTGTTTAATGACTAATTCAAACCCCCTGAAATAGATTTTACACGCTGTTTCTTTTTAAATATTAGAATGTTTAAGCGACATACGATAGGTCCTTTTACTACAATAAAATTGCTAGCGCCAACTTTAAATCTAAAATGTCAAATTTAAAATAAACACCTCAATACCATCAGTTTTTTAACAAGTAGTTGTCACAAGTGTGTTTGCTACTTAATTTGAAGACATGTTTTGTTTTAATGTTTTTTTCGGGTAGTTTAGCTCACGATTTCTTTTCCTATGGTCATTTTGTTGCCATAGCAACACAAGCTGAGAAAAATCCTTTGAACTTTATTTTTATCACGCCATTGAAAGGTCACCAAAATAAACTGGTCATTTGCATAATATGAAAATTATGCATAATATCGAATCAACTATTAAATTGACATTCAAACGTTAATTTTACATTGATGCGATGTTCTCTGGTAAACGTGTCCCGTTTTATTCATCATATACATAATCCTATGGTTGGAATAATCCATTATTTACGATAGATCGACGACGTTAAAGAATCCTTTACGAATTCGCAAACGATTTTACTTATAATGTATTACGAACATATTTTTCGTTGTGAAAGAATTTGTGTTGCTTAATTTACGTTTCCAGATAATTAAAGCCGCTTACTGATCATGTGATTTTGTAAATATACATACATATAAGTGATGACTTATAAAGTTGTCATTATGCACCAATATAAATAGAAAGTAGATCTTTATAAATATTTATAGTGTAGGTCTTACTTAAGATTTCTGCGATGTTAAATAGCCAAATACCTGGGAAACTATTAAACAAAGTCAAGTTCACCTTAATAAAGTTGTTAGGCATATTTTAAACGATGTTTTCACGTAAACCGGACAAATCAGAACTCATTTTATGTAGCCCAACATCCTGGTGAAAGTTTCCAACATTTTGTACGAAAACACAGGATGCCAGCTTTCCTTTCACAGAACAGAACATCTCAGGTACAGACACTTGTTTGTGTGAGAGAATCATAACTTGTCGGCGTGAAATTTACGCAACATTATTTCCCCTAGTGTCCAAAAAATTCTTATAATGACAATGTTGTATCATCAACCTTCATTTAATGTTATCAAGTTTAGAGATCTCATTAAAACGAGCTTTTATGGTGTCAACAATGTCAGCGATGTCCAAGTGACGGTTTCAATGTTTTGTATTTGTAGAATTTTTGCACAATCATGCGAGATTTTATCAGATTTGTGTCTATTTAACAAAAAACAAGAATTGTCAAACATATCCTGTGTGATGTAAATTTGTTGAAGACAAGTACATGTTTTGTATATGTCTCAAATCCTGCGGCCATTTTTCAATTTTTACGTGTCGTAATTACGTTTTCAAGTCTAAAATTAGCTGCGTTCAGGCGCGAAGCTGGTGTTCAAATATGCTTGAGGCGACCCTCGCTTAACAATACATTAATGTAGTAAATAAACAATGCTACATTGAAAATAATTATCTTTGCTGCCATCAGATGTTGGCAATAACCAAATCGAGGTCGTATTTTATTGAAAAGATGGGTGTCTGTTCTCCCTGACCTCTGCTCGAATAGATTTTCAAGCGACATTCGTCGGTTATCAAAACAACGATTTCAGGACTGAAATGATATACTATTTGTTTATATAAATTACCAAAACTATTTCAAATTAAGGTCATTGGAACGTGGATAAATAGATTTATATATTTATTCACAACTTTCGCAAAGAATGAATATCCGAAAAATAAAACGACCGCTTTATAAATATGTTTATGCCTCTAGCGAAATCATTCGGTTCTTAACAATACTAAATAACGTCGTATGTCTTGTAGAAAATACAATATTTTCTTAATAGAACCTGTCACTTAGGTTAAAAGTGACTAAATCCTACTGTTAAAACCCATCAAAGCCGTTCCATACCGGGGTAGAGCAGTTCTAAACGCGCCCTCCAAGTGTTGTTATTTTGGATTTAAATTTAAGAACAAAAACTATGAAATAAATCATTTTTGTTTTATGTAAATGCCACAAAAATACTAATGTTTGCATCGAATAAATAGTATACTTAATATCTTGGTAATAATGTGAGATACGCTATAGTCAATAATACAGGATCCGAACATTGTTAATAAAATTACCATTAAACTGTAGAGCTGTGAGAAACCTCGAGGCTGACACTGTGTTTATGTCTCTGTACGTCTGTATATCACAGCATGGCTTATAATCTTTTAGGTATGTCAGTGCCATAGTTCCAATAAAATTAATACATTTCACACCACGTGGGCGTTGTTAGGTACCCCTTAAAAGCCCCTGTCAACTCTTATGTGGGTCCTATTTTCATACGTAATTTATTTATTCTTTCAATCATGTGTGATATATTAAGTCTGGTGTGTATATGAAATATTGAGAAAGTCATAAAATATGTCCGTGAACATCACGAAACACCAGAGAACTTGTCCTAGCAGATGTAAGACCACAAGATACTCTATAGTAGTAAAATAACAACAATGATCTAATTTTGTCAGAGAAAACTTACGTATACTCGCGGCTAGCTGAGTAATTATTGATACAATTTATGGAAGTTGTAGAATAATAAGGCAGTAAAGTGGTAAATGGTCCGTGGCTTCGTTTGGACTTTAGCAACGTTCCTGACGAGTGTAGCAAATAATTGTTTCTGAAATATAAACGTTTTTTTCTAGTTAGTCATGCATACCATGATAAATAAATGAGTTACGGTTAAATATATGTAGACACATTACACTTGATTTGTATAGACAGAGAGCAGGTACTTCGATCCCTGGAAGTTAGTGCTGATTTCACACGTTCTATTATACACACATTCCAGATGGGTTTAATTATTGCCAATGATTTTTCCTTGTTTAATGTCAGTCCAGATTGTCTTTGATATAAGCGACAATAATTTAGTTACCATGGACGCACTCCGTGTTCCGTTATTTGATGTAAGCAACTCTGACATATTGGAACTTGAGGAACTTTGTCTACACTAATTCACAATGAACGATAATGACTCTTGATATTTGGCAATGGTTTCTTAGACACTAACATTTACATCAAAGAATGTTTGATAAATAACGCGGCAATAAAAGAGTCTCCGAGTCGTTATTCGCTATAATCAATCCCGCTTATGTGTTGCACACAATAACCCGGCGTCTTTTAACTTGTATTCCTAAAAAAATCTCATTTATATGATAAATGATAAATATATATCTTTCACTTCGGATATTTTTTTGTATTTCTTTTTTCATTATATTTCTCATTTCCATCCACCAGCAAAGAAAACAGTCCCGTTGAGAGAGATATGATAAATTAGATGCTCTATAACAGACTGAAACCTTGTTTGTGGAGTCTGCCTCCCTAAAATGTTTTATTGTCTATTATAATTTATTGGTAGTATTGACCCCGTTTTTTCTCCTCACAGAGCATCAACTGTAGACATTGTTCACGTGACCATGTCTTGTCAGTTCTAAGCCCCCAGAGTGCTATGTTAATGTTTTCACTACCACACCAGCATGTACCTTCTTGTACATAATTTCCGCTTGCTATAATGGAGTCCGGAGTCGAGCGATGGTACCGTTGGTTAATGTACTTAACTTTATGATCTTCCTGTCAGATCTCTATCATCTTTAGACTCTTTAATAATGAAGGTTATTATATAACGGACATTAAGTCCTAATAGTGCTGAACCAATGTAATGGATCAGCTAAACTTCATTGAGGTAAATTAAACCAACCTTTACTGAAATTACAAGAATATGTCCTGTTTTGTGGACTATCTTCATGTAACATGGACTTTTTATCAATATTCTTGGTATTCTCAAAAGCTGCGAAAATAACCCCGCAATTCGTCAATGGAATTATTGGCCCAAACCATGCTAAATGTACCTCGTATAAAAATGTATCTGCCACTCTATCATTCTTTTCACTAATGTTTTGAGAAATAAGAAAATGCGAGCCCATCAAGTCTGTTTTTGTGGATATTTTTCTCTACATTTAGCTTTTCTCTATCACAGCGCGACTTGAACAATGGCCTGCTCTCTTGTTGCAAATATTTCTTGCAAGATATAAATTTCAAGCAGATAAAATAGTCTTAATCGTATGCAATCCAAACATGTTGACATCTGTTCCAGATAAATAAGACAGTAATGCAACTTGGCAATTCTTGTTGACGTCTAATTTGTTGCGTCCATGATGGCAAAACATATTCGAATGACATGACAAGATATGGTATACATGTATCTGAAAACCGGCCGTAACATCTCCAAATTAATGATCATTATCGATATAATTAAAAACTAGTTATTGGTTATCTTTTAACATCCAATAACCGATGACAGGCGGACATATTGGGAAGCGCTTTTCATCAATTTGTCGCAATTTGGGATAATTTTACGCACCCAGATGCGGGGATTTGGCTAATGCACACAAATTCGCGTAAATGCCCTTAAATTACATTTGTACACTCGCGTAATGTTCCAAAAATGCGAATAAAGCCGTATAAATGTCTTAATAGAGCTTAGGAAATGGACGTGATAACGACTGAAGCCACAATTATAGACGTAAATCACGGCTTTGTTCGCTGTAGGCGCACACATCTTGTTACTGCTCGTCTTGCTATCTTCGAGTCGGCAGACCGCCGTACTTCAATCTAATTGGAACCGTTAATATCAATACATTCACAACCATATCGTCCGAAGTAATCCGAACCACTTCAAGATTGAAGAACGAAATCGAAATACCAGCAAGTTATCATACAGAGGTATTAACAAACGTTGAGATATCAAACCCTTAACAGCCAAGATAAGCGAATAATGTAATAGCACAAATATGGGGCTACAGTCTAACATTACAAACAAGGTGATTTCCATTTAACTCCAGCCTGTTTTAATACTCCAACATGTCAACGGATGAGTATTTTATTTTAGATAACAAGCCAAACGAAACCATTAGTTCCCGTATGAAGAGCAAAGTAAATAAATTCATCGAGCTACAGTAGCCAAATACAAGGAAAGTTGATTTAAAATTCGTCGTCTTTTTTGAAATAGCATGTCGTGTTGTCAGCTATCTATATCATTAATATCACTTCAATCATCCAATTTCTATGTTTTTTAACAAGATAATGATGTTCAGATTGGAGATATAGGCTTGTTTAATCGATGTTACAGGTGGTCTGTATGGATACAAACAAATGCGTAGAGACGGGTTTTACATTGAAATTTTGACTTTTTGCTGAACATTTTCTCTGTTACAGTACAACCTTTCTAACAGGAACTTGTTTGGACTGACAAAAATGTCCGGTTAAGAGAGGTTGTCTGATCAGAAAGGTTTCTGATTACTAAGTTTTATTTAATATTTAATACATACATGTAGTAAAAACTATATGACCAGCTGACGTGTTCGGTGTAGAGAGAATTCCGGATCAGAAACGATTAGGATTAGGAAGGTTTGACTGTATTCTTATCTCGATATAAAGATCAACTTTGGGACCAAAACATTGCCCAGAACACTGGACTGGTCTCATGGTATCACGTTGTACTATAGTGAAAAAAAACAGTAAACTTCCTGAAAAAAAACGGAACCTTCCGGACTGAGCCAAAACGGTCCGGTTTTCTGAGGAATTTCGATACATTCCGAAAAGATATTGAACTTGAAAAATCGTCCGATTCTCTGGGAATTCCGGGTTTCGGGGAGTCCGATTTGCGGGGGTTTTACTGTATTACAAATAGGTCATGAGTATGAGATGGTCTCATACTGGTGTGGTCGCTGAAAGCGGGTTTACTGTACTGTATAGATCAAAGATCTAACCTCTAAATGTTCTTATCTCATGTTGATAATACTTTACTCCTACATCATTTATTTTACGCCTATTTTAATGGACTTTGTAATCAAGAAATAATTATACCTTGCAGAAAATCATATCTGTGGTGCTTAAGTACCACGTAGCGTGTTTTTGATAAAAGTTGTTTTAGTCAAAATCTTGCATCGATCTTCTACAGAATAGAACAGAACTGGGCACACTTTGATAAAAATAAAGAAAACTTAGATTTACAAACGTACGACTAATATGTAGCAATGTTTTTGTCGTACACTTATTAAAAAAAACATGAAGAACCTATTATCACAGAAACCTGTTACTTTCGAACTTTACTGTATCTGTGAGAGTTTTGAGTGCAACTGATCTGAAAGATTCTTTTCAACAATTTACAATCAACATCATTTCATTCTCATAAAATTAGAACTGTACTTCTCAGCCACTTAAAATGTATCAGACATAAGTTATGTTTCTGTCAAAATTAGTTCATGTACGCATTAACACATGTGTCTGTGGGTTAGACCTTTTTTAAGTTTCTGCCATTTTAATTAATGGCGTATTTGAGAGAAACAAATTAATTATCATGTAGCTACGTCCAAGTTTATCCTATTCATGTTTTAGTAGAGTCTAACCCGAATTAAAGACCACGTGTGAACAGAGACCACGTGGTTTAACAGTAAAACCTCAACATTTAGACCATCCCTGATACCAAAGAAAAGCTGGTCGTACTATATCGGTGGTTTCCCTAATTAATTATATAAAACTTTACGTTATGAATCGTTCTTCGATCAGAACACAAAACGCAAATTTTTACCATTTGATTTAAAAATCCACCGCCTCGAGTTTTTTTCTATTTGATCCATAAATTTGAAATAGATGTCATTCAAATACGACTATTTATTAATTTGCGGTCTAGCACAAAGCAAACTGTTTGTGAAAAGATTATTGTATTAAAATATACAAGTCGGGGTTTTATTGTCACTTAGGAAATTGAATACGGGAATACCATACGGGTTATTCGTTTACTTGGCTAGATGATTTAGGTAAATAATTGAGTTATATTTTATAATAGACAAGGTTATTCGGATTAAAGTTACCTAATGTTCTGTAATTGACATTTGACTATGTCATTTCTCCGCTGAATACCATCATGTTTGTAATTAAAAAGTAAATCGAATCCTCGAAACTTTTACGTATCTTGGTAAGATGTGTCTCCGTGTTTTGAATGACTCAATCGTACGTATAAATCACCTCGTACATTAAGGATTCGTGTCTCCCTTGACGGATGGGGTAATTATTGTAGAAAATACAACAGATAACGAATACTTCTGAGTTTTATGTAAACTGTCCCAATGCATCCTCACTCAAAATCGAACTTAATTTATGTATGTCATTAAAAAACTGTTAATGATTATACTGTAAATCGTATAACATGTATACGCGGAGTGGAGGGTTATGAACTGTGTCTGGTGTAAACGTTTGAAGTCGTCTTGTGTCACATAAACTAGCCATCACCATTTTCGTTTCCGTGAATTTTCATTCGACTGTTTCTTGAAAAAAAAAATCGAAATCGTAAGATATTAAATACATTCATGAATAACTTCTTCATTCTCGAAGTCTCATGGGAAATATAAAATTGATAGCTGTGTATGCCTACAGTCGGTTTTCCCGGAAAGAAAATTGAAAAAAGAATGTATTTAGTCTCTACGTTATAAAATTATTTTATTACTCACGGTAATTTATACGCTAAATGAATCCTGAACAATGTTCATGTGTATTTTATTTATTTATATATATTTTTTTAATAAAAGATTATTCTCGTTTCAGAATCCTATGATCGAAAATCGGCGAGCCCACAACTACACACCTACGTCATCACATTACTCGACGGGGCCCCCAGACGGGGACTTACAGCGGCTAGATCCAGCCAGAGTTCTTCAAATCCATAGGTCAATAGTCCAGTCACGTGATCCCTCGTGGACCAATCACAGAGACGTTCACACAGTAAGTATAATATTGTGATGTGTTTGTAGTTTTTTGGACGGGGGAGGTTCGATCCACAGCTGGTTTTAACGGAAGTGTCTGTCGGTTAAGGGTGACATGTGTCCTTATTGCTTTTACCCTTATACGTGTGTGTATAAATTATATTCTAAAGTTCTGCCAAAATCACTTACTCAGCGCTTTGTAACGAAATACTAACAATAATATTCATAGATAGAAAATGTATATCAATAACCTCAAGTTCGCCCATATAAATATTATAGGTCAAATATAATTAAAAAAGAAATACTGGTTTGAGCTGCTAGTATATAATAATTTATCTACTCAAACATTTCATTCGATTCCGCGATGAAACGAACTACCTTTTTGTACCTAGATTCAAATCCTTAATTGTTTCCTCTCGTGAAATCATGAGAACGAAATCTAAAACATCAGGTGCCTGTGAGTACAGTAGAAAAAAAAATTGAATTCCGCATGTGAATTTCAATACACATTTTCAAGTGGTTCACTGCATCAAACAAAAATTCGCTAACAAACCAGGCGTTTTATGTAAGTGCAATTCTCATATCTTGGTATAATGTTCAACACTTAACCATGCCAGGATTTCACCGTTTTCACCTAAATCATACTACAGTTATAAGTGAGTTTATGTCATAGACCTAAGTATGCTACAAAAATAGTCTTTTGAAACAAATTACGATATCAGGCCTTCTTAAGTATGTAGATAATTATCATCCATTTTAATATCATATGATAGCTCGTCTGTAACCACGTAGACAGGTTGTTTGAGTAAAAAAACACGCAGTTGCTCTTATCCAAGCCTATCTAATTAAATTACATAACAATAAAGGGCGTTAGATTATGATCATAAATAAATAACGTGACACTGTGTAGAAAGAAAGGCAGAATTGTTTCAATTTAATGTAACGTAAACAAATTTCACACAGCAAACGAATGAAGTATTATACGTTATATATAGCGCTGCATATAATTATTAATAATAAGTAAATTATGGTTAGAACATATCAATTAAAACATTACTTCATCATACGCGTGAGTGAAATGTCTAATTCTGTTCAGATCTCGTCAAATAGTTTTCAGTTAATCTGGGCAATTAACAATATCAGCTAATAAACTTAAATGAGAAAAAGATGCAACTTAGACGTCTGTCTTTATTCACTATTTGGAATATAATTTATAGGACATCACGCAACATGTTTTGCTGAAATTTTAATTTTTGAAACTCACGTCACGTCGTACCTTTAGGCATACGTATTTATTGTAGCGATGACAGAACATATTGTTTTAAATGAAAGCACAATAATTCACCTATCAGATCGATTGTAATCAGCGATCCATTATTATTTGAACAGAATACAACGCCAGGTAATAAAACTGTCGGTAGCGACGTTACATCTCTTTAAGGTCATAAAACTTGTAAAACTATCAACGTGATAAAGATTTAGAAATTTTAATTGGGTTGATAAATAGAAAAATTGAACGTGAAGTCTGTTATGGCGACATTTGTACTCACTGAGACGAATATCTAAAACAAAACAAGACGACAGAAGGAAACTATTATCCGAACTCTTGACTTATCCGAAATTATGCAATTATCGGCAACATTCAAGAGGCTCTCTCGTAATATTACGAATTATATTGACACAGATTAATCAATTCTCATACATTGCGTGTTTGATATTATCATCTTTGACAAGTTTTGTCCTTTTATGACTATGCAATGACTAAAAGCTTTTTTGTCATCGATTGTGATGTAAATTGTGCGAGTTAACACGAATGATAATGAGGAAGAGTTGACAATAAAGATAAACAGAGCCATATGTCGCTATCATTCTATATCTCACCTTGATTAGATCATAAATACATGTATTTTATTGATATAATATCGAAAGAGGAAACAAACGGCGTCACACGCACATATTATAATAGAAAACGCCTGTTTATAAATTATTGACGGTGATTCTTTTATGTTTATCATATAATAACGTTTTTTTTGTGTCGGTCACAATCAGCCTGAATGATGAACTGTTTGTTAGGTGTAAGGACAAAGTCACGAGACAGATGTTTGTCTCGTGGAAGCATTTTATCAATATTATGAACTTTTTCGAGAAATTAAAGAAACCTAAATATTTGCTCCAAGCAAGTTGAAGATCTCTATTACTAATTACAAGTCTTGACTCTTGTATTACTCCACTCCTTTCATTGTTAAAATCTCTAATTTACTTGCCTGAGGTGTGTAACATCAGAATCAGTTGGGCCTTTCATAGAAATATTTGGATGAACTTTGGGTTGGTTTTCCGCTGAATAAACAAGTAAAACCATGGAAGAAAACACTTTCAGCGATCTTCACAAAGTAAACTTCTTTGTCAACGTTTGATACATTTTGTATATTTTGTTACATGAAGATGTTCATTCTTCAATAAAAGGATTGGTTAGCGAAGCCACGTGCAATATGTTAAAGTGCAATTCAATGAAATTCAGAAATATCGCTGTATATTCTCTGAAACGGCAACAAATAAAATGAAATTATGTTGTAAACAATTGCTTTTGTGTCTTTTCGTCATGTTGTGTCCTTATCAATCGTCAACGTGGTTTTAAAAGGAACAAAACGTCTTGGCAAAAAAGCTATAATCGACTTCGTTAGTTAGCGTCTTTTGATATGAATTTTCCATCGCTAAAACTGTCGGATTAGATTTTTTATAGAAACATTACCGCGTCATACTGGACTATAAAATCCAGGACAAGGGTCAGTATAATTTTGTCATCTAAGAGCGAAGTCTTCCGCATAAATACTCGTCCCTTAGATGGACACGGGTTTAATGAGTCGTTCCTTCAATCGTAAATGACAGGTTTCGGTTAAATTAGCGGGCTGGATTCGTTTGATTTTGGGGTCTGCCACAGTTGACGTATCGCTTTCCAACGACAATTTTTATGCCAACGTTGATTTCTCGGAGGAATAGAGCATGTTGCTATTTTTCACCACAGCAATCAAACAGAATCCATACCATGACTTCGGGATTTTGTCAAAATTTGCACCCATCGTTTGTGATATTGTGTGAAAGTTCGATTTGTAAAGTGCTGCAGCTCTCTATAATTTATAACTCATTTTCTTAATGACCGCGACTTGATAATTTCAGTGTTTGAAATATCTTCAGTTTTCGCGATATGCGCGCCATTATCGCAAATTTCTTGTTTTTAATGATCTCCAAAGTATAGTTTGTTGACAATTATTAATGCCGGGGTAGGTACATATGTTGGCTTTCGTTATCATGCAGTGTTCATAAATGTGGTCCTAAAAGTTTACTCTTGAAGTCTTTCAGTTTTATTAGTAAAACTTAATGAAAGTACACGACATTGTATTAAACAAAATAGAACGCAGACAATATTTTAATATTCGTATTTCATGTTTTGGGTTTGTGTAAGAACCATTTTATTGAGTTTAGAATGACTTAATGTCCATGTTAGCTGCCGTAATAAAACATAGGAATGATATACGCATCAAGAACAAATAGCACGAATTCATTTAGTACGTTTAATAATATATCCTTTCATGGCCTATTTCAAGTTCTTACGTCCCAAACTGTGTAAGCACGTTTAGAAACTAGACATTATACGTATTCGTAGTTTTCAGAAATTAATTATTTTATTTATTGCACGCTATCGTAATATCTGTATTATAACTTGGTTCAAAATTTATCATTTGAAGTAGAGGCCACTTAGGCTAAGCTAATTTTTACGTCTGTTTCCCGATTCTTATTGAAATAAATGATTAGTCACATATGTCTTACACTTATTAATCTAGGGTAGTACGCCGGGAACCAGGCTAATCAATCTTTAAACATGACTTAATCATCACTTTTCTTTCACAATAGAAGTATTTAAATCAAACTTTTTTATAACTGATTTGAGCTTTGAATTGTTGATTTTACTTAATTGAAAGCTAACCCCGTGAGTCATTGATTTGTATGGTGTACAAGATATATTTTATGGGTGAAGAATAAAAACACATACTACATTTAGCCTGGCCTTACGACTTAATTATTTCGTACAAATGAATGGTTATGATAAATGATAGTAGAGACGTTTTGTTACAAATACATGTTATACGATACTGTTCATATGTGGCATGTTTAAAATGATTCATTATTGTATAACCAACATTAGTCAGTTAAAAACTCAGTAAAATGGAAGTACACTATTCATCTTCAACATCTAGAAAGGACGTATCCACTTCGAATTGATGAATGATATCCACGAGATCAATCATTGCATCTTTCCTCTACTTTTTATTCTTTTGCTTAAAGTGAGGTTTTCATTTTTCAATTTCATGGTCACGTGGTTTTGTAAGAGCTCGTTTTTACGCGTCTGTGTCGCTGCACGTAGAAAAGATGAACTTACGTTAGTAATAGAATTCAAATTGTCAGTCGATATAACAATACCCGAGGAGAAATATCGACTGATGAGAAAAACAAGATTTAAATGGAAAAACTTGAAATCTTATTATTAGGAACTGCCCCATCTTCGTCTTGTTTGATTATTTTAGATCCGGGCGTTTGATAAATGTACCTAAATATACAGACGACATTTACGATAGATTGTTCACGTGTCATTCGGACATGTTCTGACCTAATCGTATAATTTAAACTGGTTAAAGATGATCAGATTATGTGGACATTTTTACTTGGATGGTTAAACATTTTGTAAAGAAGAACAAATCACTAAATTATTTAATTTCTTACTTCTAAGTTATGAAGTATTTTACCGCGGTCCAGTTTCACACGCTGGTATTTGATCGACGTTTTAAAGTTTTATGCAGTGTAAAACACCAATAATCATGTTACTGATAAAATGTATTTTGATGTTAAAACTTCAAGATATTCTAGTGATAGCAGAAATGAACGAAAACGAGTTTAACCATATATATGTAGTGTAGTTGTTTCCCGACAATATTACCCGGTATATTGCAAGTCTTCCGTAAAAAGAATTTTCTTGATATCCCTTATATTGTGAAAAAAAAACGCAAACAAAACTATACACACGACTAATTTTTTCCTATTAAATACCTTATATTGATCTGGCGTTCAGTAAAACAATTTTACACAATGCGTAATGAACGTAAAATTATCTATATTTAATTCACAATTTATTAATTTATGCATCATTGAGTTAATCATATAAAGAAATCGATATTTACCACCATTATGACGTATCTATAATATACATGTATTATTAATTTATATATACAATTATTCGTATACAAGTCATTACTAAAGTATAGTTCAACACTTATAAAATTAGTTATTCAGAAAGTACAAATATTGATGATATTATTTACAGTAAAGTATTGATAAGTTGGCACATATTAGAGCTACATATTATATTTTAAAAAATCACTGTCGTTTGTGTTTTTATTTCTTGCCAAAGTTTTCACGCTTATTTACCTACCGACATTCATATACTCAACCACACAATATATTTATACATTCCTTTGTTTTATTATACCATTCTTTTGGCGTTCGTTCTGTCAAACAAATTAGATACAGTAAAACTTCACTCAGCGACCATCGGAGTAAAAAGACAACCTCTTTATTAAACTGCTTTTTTCAGTTGGACTGTCATGCAATGTTTGCTCGAATTTTTCAACTTTTTAATAATACCACATGAAAACGTATTATTTTGGTGCGGACGAATATGTTCAAAATATCGAGTTTTTTTTCTGCATTTTAAGTAATATGATAAGCTTCAGATAATGTTTTCAATAATGATAAGTTCATTTAAAACACACTATCAAGAATGTCTAATTATGAAGTTATTGACAATTATTTTGGCAACAAGTAATTGAACTTTATGTCCCTATTTTTGATGATTCCGTATTTTGTGTTGTTGAGTATATGTAAAGTCCTTAGTCTGAGGTTTAAACTAAGTTAAGAGACCAGTCTAGGAATACAGCATTTTCATTGGTCAATTCCGAGCTCAAATTTTGAATCAACCAATCATATGACTTTAAAGTTTGGTTTTATAATTATGTCTCAGAATACAATATTTTCATTGGATAAGTAAAAAACCGAGCTTAAGAAGCAACCAATCAATGGCTTTAGTTTGGCTTATGTTTTTAGTCTGGTCTCCGAGCTTTGTTTTATAACCTCCCGGCTTTATTTACCGTGTATCGCTTTGCTTATTAAACTCATGTGTTTGTTGTTTGTTTTGTTTGTTAGTCACCCTTAACCAAAGACCTTCTGTGCCAACAAGAGGACAATGGGTCCGAATCCTCAGCCGAGACAGCAACCTATGACAGCGGACGTGGTGGTAGCGAGTCCGATATCCAGACATCTTTATCGCAATCACATGATCACGGTATGTCACATGACTAAGAAATGATCACATGACAGTATATGTTGGTCACATGACGAAAATGAACATATATAAACAAACCAAACCCTAGATTAAGATGCTTTAGTACCGGTCTTTTGTAAATTTATCTAAACTAGTAATATATGAAACAATATCGGTAAAGTAAAGACTTTAAAATACTAACATAACGATTTACCAGTTTTATAACAACGTAACATTCAAAATAGTAACTAACTGTCCATTCTATAAATTGTCTTACATTTCAAAAACGTTTTCCGTTCTTTTTCCAGATCACCCAAAGACAGTGACATTTGCTAATAAACCCGTTTTACATCATTTTACAAATGGAAATCAATGGAGGGATGCAACTGAATTTACAAATTATGACAAAACTCCTCCACACAGTCCACGAAGTCATGAAGTCTCTCAACCTATTCCTAACAATAAAAAAGTTACAATTCCTTCAAGGGAGAAACACAAATCACTATCATCTTCTAGTCATCCGGGCTCTTCCAAAACCGGAAATAAACTTCCAACCATTACTGACGTATCCAATCATATGACGTCATATGATGATGACGACGATACTACAACTTCCGGTAGCTATACCATAGACAACGATAATGATTGGATAAACGAAAATCGGCCTCCTTCTCGATCTTACTTCCTGTCTCACAACGAGGCTTACTGTTGAAGAGTCTGTGATAAAAAAGGTAAGCTAACAGAAATCAAAACGAACTGATTCTGAAACTGAAATTTCAGTCTCAGATTCCAGTCTTGTGATTGGTCAATTTTCAAAATGATTCGGGAAACAACCAATGAGAATCTTCTCTGTGCATACTGGTCCTCAATACAAGCTTTAATTGTCGTTACCATGCCATTCTCATCCATCGTTATTTCTGTGTGATAGAATGACTAATTAATTCAATTAAATTCCAGAAAACATATCACTGCCTCGCGTGTGAATTGTCATTAGGAGAATATCATCTTTTTCAAACTGACGTCCGTTGTAGTCGGTTTAAGTTCCGCTCATTAAACCATTGACTTTAAATAAATTGACAGTGCATGTAATTGCCTATTTTTCATATGATCTCGCAAAATATGAAATCGATCCATCAATCAATCGACACATCAATGATTAATATTATGCATATTTTACCGGAAACGGTATTTAGCAAGGTCAATTTCACAGAATCAGACTTAATAAATAGTTCAATAATCATCTATACATGGAACACTCGTTCGAGAATTTATTTCTGTCTGTAATGATAACGTGATGATACATTTAACAGAAGCAAATTTGTTATTAATTAATTTTCGCACGTGATCATGAACTATGTTTTAATTATTTTTTATTTCTATCATTGCAGGAGTTTATCGAAATTTACGTCATACAAATATACAACCTACATGTTTTAACTGGATGTCAGAAATTTAGAAGACGACAATGACTAATGGTGAAATTGTTACTCTGGTCTGACAATCACGTGATCTCATTCCACACATTAAAAGAATCCTTACTATAATCATCCATCTATCCAGACGTCTTAGAAGTCGAATTAACTGTTACCTCGACATAAACACTGTCTCATCGCTTCAGCTTGTAAATTTGCTGCCGTATAATCTAGTTCTGAAATTATCGATTTTTTGCTTTTCGCAATCGGCTTTTGAGGCAAAAAATCTTGGTTATCGAATTATGAAATTATTGTCAGTAAAAGGCAAGTTTATATTCTAACACGGATTTATAAATACAGTCATACATGCGTATTGATATGAAGACCACTTCCGGGATCGTTTATCTAATGATGAAGTGAAAATGTTGAAACCCTGTAAGACAATATGAGTGGACTATATAATAAAGTACGTCTTAAAATTAAGATGTTCCCTACGTGTGATTGTTTAAAAAATGTAGACAATACTTTTCATTCCAAGTAAATTGTTATTTACGATATTAAAAGTAAATAAATTTATATTAAAGGATGAATTGTGGACATGTGTTTATATTACTACATGTTATGATATTGTTTAAAGTTATTCAAATGTTAGTATAATGCGTGCTTACAAGATAAACATAAGATATTTATATTGGCTGTTACATATTTTTTCATGAACATTTTGATTACATTTATGTAAATTGTTGTTTAGCTTTTGTAAAAGGTCTTATTTTTTCGGTCAGTCCTGTAAAATTTTATGTGCAATAATTTCAATACTGTTCAATTCGTTGGCATTTAATCATTTTTGTTTGTAATTGGAGACAACTCCCACTTCACGTATCATATTATCATAAATTACTTCCCTCTAGTTGTATGATTAAAAATCATAATTAATTTTAATAAAGTTATTCTTATTGCTTTGTTTTTGGAGAAATATGAAGAAACACCTTCATTAAAATTAAATTTGAATAAATTAATGTATTCGTAATCATTAGATTTGAATATCCATAAAGCGTCAGAAATTTTTTCGTTAATCTGGGTGTCTCAGACGCTTAGTTTATACAATTGAATCATAAGTTATTTATTACTTATACTTCATAGAAAAGGTGTTTGAAAAATATTTTTATTTCTTTGTGATAATGTACGATGGACACATTAATACCCTATACGTTTGTATACCCCCATTTTTTGCTATAAACCATTTTTTATGAAATATTGCATAATGTTTTGTTGCTATGTATTATATGACTTGTAATCATGTTATATTCTAAATTACTATTTTGTTATAAAAGTGTGTATAGAGACAGCATCATGGTGCTATTAAGTATATAAAATATTGATAAAAATATGAAATAAAAAATTCAAATAAAAATTATTTCTTTTATTTATCGCAAATAAGGGTGGCATTTTTATAAATCACGTGTGCTGTCAGTACACAAGAGGTTTCGTAACTTGCATTTTTCCAGAGATGAAGGTCAAAGCACTTCAAAATCCAAAGTACAAAACATTTAGGTACGAATCGTTCCTCCAAAGTACGAATGGTAAAATTATTTTAAAAAATGACAAGAAAAGGGACAAGGAACCGTAAATATGATATTTTTTTCTAACCTGGACAGTAGTAGTACACTAGATTCAAACATAAGCGGACATATTGTAATGCTGTCATTTGGGAAGGGGCTACAACCGAGGTACTGCGTATGTACTTCACACGTTGCATGTTAAAACATCGGGGGGGGGGGGGGAGTGTTGTCTGTATCCTGCATTATCCTAAGCCAACCTCGCACCCATGTAGGCATCACACACACACACACACACGCACACACACGCACACATTTCACCAATCTCTATCCAGAGTTGTCTTTCTTTATCTATCATCTGTATGTGAGCCATAAAGAACGACAACTCTGGATAGAGGACAAATGCAAGTACGCACATTTATATCATTATGTATAACGATTGGGAAGGAAGTGATCGAAACAGTTCAAAAGTATAAAAACTTACGAACATGTACATACATAATTATCTTAAATAACGGCACATGGTATCCGCATGCAAACAGACCGCAAATAAATGATATCTGTAAGAAAATAACTCGTAAATGCACATTTGTACATCGTAGATTGCTGTGTCTTACACTGAAAGGACTTGACTGAACTTGTACCGGCTGCTTACATATCAATCATTGTTTGTGGTCCAAGAAAGACTTAAACTGCATGGAATAAATATTTCATCCAGGTTATTAATCAAGACAAGACAAATCATGTAAAAGAAATGTAAGACTATTGTTATTACACATGGTGCATCACTAATCTACCTTTAATAATATTTTGTAACATTTGATGAGCACATGGGATGAGCACAATCATGGTGTGTACCTACCAATAACTAACAACACTTTTTCAATACATTGTACGATGTGGTAATGGCAGGAACATTCTAATAATCTTTCAGTTTGGAACTATTCGAGATACGCCTGCAGTGGAAGAGACATAAATTTAATCCAAGATCAGAACGGTGTTTATTCCATATACTAGTAGTAATTCTGTTTGATAGAGTTAGCTATGTTCTCATGTGAAGAGTATTAACAAAATTAGATAAACATGCACGTACGTATGAGTTTATAGAGGTTTATCAATTATTCATCACACAAATGCACTCGTGACACTCTAAAAACTCCAGGATGTGAACGAAACTTACACAAAATTAGGCTTAAAGGCCCATTAGCTTTTTGAATTTGATTATACAGAACAATATATAAAATGATAATTGAATTATGAGAAATATCTTTATTTGCTCTTAAACAATATTTACATTAAACTTTTCTTAGCCACATATCGCCTAGTAAACATGTTGTCAGAATCTTTTTCTTATTTTTGCAATATTTTGTACTACATTACTATAATTATGTACTTTGTTATTAAAAACGATAAGTTCGGATTGTTTTTATCGCTAGTAAAAGTCAGTTTCACTGATAAGACATCCTTCTAGGTAAAATAAGACCTACTTTAATTTTATTTTAACATTCAAGAAGCTAATGGGACTTTAAGTCCTCATTATCAGCATATTGTTCATTGAATCACTAGAAATTTGTCAATAAAGGAAACCTGAGTATTTTAAAGGAATGTCAAAAAGAGCTTAGATTCCCCGGTAAAAACTCGCTTCGGATACAAACGGTATCCGTAAAAAATACATTAAAAAAGACCCGGATATGCATATCCTTGATTTACACAAAAACATGTTGTGTCTGTTTGAACTTAACAATGAACGGATAAAATCGTATTTATAATGTAACGTTAAAGCTTTGTTGAATGAAACAAAACGTTTTATTGTGATATCGGGTCATTTCGTTCATTTTTTCCGTTTCATGTCGTGATACAAGTCAAGGGAGGTAACTTGTAATATTTATTTACACGAACAACTCGCCTGCGTCCCTTGTTTTGATCATAAATGCGGAACTCATTCAAAAGTTCGATTTATGTCTGCATCAAAAGTATAACATAACATATCGAATAGTTAAATCTAAGCAAAGAAGCATACATTGAAAGATGCAGTCACATCATGTCGTCTTGTTTCGAATTTATGATGCCCGTTTGTTTGTTAAAATATATATAAGTGTGAGTTATTACCTAACGAAGTAAAGTTAATACTAGCTGTATGCATGTATCACTGAAATAAATCAAAATGACAGATACATTATTAAGTATGTTCACTTTAATGTGCATATCTACTGCAAGTAAAGCATAAAGATGAACAGTGTTTGTGTCTGTCACAGGATTATGGATAATACATTTTACCGAAACATAAACAGGGCACAGTTTAATTTAAACAGTAATATTTATCACAATATGTCTAAAATATTGCGCTTTGTCTTTGACGTAGAAGTGTATTCAATCATTGTTTTAGTATTCTAAACTTACCGAACTTACAACCTTTGACCATAAAACAATCTGAGGAATAAATCCGTGCAATTGTTTCCTCTGCTCATGCGTAGAATATTTATTTGACTCCGCTTTGATATAGATGCAATATATGTCTATAATATATCATAACAATATTGTCTTGTTAGAATTAATAATTGATGTAACTGAAAGCGAATTACACACACGTGAACATATTTGTGATCATTGTGACAGAGAGACAGAATGTAGACTTTTAATTCAGAATGCTGTGTTATCGTAACTTTCATCATCATTAGATTTAACTTTCTCCAAGGTTCCAATTGAATGATAATGGTCTGAAGTTGACGACGACAATCGATCTGCCCGCTTCTGTTCTGGAGACGCTTGTCGATGTTCCTGCATCAGCTGTCCCTGTTTGTGCTGTTCTGGAGCATTATCCATTGCCATACCATCAGCGATATAGTACACACTATCATCACCGCCTCTCTCAGCTTCAACAATATCATGTAACTGAACGTTTTCTCTCCTTTTGCGGTTCTGTCTGCTCTGTTTGCGGCTTAAGTGCTTGCACACAACCCATAAGATAATGAGAGCGACCAAAGCGCAACCGGCGGCAATTCCACCAATCTTAGCACCGTCCACTAGATCATGAAGGAAAGCAGGACTGTAGTACGCTCCGTCAACATTCACGCCTATCTTTATCACCCCAGTGCTGTTCACACCTTTATCTACGATACAATAATAAATTCCAAAATCAGGATCATCTAAACGATCTATTCTCAGTGAGAAACCATTATCTGTTATGATGATATGTTTGTCTTTCACCGGGTTTTGTGTTTCCCGGACTTCACCCGACGGTAATATCCATGCTTGGACGGACTGAATAGTTCCCTCTTTGTTGAATTTGGCGCAATCTAAATGCACACTCTCAAAATATTCAATATTCTGTTTCCAGTTATCATTGTCCGCGGTAGCAAGTGAGAACCAACACACCAACAGTATCGTAGCTAATCTGAACAACATTATTTTTTGTGTCGTGGGTGATCGTATTTTTCTTCTCTTTCACTTTTCTTCACTTCATCGGCAGCTTCTGAAATGAAACAAATTTTACAAAAACGTGTTTCTTAAATAGTACATGGCAACAATGCAGGAAATTAACATACAAAGTCAAACCTGAATTTACGACCACCTTCTTAATAGGGACCATTTGTCACTTATACTGTGACAACAGTCACTCTTTAGTATACATTTACTACGTGTAGTAATTGGATAGATAAAGAAGATCAGATGCATGTCTCAGAATTAGCATTTATTAGAAGATTTGAATGTTGCTATATACGGACAGAATCATACAAGCTCTCATACATTCTATGAGATGGAGTAACGTTTGAGGCGTGGTATATTGATTCAAACAGATCTCAAAATAGAAAGGAATGTACAAAGTCGAAAATACTTGTTAATGACATTAAGCATTGAACTTACCTAAGTTTCATATAACGTCCAATTTGTCAGAAGTCCACAGAATATTCTTGCACAAATACATGTAAAATAAGACGAGACGAAGAAAAGACTACGGCACGTGAGAAAATAAATGTAAAATGTATAAATTCGGCTTTTGTTGTACAGAAAGCAGACGAAGAAAATATTTAAGCTTATCTACGAAATAATTTATTTTGTAAACTTTGGACGTTTAATAGTTCATCCTAAGACAAGATTCTTGCGTTTCTAGGTTCATCTGCTGTTTATCGTCTGCTATACGTGCATTTTTGCCGCGTCCGATAAATTGTAAACGTATTATTCAACACTTCCTTATAACTACTTTAGAATATCGCCACGAGAATGAAGGCTTACTCATACATTATCGAAATTAAGGGTTTGACTCGACGAGCCCGGTTTTGATGTCGATCAGATAACTTAACTTGTTAAGGTTATCTCCCCTACTTAGCTCAACTGACTACAGACCACTGGTGAGGATGAAGAAGTTGACCATGTTCTTGAAATAGCATCACTGTCTGATTGAAATGAATCATTAACATTATGTTAAACTTTGTCAGAGTTTTTGGTCCGATAAAAAAATTAAATGGTAGAAAATCTGTTCAAACTACAAAAATGTATGCGTTTAGATTGAAATCACTTTGAATAAACTTGATGTAAATGGATTGTTTAATTGAACACATTCATTATCATTTTAATATAATTTATCATGAGCAATTTAACAAGTGATAAAATTATCATATTGAAGATAGGACCAACATTGGTTCATACCAGGGAGTGGCCTTCATGGATAGGTCAGATAATGTTTTGTTTTACTTTTTCAGCTATGCTTTTATGATGCATTATGGGATTAAAATCAGACACTTCTCTAATTTGTTCGAACGTCTCAAGAAATGCAATACTATGAACTATAAACACAATGAACGCATTGCATTTCGTCAGCATGAATTTTGACCACAACATTTATACAATATCTACATATATGATAAACTGAACGGTACTGTACACATTTATATTTATTTTAGATTATTCTGGAGTACAAAAAACGTGGTATCTTTAAAACAAAACTAATTAATCACTTCACGTGCATGTTCACCGCGAGTGAGCTAAACATGATTATATCTTAAATCTCTACCATACGTGCATTGTGTTCTACATCTTCCATATTGCTGTACTCTAGTACTAAAATATGATCTAAGCTCACTAAGGCATAAAAACTAGAAAAGAAAAACTGTGATCATTTAATGTCATTAGATGTCAATGAACGTTTTAAGGTTACAGTTTCAAACTAATCAATGGTCACTTTTATCACATTTTATCGTCTATCGCATTAGAAGCTTCGTCATTTGTTGCAGACTGTGTTTCCGTCTTAGCTTCTTCAAAGCCTACATTATCGTATTCTTTCAGATCAAATACATTTATAGCCTTATCTAGTTCATCCACCGCTTTGTTCCGCTGATCTCTGCGCTGGTATCTAAACTGCCACACGATACAGAAAATAGATACAGTGACAAACAGGGTACCAGCCGCAATGCCACCAATAATGGCGTTCTTCCGGTATTTCTCCAAAAGTCCACTATAGTCCGCGCCGTCGACATTTAAACCATGTCTGATTTTTGCAATCGTATTATCAGAGCGTACCATCAGACAAAAGTAATAACCAAAGTCGGGATCATCTATTTTCTCTACAGTGAGCGTGTAATTTGTATCAAACTTCAGATGTTCCGTATCTGTTCCTTCTATAATCAAGTCCCCGTTCGGTAGAAGCCAATAACGGTTCACAATGTCCTGAGCGTTTGTGATATTATTCTTTTCGGCGTCGCAGGAAAGTGGAACTGTTACATAATATTCCAAATGAAGTTCATGTCCTTTACAAACTTGCAATAACACCAGCAAAGCCAAGGCACAAAGTATCGACTTCATCTGCAAAAGAAATATTCGTGACTATGTCACGTGACAAGAACATAGAAGTTTACTTGCAAGAATAACTGACAGCCGCACACATGAGGAATTACTAGATGAATGTAAAACATGGAAGACAGAGTGATTAGGATTCACAAACACAAACTTGTTTATTTTAAATTTACCCAGCATCAATCAAGAATAAAATGCTAAACTTAGGGCGACTTTATTGCTGGCTAACTTGTTTTGATATCAAACTAGTTTCAGCTTTTCAAATTTTACGAGTCCGACATGTATACAGTAGTTTCCGTTTTTTAAGAAATAAAATCAGTTTGAAGTCAGTACTTCAGTATGAAGCATGCAAAACATATACATTAAACAAACTGGTTTCAATCCTGTTTAGAACATTCACATGAAAACTAAAATCGGTTTTAATTCTGTGTATCCACACATTATCTTTATAATAAAACAACATACCTTAAGAGTGTACGTATATTTTTATCAAATCCACATCTATGTCACGTTATACACATGCATTAAACGAGATTAAGTCCTGTTTTATTTGAGATAACCGCACTTTTTACATGTCCAAGGTCTTAAGACGAATGTGAGTCTAGATAGAGATTCAAACTATCTAAGAACTCAAACATGCAAGATACGAGTCGTTTATACCGTTTATTCTTTTATATTTAAATAAAATTATAAATTGAATTGAATAACGTATATGTTAAGTGAAATGATAAATTAAACTTTATACGAATGACAGATCAGAGTTGTAATATTACCGTAGTTACCCTTATATGGTCATATCCGGTAAAGTAATAAAGTTCGATTTAACGCACCTTTATAATCCGGGCTCTCTAATTAGAAAATCACGTGATCTGAATATATGTTAGTTTAGATTTCTCTCAATACAACCGAACGCTTGTAAAAGTGTTGCCTTAAAAAGAAGACTTTCCAATCCTGAAAAAAGATTCAGGTTCAAACGTTTTACCTGACTCAACAAGTCTTCTGTTTGGAAATCACGTGTCTTACGATGACATAATGTTAGTGTCCGTTAATCAAGTAGCAGTGGTAATATTTTATCTTTCAACAGTTGTGTCAGTAAGTGTGTGTGTTTATAGATGAGTGACAAGCACATTTTCACTTAAACTTCACCTGTATGTTAAGAAGAAAATACTATTTGAAAATCTTAAAATACACATGTTGGTTATGAGAGTCACTTTCAGTAACACACATCTAATTATGATCAAATCTAAAAAAGCATCTTTCACTTTTGATTAGGTAACATATAGGTTCATAATCAAACTGTATACCATACTGTCTTCTTGTATACTAGTTTTTACACCTATGCATAAGCTTGTGATACGTACAGAAATACATCTGTTTTGTTGTGAAGGTGAATAAACTGTAGCTGAACCCTTGCAAAAGTTTGATAACTGACAAATTTAAACAACTTAAAATATATTGAAAAGAGAGTTACAAATTCGAGTGATGTATAATGGTATTTGTTACAACAACCTGGTTTATTTAAGAAAAGCAGGGGACTGTTATATGAACATATGCGGTAATCTAGATAAAATTGTTCGTACAGATAACGATATCGTTCATGAGCAAACATATCTTGTACTTATTTACATTTGAAATCAGTCGTTTACTTATGCAAAGTCAGTCACAATGTTACCTTTGATTTGTACATGGCTACCTAATATAAGCGTTCTAAATTCCATTAAACTGAAAATTTAAATTATACCAAGTTTTGGCTGGGCTTGGGTTAAAAGTCAATGGAACAATTTTTTGTATTTAATCAATCTGGCTAAACAATTCATGAGTTGAAATAAAATGTGAAGTAAAACGTGGTAGTTACATATGTTTTAAATATTTGTTGAAAAGGTCTGCCGACCGACTTACGAACTCCCGCCTTCCTAACTAGGAGACATACAAGTTTGCTCACTATAACATAAACATGATCAGTAACTGATTGATTCCCTTCATGATTGAATATTCGACTGACTGATCAATTTATTGATTAATCGATAAAACTCGAAACCTGATTTACTATGTACATTAAACTTTTATAGTTGATGACTACTGGTCTCCAATCGTTATGCTACATTTTTGTGATTTTCTGCCATTTGTTGAGATATTGCTGGATACTTGTGAAAAGGTAG
The DNA here is from genome assembly GCA_964023205.1 of Lutraria lutraria. Lineage (NCBI taxonomy): Eukaryota > Metazoa > Mollusca > Bivalvia > Venerida > Mactridae > Lutraria > Lutraria lutraria. The sequence continues at coordinate 891,230 of OZ026833.1, forward strand.
GGTTAGAGCTGGCTAGGATACTGGTACGGTAAACCCAGAAAACCGGTCACCGAATATAACTAAAATAACCTTTTTGGATAAAACAAGGGAAGTAACTCAAAGTATTAAGGTCACAACATTGGCGCGAGTTACCTCCCTTCCAACTTAAAACAAAACACTCGTAATGGAAAAAAACAACAAAGAAATCATTAATAACAAAAGATTTTAAAGATACTATTTATTTTACTATTCTAAACTTTTAGAAGATACAAATTCACATTTGCGACGAGTACAGTGTAAACATGTTTCTGTAAAAAAGGAAGCCATTTCTATATAAAAAGCGACTATTTATCATTCAGAACAACATAAGTGTCTGCATCAGTTGAAATTATCAAGGTTTTATCTTGCCAAGCCGAGTAAACTTATGTAATAGTCATATACAGTCATTATAGAAGTACCCGTCGAATGATTAAATCTAAAATATTGACCATTTAAATCGTAAGAATGTCAATAAAATTGTCTCACAATGAAATCTAAAAATAGCGGACGGATCCCTGGTCAACTTTAGAGCTTTTAACACCTCAATGATTCATTGACAGAAAATATTGTCCCGTTACATTATGATAATATTAATATTATAACTACATTAAATACTAAATAAGCAAGAAATACTATTACATGTATATAATATATCATTGAATACTATATGAAACATTATTTACAATATTAATCAAATGTTTATTGTACAGATTTACTCATAGATCGTACTATGTCCTCCTTAAATGAGGATTTTTCCATCTCATGATCATCTAATAAATATATTCTATAAGATACACTTCAATCTATTTACATTTTGACTTTCAACATTCGTTGCATAAACAGTACATGCTATTGGATCTCGGCACAACGGACTCCAGCGAGCATTATAGAGTCTGTTTCCTTCGGACACTTATTTTTTTCAAAACTATTGATTTTTTATGGAAAATGTTCACATATGTTCACTGTGCACCGTGACTGAATCTGGTCGTGACGTCATACCATGTTTGTTCACCTTTGCATATATTTCCTCAACGCTTTTCTGTTTTCCCGACGACGTCGTCTGATCATCGTTGTTTGTGGTGTTGATTTCATATTGTTGCGACTTTTGGTGTCCTTGACCGTTAGCTGGCGTTGAATAATAATCCAGGTCTGACATTTCACCACGTGATTCATTTTTCTTGCGTCTGCATCTACAAACGATACAGCCAATGAAAACGATCAAAACAACGCCTCCAGCAGCGATACAGCCAATCAGAACGTTCCTTTCAAATTGTTCCAGTTTTTCCTTGTAATATGGTCCGTCTTCGTTTAATCCGACTCTAATTACGCTTGATTGGTAATTTATGTTGTTCCAAATCATAAAACAATGATAAACACCATAGTCGTGTTCAGTAATCGAGGCGATGAACAAATTAAATGTATACTGGTCAGGGGAGAGAATTCGAATTCTTTCATCCAAAGCAGAGTTATCTGCAATCACGCTGGTGTCAGGTAGAATCCAGTATCTCAGAAATGGAACAGCGATCCCTGGGTATGACAAATTATGAAAAGTGAAGTTACATGGTAGAGAAACGTTTGTGTGATAATCAGCCTCGAAATCGTCACGTGAGCCCTGAACAGGGGCCGTATAAAAAAGTATAGCAATAAGAATAATGGTCCATTCCATTGGGTACATTTTCCGAGGAGCATCAATGTACTGACAGCTCGAATGAAAGAAATTTGCCATCTGAAAAATACAGCATTTATATATCATTCAATTATAATAAATTATAATCTAATCATTTTTTAAAATCACGTTAGTTAATATAATTATGTAAACTGATGAATCTGGTATCTAATTTAGCCCCCCCCCCCCTCTCCCCCAGCTCTAGAATCGCCCCTACACCTGTAAAATATGCGGTGTTATTGATTTAAAAAAATATAAATTTAATGAAATCTTTGTCCTTTCTAGTTCTTGAAGAATACCCCGTTCAGGTTTTCTTTGGAAATGCATTTTATAGAAACAACAAACTATAAGCTCAAACTCGGGAACTCTGGGTCAAGATGTACGCTGTACAGCCATGTTAAGGATGGCAACATTTATTGATATACGGTGTATGACGCTATTGATGACAATCTAAACAATGATCTTAATTATGTACATACAAAACATATAAGCAGTCGAACATTCGATATTATACAAATGTGTAAAATTTGGTACAACTGCAGTATATTGTCACTTAATACAAAGTTTTAAAATGAAGCCTAGATTGTAAATGTCCCGTGTTTATATTTAAAAACTTTTATTAAAACATGCTATATCACTGTGAAAATCTTTTGAAAATAAATTTTAATAAAATATTGATATAAAGAGACGATAAATATCGATAAAACAAGAATTAATTAATTAATAAAAGTCATAGTAACAGATATCTGTTCCGAGTTTTGTCGTTATTTTCTTAATTTGTGTTTTAACGCATTTTTATATTATATTATAAAACAATAGAAATAATTTACCTTTAGCACATGTATTTATCCCAAAATATATATAATATTCTATCTAAGTTGGTGACAAATAGAGTACAGACTTGTACAATGGTGAATGTTTATTCTTACGTGTACCTTTCCATGTAGCTGTCCCTCTTATATTTGATTTGGTGAAAATCAAACAATAGGCTTATCTATATATTTATCTTAGACATTTCATAGTACAACAAATAGTTTGTGCCTTTAATCTTTGCCACAAAAATCTAAACAATGACTGAGTCAAAGGAGTTTTTATTTTCCGTCGATATTTACTGCGAAGAATGCATGTCAAGTCTTGATTTTTGTATGATTCTGACCAGGTTTGTTCATTCACCTTTGTATAGATAGATATTTAGTGTTACATCGAACTTATACAGACCGATGAACCTGGTAAATATGTCGTCTTAAGATATTTACGAAATCACAAAATTGTACGTATTTCATAAATGAACAAACGGTCATGAATTATCATGTCACAGAACGTCTTGGGCGTATACTTACTGAAGTTAAAGACAGTCACGCCATTACAACTGACTGCCGTGCGTACCTAAGTCCAGGGTTAGAAAAAAAAATTAGATATCTAAAGCTTAGTGCTCCGAACTTTCTCTCTTGGTTAGGTTGAGAGAATAATTTTTTCAACAGGAGAATTAATTTCTGTACTTCTTGTTGGTTAGTTTTAATCTCAACCTCGGAGATTTAAGTTTTCAAGCTCGGACTCAAGGAAATATTTTTGTAGAATTGATATTTGAGTGCATGTTTAATTTTAGATGGTTACAGTTTCTAGTCCTCGTGTTTTTAAGACCTACCAGCAAAACGAATGTTACATGATATAAGAGGTTTTAGCACAATCAATAAAAATATTATACTTAGAATTGTATAATGTTTATTTTTTATGTAAAGATGATCAACAGTGCAGTGATTTAGCGGTCATCTAGGACAAACACCTCCATACTTTCACTTTTTAAAACAATATGTAATTCATCAGACAATCAATTGAAAAAAGGATCAACAGCGCATAAAGGTGATATTTTAACTTCATTTTGGAGATAATTGATTGCACGTTTCACAGTATATAACCCATAGATACCATATATCAAAGAGATTTCCTATAACAGACAACAATCAATTAATTAATTTTAGCAGGGTTAGCAAGAGAACTATGATTGCGGTGTTTGAAGCGTAACCTTTTTATGAAGCAAACAAACAAAAAACACAAAAAAAACACAAAACCTGACTTCGTAAATGTCTTCACTTACATCTGCGCCAACTTCTAAAAATGAACACGTTCAGTGCCGTCATCATCTTCTGTTGTAGATATGGCTGCATCACCATCATTCCGCTCTTCTTTATTGTGGCCCAAAAGTCGAGCCATCAATTCTTCTTGAAACGTGAACGATTTAATTGTGTCTAAACTGCTACGTGTGTCACAGGATTTGTTCTCATTATCAAATGTTGTATCAGGTTTCGCTCCATCGTCTGCTTCATCAGTACGATCGTCTGCTTCATCATTACGATCGTCGATATCATCAGCTTCAAACGCTCTATTAAGATAAACAACGTCGTCAACAGTGTTCATCTCTTCGCTCTGATCTTCGATGTAAGCATGTGGAGGAAGAGGTGGAGGCGGTGGTGGTATGTGATCATAGCAATTAATATCCTCATCAAATTCATTCTGTGAATATCTAACATCCGCTGTTACCTCATTTGATTCTGGTTCTAGATTTGGTTCTTGTTCATTACTAACAACGTGGTCAATACGGTTGTTTTCCAGCTTTTTAGTATCAGCCAAGACGATTTCGCTATTCCCTCTCACGGTTTCTACATCAAACCCCTTAACTGCTTTATCGAGCTCATAAATTACTTCTTTTTCAGTGATATCATCCTCACTAACCGAATCAGATATGGTGCTTACTTGGGCTTCTTTTATATCTGTGTCAGTGTCCTCATCTTTATCTTCATTTACTCGATTAACTTCACTATATCTGCACCAGTACAACAGACACAACAAACCAATCAAAGATGCCGTACCTAGTCCTGCGATTAGACCAATCAGAGCATTTCTTTTATATTCCTCCAAGCGATTATCATACAGAGCGCCATCTACATTCAAACCAATGTTCATGGAGTGGACAAGAAATATGTAATCGTCCCAAAGTATGACACAACGATACCAGCCAAATTCATCGTCAGTCACTTGACTTATTGTCAAATTGAATTCTGGGAATGAACTCACTGTGTAACGGCTGGTATTCCCGGGGTCATGTGACCACTGTATATCGGTGCCATCGGGTAGTACCCACCACTTCTTGTAGACGGTGTATTGTGGTAAGTTAAGTAGTGTGACGTCACACACCAAAGTTGTGTTTTCAAAATATCTTGCTTTATATTCCACTGTCACACAGTTTATCACTGCGATGAATGTTCCGAGAGTAACCAATGTTATTATTACAGTCCGCATTTTGTCTGCAAATATATGCAAAGTAAATGGTTTAAAGTAAGTGGTAGTATGATATAAATGTAAGTCTATGTACCAAGCAATGAAGTAAAACTGTCTAAAATTGTTTATTTCTCGTTACATGCTCATTAGGAAAAGCATATATAGAGCGGGCTGTTTTAGCTCTTGAAAGAGTGTGGAATGATGCTGATCGTTGGGGGGGGGGGGGGGTTAGGGTAGGTCAGATAACCAGAAACAAACAATTTTAGGCCTTATTCATTTAGTAGCTATGAATCATAATATCATAATGATATTATAAAACTTTTAATCAAAACTCAATAGTCCATGTATCTTAATAAGAGGGGCTCGTGCGCTTAGCTTAGTAGGGGGTTCAGGTCTACGGGCCTCGGGTTGATGGGTTCGAACCCTGATTGTAGAACATGTACTTGGTCACCATTTAGTTGAAAACGTTATACATGTATATAAAGTCTATACGACTGATTCGGGCGATTTATGTAAGGAAGTTGACTGTCACTAGAGGAGAACATGATTAGTAATGATACAAAATTTAGGAACGCTTGTTTGATTAACTGTCGGCTAGCATGAGGAAAACTTGCTTAACCCGAAAATGATAAAAAAGGATAAAACTTAATCATTGAGCGGGAATAAGATGTTCGTTTGTGGTACTTTAATATGACTGCTTAACATGCTAACGTGATATTTCAATGATGTAAAGATACAAAAACAATGTTCACGAGGAGATCCAATTCTAAACATGGTGCAGAATAGACACGTGTTTAAAGGCAACGTTAATATTAGACGATGACTGTAAAAACATTACCGAAGAAAAGAATACGGACAGGATATTTCTTAAAATATTAGCCGAAAATGAAAAAGACAAAACTGATATACAGTGATTAAATATAACATTAATGGCGATAAATAAGACAAATGTATATGCGCAGTCGTGTGTAAAATTGATGATGAAAACTACAATTCCATTTTCATCTATCCTATTTTGAATTAATGCGTTCTTAAACTCATTTGTGTGGTCGTAGGTGACTGTGTTGCGTTTAATTGGATGTCAAAGGATTTATGAAATAATAAGAAATCTAGAAACATTGGACAGATGATGCTTCCGAGCAAGGTTTTCGAAAGTAAAGATTTAATTCAGGTACCATAGTTACCTAATTGAAGGATTAAACTACGAGAAATAAAACAGCGAACTTTTATCTCAGTCCTTTTATTTTATTTTCGATGTTAAGTGAAAAACAATAAAACACAGAACTAAAACTTACCAATACATTAAACTCCAATTATGGTCATAAAATACTAGATGACTTAAAATCGAGTGAGTTCACATAAGACAATGACTGTATCCTTTTGTTGGGTGCCACTAATTGTGTTCGCCATTAAAGTCGCCATTGACACATCTAAGTAAATATTGACTGTTTGTTTACACGCCACATAGAGTCTTATTGTAAACATTGTAAACATTAAACATGTCTTTGAACTGACTGATTTGGTTACACAATTTAAATAAATAAAACGTGGGGGTTGAGTATTTTTGTCACGTGGTGTGAGTGTTTTGCTATTTAAGATAAATAAAACAAAACCTTTTTTAACCATCCACCAACTGTGTATTAAAGTCCATCTACTTATATAAAACCATACGTGTGTAAGTGCAACCTGGTGTAACATAATTACATCCTTGTCTTGTGATCAAATATGAAATAACCATCGTTTATCTTATTAAATTTATTATCATATAAATATTATTGGATTTAACTGAGATTCGCCTGACTTATCAGTCAATCAGGCTACAGACCATATTATAGCTCCATGTCACTGTGTATAACGCCCACTAGAGTTATCTCCCTCGCGTGTATAATTTAGTAAAATGCCCACCTTTACACATAGGCCATTAGGTGAAGGAAGGGAACGACGATCACATGTTATCATACAATTTATCGACAAAAAAAACTGAAGGTTAACTTTATTAAGACAACATTTCATCTCAATCATAGCTGGCGTCTCTCCACATGTCTGACTGTATGTACAACATTATATACGAGTGCATGTATATCAAGCTAACGGACCTACTGTCGTGACACAAAATTGAGTTAAGGTCCAATTAATTTTGCTCATGACTCATATTTGGCTTAATGCCATTTAAATTGTATTTTATCTTTGAATGACAGAAACTTGCAATTTTTGTAATCTTTATTAAATGAAATCAAATTAATTAACAGAATATTGTAACCATGTTTTATATCCAGTTTGTACCGACTCAAACACTGATGAATTCACGGACATGACTTCTAAGCCGGTGTTGACATAAAAAAAATCGGTCGACATTGAAATCATCGTGATGTTGAATTAATACTTGTCTTTTCTCTTCGTATATAATTCAAGACCCACATTATCATAGAAACGTGTGTCGTAATTATTGATACCCTTTTCTAACTCTTCAACAAGTTTTCGTTTTCGTCGCACTTTCTTGCTACACCGGAAGTACCAAATGACGTAACATATAATACATATCAACAAAATGGCGCCAGCGGAAATAGATCCAACTATGGCGTTCATTATCTGCTGTTTATGATATTCTTCCATTTGAGCGCCATCTATGTTTAAAGTGTGTCTAAATGCTTGTAAAGATGATCCGTTACTAACGACAATACACCAATACACTCCAAAGTCTTCGTCGTCTATTTTGTTGATACTGAGAATGTGTGATGAATTTTCGAATGTCACATGAATTCGCGATCCATCAGATTGCGATTGTTTCGCGTTTAAAATCTGTCCGGTTGGTAAGAGCCATATATAAGTTGATATAAACATGCTGGTGTTATCGGTGTCCGTCTCATTTTCGAAAGATGTGTCACAAATCATCCGTGCATTTGAATAATACGGTAAATGCAGGTCTTTAGTTTCAACCTGGCTCTGAATACTGATACTGATCACAAAAATCCACGTGGCTGTATGTACCTGAAATATATAGAAACAATTTAAACTTATATTCACAAGATCTGGGTTTATTTTCTTTGAATATCATTCGCAGAACTTATGAATAAAATAACAAAGCATTTCTTTTGTATTTAAGCTGGTTTTAAGTGATATTTTACTTGTCTAAATAACTTGTTGTTCATTGTGCAGCCGAATAATAATGATATATTTAGCGTATCAATTATTCATGTCATCACAAGCAAGACTCTGTCATTGTGATGAAAACTATACATGAAAAATCAGAGATTTGCCAAAAAAGCTTCAGTTGTTACATTAAAGTATTAAAATATATAAGCACTGACTATACATATGTCACCAGGAACAGAATAAATAATATTAATTAGAGCTAAGTATAAATAAAACATTAACATAGCCCACAGCATTAACCATTGTCTAGTGACATAATTATGTATTACATGGAGAAATACACGACACATTCAACTCATTTTTAAAACACCATATGGTGTCTTTAAACCGACAAATCGATCGCGCCGATTTCTTATTGTGTTGTTATTGAGAGGTTGTTGCGCTAGAGAGGTTAAATCATATTTCAATCATGAAGTAGGAAAAGTCATGCTGTTGTTGAAGGGAAGTTGTTACTTAAGAGAGGGCCGTTCTGGAGAGGTTGCACTGTATTTCAATTTGGAAACGAGGACACCTCGGTCTTAGTATAAAGTTTTTACTGCAAAACAAATTATACATGTAGAGTACAACCTCTCCAGAGCGGACCTCTGTAGAGCACCAACCTCTCTATAACAACACCTTCAAAATTTCCCTAAGTTGATATTTACTCTTGATTTAACCTCTGTATAGCAACAACCTCTAAACAACGACCAGTATTTGAAGCTCCCACATGGTCTTGCTCTACAGAGACTGAACTGTACTAATAAAGTGTAATTGCTACATCTATTGTAAACTGTATAATTAAACTTATTTCGTACACGCATATTTATAGATTTTAATGCCTAATTAAGCCTATTACACAGTCCTGTTTGGTAGAATCGCAAAACATTGCACTAAATAACACAGTTCGTTTGTAAAGGTTTACCTCTGCATTCTTATTAAACTGTTTTAACGCTGCATCGGATTATCACACAAAACCACAATAACTAACTTTATTTACGGGTTGACCCGGGGTTTAAATATCAGTAAATCTGTGTACAAGAAAAAAAGATTAGTTCACTTCCATTATAAGAAAAGCTAGTATGTGGTTATTAGCTTAATCAATTAATTTGTTTCAGCTACTTGTACATGTGGAATATAACATGCATTGATATTCTCTGTCCCAATCGAACACATAATGGCGACTGTAAATAGTAAATGCATTCTACCTGGTACTGCTATTAATTTCACTTCTTTATAAAAAGGAATTAAGTTTATATTGCACCTTTTTATACAAGTTAAAAATCCCATGACATATTCTAAAATTGTACAACACGTCTACATAGTGAACATTATAATTATATTCAAATTGCATACAAGAGTGTCTGTCATTAGAACGTTTTAATTAATTAATTAAACAATTAAATAATTTAACAGCGACAAACGACATTCAAGTTCACATGGTACAGGTTTAAATTATAAATAAAACAATTGATGATTTTTTCTTATATATAAAAACACAATATAATCAATAAACGTAGAATTACCTTCATAATGTACCATTATCATATAAAACCACCTGTTGTTTTAACAATTATGAACAAAAAATGAACATATGTTATGACCAGCGAACTGTTTCACTAAATTAATTATTTCCACTTCGTCCTGTTTGTACATAAATTATCTAATTATAAATGTTAGGATTATGTAAATATTACTCAACTAATTTACATTATGATCGTATACAACTTGTAGTGTAGGGTCAGACACTAACTTAGGATGATTTAGTATGATGTGGGACAGTGGCCCCTTGTTGATTTTAAGGACACACGGGAAGTGAACATAATATTATAATTTCCGACTTCTCCTATCAACCAGCTCGAATAAACAAAATAAAACTGGTATGGACAATGATCTTTATACAACTTAAAACTTATCAGAAGGGGTTGTCAATAGTTGGAAAGTTAGGGAGTAAGTAGTTACAAGATGACAGCTTAACACTTGAACATTAGGTACATAATACACATGATTACTGTTCAGTTTCTGGACAATTATGCAAATGTCTTTGATTTATTATATAATTAAACGCTACACATTGAATGTATTAAGGAGTGTATAATTCACAAATGTGTATTTAGCATGTTAACTGTCGAGGAAAGAATATATTTATCGCATGCCAGTAATTTATGCTTAATACAAACACGACGTCGTGCTCTATTCAACGTTTGTTTTACATAGCCAATAGTGTAATAAAGCATTTCTTTAAATTAACACAATTTGACTCTTACCAAAGTTGCTATCAAAGAGAGAGAACGAGAGAGGGGGGTGCGAGTTAGGGAGGGGAGAGAAAAGAGAGAGGGGGAGAGGGATACAGAGAGGGGGAGGAAAAGTGGGAGGGAGAAATAGAGGGATGGGTGGGACAGAGGGAGATAGAGAGGGGGAGGAAAAGAGGGAGGGAGAAATAGAGGGATGGGTGGGACGGAGGAAGATAGAGAGGGGGAGGAAAAGAGGGAGGGAGAAATAGAGGGATGGGTGGGACAGAGGGAGATAAAGAGGGGGAGGAAAAGAGGGAGGGAGAAATAGAAGGATGGGTGGGACGGAGGGAGATAGAGAGGGGGAGGAAAAGAGGGAGGGAGAAATAGAGGGATGGGTGGGACGGAGGGAGGGAGATAGAGAGGGGGAGGAAAAGAGGGAGGGAGAAATAGAGGGATAGATGGGATGGAGGGAGATAGAGAGGGGGAGGAAAAGAGGGAGGGAGAAATAGAGGGATGGGTGGGACGGAGGGAGATAGAGAGAGGGAGAGGAAAAGCGGGAGGGAGGGAGAAATAGAGGGATGGGTGGGACGGAGGGAGATAGAAAGGGGGAGGAAAAGAGGGAGGGAGAAATAGAGGGATTGGTGGGACAGAGGGAGATAGAGAGGGGGAGGAAAAGAGGGAGGGAGAAATAGAGGGATGGGCGGGAGGGAGATAGAGAGGTGGACGAAAAGAGGGAGGGAAAAATAGAGGGATGGGTGGGACGGAGGGAGATAGAGAGGGGGAGGAAAAGAGGGAGGGAAAAATAGATGGGATGGGCGGGAGGGAGACATGGGGAGGGAAGGAGAGGGGAGAAAGGGATACACAGAGAAAGAGATGGGGGGGGGGAGAAATGCTACAAAGTTAACAGGTATAATACTCAACTAAGTTTACTTGAATTTCTACTGAGCTTTAGTATTGTATATTATAATAATTTTATGGTAAAGTAGCGTTTAGTTTGATAATGTACACACTTTGTTTTAATCCCCGGATATCCATGTATATGTATGTTTAATCCAGATTAACTGATTAGTTACGATTAAACCTACAAAGAGATTTAAATAACATCGTGACAATATTGATCAACAGTCTGCTATCACCACAATAGACTTGTTGAAAATATCTTTTTTTGGAAACTGCGTTATTTCATGTCTGATTTCAACTCAGTTTCAGATTTCATTCTAGTAGATTCTGAACGAATGCCATCCTTGTTCTCTGCGTGTTACTTTCAACTCCATTACATGTATGATAGAAGATTGGAGGGGGCTAATGGTCCCCAACTAATTCGTCACAGAGAACATCTGGCTAGCACAGGATTCGAGCTCAATGTACCAAGGAGGATCTGCAGGCGGGCGACGGGTGGATACTAGATAGAAATGTATTTATGTTTGTTCACATTTAAACGGAATTGATTTGCAGTACATACATGTTGTAATTATTTTCATTTATGAACACCAACAAACCACAAACTTTTAAAACAAATACACCCGGATACTGCAAAAGAAAACAAGAACTGAATGGAAAAAAAACACACACAAAACCACATACATGTTCATATATATAATTATATATATATATGTGTGTGTGTGTGTGTGAATTAATATAAAACGTGAGGCTAGCCTGCAAGAAACAAGTTTAAAATTAATAAAATAGAATCTACATCTTTGAACAATAGGCCGTCATAGTGTTGAACAACAGACAATCATGTGACGCCACACATGACGTAACATCAATTGCTAAAAATTCCAGAAACTATAGCAGACAATTTAAACCAAAATTTACACAACTGATGGTTATGTTTATTCACTTACTAGATATTTCCAACTGGTTGTAAAAAAACTTACCTAGTGCAAGTCTAGAGGTTAAAGGGGTTAATCTTAATCGTTAATCATTGACCGTACGTCTTTATCCCAAAGGTCTGAAACTATGAGAAACAAATACTATTTAATCAGACAGTGGCACACCTTGGTGCGTTTTTAATTTTGGTATTAAAACAATTAGTAGAATTATATAGAAATGGACAATATATGAGAGACAAAATTTCTGGAAAATGACAAATTTTTTAATCAAAACTATCCTGATAGTTTCATTCTATCAACTAGGTAAGTTACGATAAATTATTATTTATATTATTTCTGATTTCTGATCTATGATTAGTATTCTCTGAGATTGCCTCATTTAGGTTATTTTTCTGTTAATGTGATTGTAATACCCCCTTTTGGGACACGGGATTCGGGCCAGTTTTAGGCAGGACGCGGGACTTAGTTGCGAAACGGGACGCGGGACTCAAATATGTTTTTAAATGGGACACGAGACTCGCTCCTTAAAATATGGAGGGATAAAATAAAAGGGACGCAGGCCTCGTTTTGAGGGGGTATTGCAACCACGTAAATTCAAAAATGGTTTGTTGCATTAGTGCCATAATATTGTTTATACCATCGTGGAAATAATTTTGTTCTAAAACCCTTTACCGCATAATTATATGCTTTGCTAATCGTAAAGTAAATTGGTTGGTGTACTTTGTTTTATTGAAAATGAAGATATAACACTAGATTCTTATTTTTCATCGTAAACGATATCTTGATGTAAAATCTAACTGGTAAACGGATATCGCGTTATTGCATTATATCGATATTACAATGTCTTGTAACATGATACGATTTGCTTTGCCTTACATGGTAAAAGTTTGGTGACGTACACTTGTCCTGAAGATTGCCAGTTTAAACCCCACATTTTAACGATGTAAACTATTTACAGTAAAGGTGACATCGGGAGTAGTTTAGGCATGGCACTAAAAACTGGCTCGAAATATTGCTTGATGCATTCTAAAATATTTAAATGGATAATACAAGACATAATGAACGCTAGGAGAATTGTATGGCAATATGTATTTTTCAGTTTCATCACAATGCACGTTCCCCTCGAATTTACAAGCCCTCTGGGAGAGCCCTACAAAGGATAATGTTACATTTAACAGTACTACCCTGACAGGATATGAGATTGACTCATACACAGATCTCGAGTTCGAATGTCACAACAAAAGTGGCAGTAAATACATCGTCAGGTAAGAAATGAATATTTAAAATGTAGGACCTTAGTAATTGGAGGGGATGAGGTGGATTAGGGGATTTAAATCTGGGTTTTCAAAAATAAAAATAACTAATTAACTTCTGTTGAAAATACTTGTACGTGAATTTTAATTTCTATCAAACACTTTATCATTCGACCTTCACCGCTGTTTCGAATACATAAGTTGACAACAATGTTGTAGCGGACAAGTATTACAGGAATGCCGAAACTCTTGTTTGGTTAGCTCTTCATTATCTGAGCATACAAAATTCAACCTTCATCGCTGGTTCCTATGCGTAAGTTGACAACAAAAGAAAACGGACAAGGTTTACAGGCACGGAATCCAGAAACACGTGTCTTTGATTTTGTTTCAGGTCTGGGGATTTCACGGTACTGGGCAATAGTGTGAATGCAGCGATGTGTTTAAAATTTACGAAAGTTTCTTCGAAAATGTACACATATTCGGTTCTCACAAGTAAGTAAGATATTTGAATACTTTTTATCCGAGCCTCAACGTTTCTGTTCGTCCGCTTAATTTGACTTCGGGCAGAAAAAACGTAAAGTCCGAAATCTTGAAATAGAAAACCACATCACTGCACTGATAAAAGACATTAGAAATTGATTCACGTTATGTAGCACATGTGTACCAGCCTGCCTTTGTTCAACCGGGTGAATGCTATATATGGCTTCTGAACCCAGGTCCCTGTGTGCGTACGTAAATTAACAGAAACGAGGTGACTAAAGCTAATCAGGTACGTGGTTACAATAACTTAAATCAGACACGCAGTGACGATAACTTAGACAACATTTACTGTATTTATTTAATAAAGGAGATTAAATGATATTCATTGATACCTGGATTACAATGTATGGACCCGAAGATCCTTGTCTCATTAGATTTTTTTAGATTTTTTCTACTTCGTCCCGAATATTTCTCTCAAATTTACTATTGATCTCTTCCTGTTACCATTTTACTTTCTTGTTGTTGTTTTTTCAGCCAAACTTGCAGACGCTAACGACGAACGAGTGAAGTTTATTCAGGCATCTAGTACTATAAGTGACATAAGTGACGTGTGTGATGATTCCTCTGTTTCTAGTACACCACAAGAAACAAAACTGTTGATTAAATATGGTATGACATGTGTTCGTTTTCTTTTTTTTGTTTAAAGTCAAATTAGATATAAAATAAAACTGTTGAACTTGGGAATACACTTATTTTTTCACCGCTTAGAAAGCTTCGTCGACATCACGTAGTTGTGAATGTCGAGCACCTGGCATCGGCGCTGAACATGTCTGTAACATTCTTTATGTAGAAATTGCATTTGAAGTGTTTTTCTTACACCAATTGTTTACACACACTAACTAAGGAAGTTGTCAGTTAGATGCGAAATAATGAAGAACACATTATCAAGTTGTCAGGTATCCATAAAACCTAAATATAACCATATGCATAGTGTAATATTGTTTATTAAACACAACGGCTTACTGTTATATCAATGTCGTGTATTATGAATTAGTAACAAATCCATTTTTCTAACCTACTGTCAGTTAAAGTGATCTGAACAGAGATCAGAACTACTTAAAGTGATTTATATATTTAACAGGAAAATCAGCCGGCATAACGGTTCAGTGCCCGGATGACATACTCGGAACATACTACAACTACAACGATTCTTGCAATGAGACCTATTGGAATGTTTGCACTGACTTGAAAACGATGTCGTTAGATTATACCTTATGTTCCACACAGCAGGTATACTCAGGTAAATGCACAAATACTCAATAATCCTCACGCTGTTAATAAAACGAAAAAGTTAATATAAACCGGAAAATTGTCGAATAGTTTGTTTTACCTGGTTCCAATCAAATTGCGACAATTCTGCAATTTTCTGCAAAGATGCATTTTGAATTCTTAAGTACACACAAACAGCTAGATTTATTTTGCGACTTCTCCAGCAGATTTAACGGTAGAGAAAAAAACCACGAATACACCACGGTAAAACCATCAAACCTTTATAAGTAAGCCTGACAATTTCCTTGCATGAGATATTTCACATCAAGAGCGGGGTTCGAACACACAGCGGCGCTGGTTCAAACTCACCCACCATAGGGTCCTAACTCACAAACGGACGTCCAAGGGCCCAACACTTCGCGTTTATTTATGTGATGCAAATGTCATGTTTCCCATTTCAGCTAATGGAACGGTTAGTTGTTTGTATACGGTGGCCAACGGTGGAGAGGATGTTATTTATGTTTACAATGAGGACAACACAGTGGATGATAGTACAACATACAGATATACATGCATGGTACATATACGTGTTTCACTTTGTTATCCTCAAATTTGTACTTTTTGACGAATAGAAAATTAAAACGGTTTGTGATTTTTTTAGTAAGTTCGGTACGAGGTTGTGCACAATTTTATCCCCTCAAAGAAGGAAAACATAATTTCATGCCAGATAGTTAAAGTACGCCTTTTATAAAAAAATTATTTCATCATAGTTTGAACGTTTACGTAATGTTTGTCCTTTGATTGAATCAAAAGTACAGTGCCACCTCTCTAGAACAACTCTCTCTTGAGCAACAACCTCTCTAGAACAACCCTCTCTTGAGCAACAACCTCTCTAGAACAACCCTCTCTCGAGCAACAACCTCTCAACTGGTGTTGCTTTGGGGAGGTTAGATTTAAATGACTTGTGTTGCAGGTACTTAATAAAGCTGGGAACTATGTATACGTGACACAAAATCCACTGGAGTGTTACACCAACCAGACCTCAACTTATGTTCCTGCGTCAGGATCTTCACTCGTCCTGGAAGTCAATTGTAAGTCAACATCCGAACTTTTTAATTTTATGATAATACAAATAGACCCATATTTGTCAATTTTAAACAATTCTTATCCATTTTACCATACAGTAAAACATTTGTTAAAATGTAGTTTGTTTAAGAATTTCCAGTCCACTTTCATCCTTAAATGACTTAACCCCGATTAATGAAACAAATTCTGCCTTACGCTCTTTCCAAAACAATTCAACATTTTCATATAATTGAATGAGGCATGTATACATTTTCAGAAAGGTCTTTATTGTTTCTTATTCGTCTGACATATTACATATACATCATATTAGGTTCATGAGCTATTGGTTCTAGTCTAACAACTTTGTTTTGTTTACTTTTTCAGCGACTTGTGGTAAGTTGATTAAACTGTAGTTTTAGTTGAAGTAACAGCATGTATTATTCTTGATCCATAACTAGATTAATTCATATGATTGTAAATACATGATTCTGTGATAACTTTAGTCACTTGTATTAGTATGAATTATCAATGCTCTTCTGAGTCTATATTGTAAAATCCTTTAAAAACGGACCCATTCCGAAGTGAGTCAAAAGTCCAATTTTCTGAGAATTTTTTGATAAAAAGTCCGAAAAATAGGTCTTAGAAAATTGTCGAACTGAATTCCAGTTTTGAGGTCTTTACTGTACAATTTATTGTGTAACAAAATTAAACAACTATCGACTTATCAGGTCTAATCATGTTTCTAGTTACAAGCTCATTAAAAGAGTGAAAGTTTTCGAAAGCTTTATTTCTTACTAATTATATGAACCATACACTTTATATTCTATATTTACAACTATTACAGTACCGGGAGATCCGGAACCAGAAAAGAATACTTCAGAAGCTTCAGTCTCTAATGCTGGTCTTGTGGCTGGGATGGTTGTATTAGCTATTGTGGTAGTCGCCGCAGTTGGTGCAGTGGTAGGTTACTACATTTATACTAAGAAGTTCAAAAAGGTTGATCCAAATGACAAACGTGTAATTGATAGAGAAAACACGAGCACGACCCAAGACCACAGAGTGACGGATGCCGTGACCCCAAGTGTGGTTCAAGCAGACCTCAAGAGTCCGAAAACTGGCGGGTCGCACGGTAAGATCTCACAAGTATTAGGACCAGAATATACCATGACAAACGCTTGTGACGATGCTAAAACAGATCTTGAAGATTTAGACGATCCACAATCCGCGCGGCGGCTACCCGCGATTGTGACAGGAAGCACTCCGCGTGATGCTCTGACGTCACCGCTTGATACACAATTGCAAAAACCCCAGCTGCCTCCGATTCCATAAAATGGACATCGATTTTAGATTTAGAACAATTATATACAATAATACTCGTATTTCGTGCCTATTTGACACATTAGTAGAATCTATCTTAATAACGTTCTTTTAGCTACATTTGTTTATGTCTGTTTTGGTTTCAACACAGCTTGCTACAAGTTGCTTCGTCTAAAACATCCTTCCTTCCTATATTTAGCTTCACGTGTGTGGATTTCTGTCACGCCTAGCATTACATTTTCATGGGAGGGTATTTAATTCATTTGTTTGTACAATTGTATATATATAATTCTTATCCTTTTGTCTGTATTGACATTACGTCTTGTAAAATCGGATGAAAGCCAGATTTCTTGACGAAAGGGGTATGTTAAGATACAAGAACTTGATTAAGTTTACAAAACGCAAATTCTAGAAGTAGTGGATTTGTAAAATGATTGTTACACTTATATAACTTTGAATATGAAGTTCAATTCGCTGACTGATTACAAATTATTTGTATTTGATTTGTTTTATTGCTGGAACAATTTGTGTTGTAGTGAGATAAGAATCAATCTATTTGAAACATGCATACTATAAATGAGTATACACGTCCGTTGGGTATCATGAAGTAGAATTATTTTTTAGTGTTTCATTTAGCAATAATCGTTCTAATGTTTTGTTAATTGAATGCTGTGATGTATGTTTTATGTTTTGTTTCTATTGTTTCTCTGAAGTCTTTGTTACCTAACTCTTTGTTTTGTTAATAAAATAAACCTATACCAGCACATGTGTTAACTTGTCTGTGTGTGTTTCCTCCCTTGCATAGAAATGAGTGGCTTGTAGCTAACTTTAATGCATAGGCACTCGATTCCGTGATTTTTATACGTTTACAGACGTTATTTTTCAATTTCACCCATCAAACAACGCAAACCTGTCGAAAGAAATATCTTCATTTGTTCCCTTATTGAGTGTATACAATACTCCAAGGTAGTGAACTCGCCGTCTTTTCGATTGACGATAGTGACGAAAATAAGCGTGGGTCCCGGCTTTCCTTCTAATCTGCACGTGCTTTCCGGGAACCTTGCTTTCGTTGTAGTGTTCCCTAACTTTAAACGTTTTGACAGCTTTTACAAGAAAAGCTGGGACCCACGCTTGTTTTCGTCACTATCGTCAATCGAAAAGACGGCGAGTTCACTACCTTGGAGTATTTTATACACTCAATAAGGGAAAAAATGAAGATCTTTCTTTTGACAGGTTTGCGTTGTTTGATGGGTGAAATTGAAAAATAACGTCTGTAAACGTAAAAAATTCACGGAATCGAGTGCCTATGCTTTAATGCGGACCAGTGTTCACATTCCATTTTACATACAAACACTTAAAGTTATGTTTTTTTGCTCTGACTCTACCGACTGGTTGATTTCACACGACTTTACTTAATTTACAAAAAATGTAGAAACCTGTGGAAGAAGGCCAACAGGGGAAGACACGATATTCAACCTAAATGTATAGTTGACATAAAATCAGATATAAATTATATCTGTAAATGAGTGTCGAATATTTACCAGCCTTCCCAAGGTGGCCTTTAGTCACAGTTGGCTGTGAAATCATGGATGGCAATACATAGTATTGGTGGAAACTCAAAGCAAAAACAAAATAAAAAATTGCGGAAGACTAAAAAGATACATTTGGCAATTCTTAGTAACAGTCATAAAAGTCATCAGTGGATTGTACCTTATTTTTTTGAGCGCTTAAGTAGCATGTAAAATTGTCCATTTTCAGAACGGTCCGCCATTATAAAGTATTTGAATTTCACTTGATTAAAAACAATGAGGAATCGATAGGTTTTTTATATCATAAACATTCTTGGTGGCAATTTTATACTTTACAGATACATAACCCTTTATAATTAAGACATTCCAAATCATGATCACAAATACCCTTGTAAGACAAGGAATATATTTAATTTCTTTTAGCCCGATAGCGGCGAACCAGTAGAATTGCCTTCCATTAAACTTTCAATGAACCAATACTGCAGGAACCCGGAGGCACAAAAGAATCGGCATAAAGAAGGTTTCAGGACCGCGTGTACCTCTCCCACCGGTTGATACTCACATGACACCACAAACTAGACGTCATAAACTTCAAAAACTATCATTGATCACTCCAAGAACCCTAAGTCGTCCATCATCTAGACAACCACAAGCATACAATCATAATGGAACACAAAAATCAACAAAGAAAGACGAGACCCTAGCACCAAAAGTTGATACCGCACCTCCTCTTTTACAATTACCATTATCACGAGAAGAGACATATACCTCTATGTCTAGGTGCAGTACAGCCGTGGAAGATAAAATAGGTATTGAAATAATTTCTGAAAG
The DNA here is from genome assembly GCA_964023205.1 of Lutraria lutraria. Lineage (NCBI taxonomy): Eukaryota > Metazoa > Mollusca > Bivalvia > Venerida > Mactridae > Lutraria > Lutraria lutraria. The sequence goes on from OZ026833.1 coordinate 911,132, forward strand.
GACATTGAGCACAGCTCCTAAAACGCCAACATTGAACACAGCTCCTAAAACGCCGAATAAACGCATCAGAGTAAGACCATCTATAACACGACAGTCAAATAAATCGCGAAGAAGTGTTAAATCAAGAAACAGCACAGATGATCGTAACAAGCTAACACTTACCGTGAAGTCATTGGATAAATCGAAAAATAGATATGTTAAATACGCAAAGGCTGTTTTTAAAGACGGTGGAACGGTGTACAAGAAGAGCATCAAACTTGTTGGAAAGGTTCAAAAACGTAGAGCAAGTGCATCAAATAAGACAGTGAAATTGAAAGGAGTAACAAGTGGGAAAATTGAAAAGTCAAAACCCAAGCCAACGGAACATGATCAGAAGAAATCATCACTGCTAAGTGCGTTCAACTTGGTCAAAGAACTGGAAAGACCACGTGAAAAGGTTGAAATTAAAAAAATGGATAAAATAAAAACAGAAATTCCTGTAGTGTCTGATGCGGATAAAAAGGAAGAAATTGTAGAAGTTAAAATTCCAGTGATTGAAACTAAACCAGAATCTAAATTTATTTATGACAACAGTGACAACAACTTTTTCATGTGTTCAAACGACGAAGATGATTCATACAAGGCGTTTATGGAAAAACGGAAACAAGACTATGAAGCCGAAAAAAAGTTCAATAAAATATTCCACAGTAGAAACAAACTATCAACAACAGTGCCTGTTGTGAAGAAAAGAACTAAATCTGAAAACCCAAAGACAAGTAGTGTTAAAACAAAACAATCGACACTTGAGAAATTATTCAAAAATGTGGAATCGGTGGCGAGGTTCAGTGCATTAAGGAAAAAGTTTTCGAAAATGAACAAAGAATCAAAGTCACAAAAAGAAGCCACAATTGAACAAAACGTGTTAAGCAACGTATATTATAACAATAATAACAAAACACAGTCTAAGATACAACACCGAAGTAAGCGCTTTAAACAAGCAGTCAATCTGTCTAGAACGTTTCAGAGAATTCCAACATTGGTGGACTGGGTTGAAAGTTCGGATGTTTTGTCGACACCTGCAATGAAAATGCAACATAGAATAAATAGCAACGATTTAAGATATGATAGTGTTAAGAATGAAAAATTTGTTCACTTCAAATGATTGGAGTATACATAATGAGTAATGTTCATGTGTTTTTAAAATTGTTTTAGTTCATTAAGTATTATTAGACACAATGACCAGAACGTTCCACTGCTTCTCGGATATGTTGTTGTAATGTTCGATCCTTTTAGATAATTCATTAGGGGGCATTATATCATTGTCTGTATATATACGTATTATCTATTCATACATTGACATTTAATTATTCACAATTTTATTTGTATAATTTTGACATTTGAGAAAAATGCACAATGAGAAAAGTGTTCTGTTAATTGGCATAAAGCTATCGTTTTACTATATTGAGGCCTATTCCACCTGCTGTACACAAATGTCGCGTGCTACAAGGATAACAAATAGCGTGATTTTCTTATCGCTAGACGTAGAGCTATTTGATTGGCAATTCCTAGTGTTATTTACAAAATACGTGTAATTAGATACTATATCAATATTCATATTTCATAAAATGAGAAAACAACTCTAAGTTTGTGTCCATTATTTTCTTTGATTACGGAAGTGTTCCTGACAAAGATAGTGAATTCATTACTGACACACTAAAAGAGATATTTATCATGCAGATATATTTGAAAACAAACGTGCGAACGATACCAAGTTACGGCAAACAAGCAGGTTATTTGTTAACATCAGAACCAGAAAGTGTTATTGCCTGGATACGCCACATGCTAAATGTTAACCTGACCTCACACACATTATATAACCACAGTTAAACATTCACCTCAAACATTAAAAACAACACACTTTAAGTAAGGTAAACACTCAATAGTAAGTAGAGGTCCAAGTTTTTAATTGAATGTTAAAAAACTCTTTTCAGCAATCTTACTGAAAATGTTTATGAATGAAAGAGCAGTTTTCTGTATACATAATATTTTTTTAAACTTCAAAGAGCAAACACGTTGTTAAAATTTGGCCATCTGAATATTCAAAGAAATCAGATAGAATTGTCCTGTTGAAATAATCTCTGTATACATATATCAGCAGTAGCAACATTTAAAAGTCATGAGTGGTAATAAATTATGGATTCCAGAAACATATTTGGATGCTGTCTGGCACTTCGATGACAAATTGCTATTTAATGACTGACAAATCATTAAGAGAAAGTGGTGGTCTAATGATATCATAACATTGTGTCGATTAATATTCATGACTTAATATTTAGACGATTGTGAGTTGTGATAATAAACGATTTGTTTTCAATCCGAAGTGCAAGAAATGCGTATCTTAAATGTTTTGTGTTTGTGGGTTTAGCCTCGCACCAGCAGCCAGGGTTACTGGCAACAATTCCGATCTTAACGATGCAGGAAGATCCCAGACGTACATCCGGGTAGAACCACCGTCCTTCTAGCAGGACAAACTTCTCAGTTGGATTTGAATTAACCACCATGAATGCCAAGTAATTAATAGAATGCCAACATAACCACTCGGCAGCAGAGGCTCAGTACATTCAAAAGTAAGCAGTGTGTGGACGACCCTATTAGTCTACGACCTTTTACATGAATTTACTTGTTCTGCTAAAGAAAGTGTTAAAATAATTACATAATTGAGTAGAATTTTAATTACAAATAGGAAAAAAGGTGCATAAAATTGAATGCAAAACGACACGGAAACGCGTTGCATTAAATGTTTAATGTTCAACAGATAATTTCCTTCCGGACAATATGAATAAAACTTGAATTAGGATACTGGAAACTTTACATTAAACCGTACGTGCTTTACTATAATTAGAAACACAACGTTGCATTAACAATGAATAAAGAAATTGAAGCAGCACCGTGACATGTCAATCTGAAAAAGTGCAACATGAACATGCATCACGAAAGCTTAATTTCCGACCTAGCATATCAATAATGAATGTAAACAACAGAACAAATTGCCTTCTTCATGACTGAACACTACATATCTATCAGCATGATACACAGTCAGCTGATTGGTTAATTATACATTTGTTATATCGTTATATGAAATATTATAATGAATCACTTCGCAAGGCAATGTGGTTCTACAAAGCAATAATACGTTTGATCTTAATTCATACAAGCTTTTCCTGTGATTGATTTCTCCATTAACAACATTACATATCGGAGCTCTACCTTTCTATTTACTTGCTCGACGCGACGGTACCCATGAACGCAACCCGCGAAAACCATACTTGGCCTTACTCAAAAGCAGAATTATGTTTTGTAGAGTTCATTATTTTCGCTGACACGTTTGCTCGCTAAAGGCGTAATTAGAGAGGGTTAATAGGTGTCACAGACAGCAGGAAGACATACAAAGAAAACAATTATAGATTTGTAATATTTTAGACGGGCTGTAGTCGTTATTAAAAGCCTATGAAGAATTTTAGCACCGCACTTGCAAACACTCGACATTCTGTTTGTATGTCGATGTTTATGAAATAAGAAGATGGAAATTGCTGTGCGTTTCCGACAGTTCCCAGTTTGGTTACAATCAAAGTAGACAAAATATCATTGGGAATCGAGATTCTGGACAAAAAATAATCTTATTTTATAGGGCAATATCGTTTTAGATGTTATGGCTTTTTGTTCGAAATATGTTTGACTTGTGGTGCTCGGAATTTCTGATTTGTAAAAAGATTGCCTGACTTATTACTAAACATTCAAATTGATAAATGCTCATAGGAGATTAGGCTTAAAGTAGTTCTTCCCGACAAAACACACACATAATATGCAAATGAATATCAGTGGAGATTTCTAGATGTAATAAATCTGGTTAAATGTTGTATTGTTTTACAGTTTATTACGGGTATCTTGTTTTCTGACAAAATACTTTGATACCGAACACGAGAAATATATATCTTGAAGTGATAAATAAAATAAATACTATAGATAGAAATCATTCATTAAATGTTATCAAATTCACGTGTATTCAAATTTTGTATGTATTTTTAATTGTTTTGCAGATAAGCTCCCTATACATACAACTGCCTATAAACTGATGAAGACAACCCACGTTAATGACGTAAGTAAGAAAGAACATTTTGCTACAAATGGGCTATATTTGGCCAAAACGTAATAATAAAACAAACTTTGATTTAAGTCCAAGTATTTACAATTTAAGAATTTCTTCTTTCTCTCTGGTCGGTATCATTCCCAGGTTTTAACTAAACTTTGTGAAACTTTTTTTATTTACATAGTTTACATTTGTCATACAGGGAATATAATTCACGAAATCAATATGTAAGTCGAAAAGCGCCGAGAAATTCCATCTTTCTTAATGAGTATTGTTGTTGCCGTGGATTTCGTAAATTGGTACAAAGTTATTCCAATTTTAGTTACACGCGATGTATGCTTCAATCTCTTGTTCACAAATTACCCCCAAAAAGTTGTGCATGCTATCACCTGTATTTCATAACTTATTGCCAAACACGAAACCGGATTTATGCTCAGTTGCAAACCCTTCCCGCACACGTGAGAACAACGCCGTACAATATACATAAACCCTCTCAACACAAGTGACAGCAGTGCCGTACAATTACCATCAAATTCCTCTCCGCGCATGTGACATCAGTGCCGCACAATAAAGATCAAATCCCTCTCCGCACATTTGACATCAAAGCCGTAAGGAAACATCGAATTCCTCTCCGCACATTTGACATCGGCGCCGGTCAAAAACATCGAATCCCTCCCCTCACAATAAACGTTTAATACCTCACCGCATATGTGACATCAGCGCCGTACAACAAACGCCCAATCCCTCGCCACACCAATCCCTACACAGAGTTGTCGTTCCTTATCTCTCCAATACACCTCTGTCAACGTCTCAGCGTTGTAAAACAAGGAATAAAGCGACAAATGGTACGTACAATCTTTACACATGTATGGAACAATTTCTATCGCACAATAAACTGGTGTAAAAAACTATAATCACAGGAAATGTTTCATTTATCAAGCCCACTATTACTCAAAGGAATTTGTTTGTTTACAATCTATTATTAAGCCAGTATTCAAATCGCTAAAACGGAAATAAATCACAATAGTTGACGTTATCGTTTTACAATATGACGACAAATGCGCATTTAGAGAAAATTAAATCCTCATTTTGTACATTAGATGGAAACTTGGGTACATGTTTTAAATTACATTTTAGACGTGACAGAGGTTTATGCCAGGCGAGACGAACGACAACTCTGGGTAGAGATTGTCTCCAAAAATGTGACGTCAGCGCCGTGAAATATAATGTCAGTAAAAGCATAAAATGCGACAATAAACAGTAGACTTTTCATTGTTCACAACAAAGAGTAGAAATCAGAATCATTATGTAAGATGAACGTTATGTAACAGTGATAAGAAATAAATGAATTATATTTATCTTGAGCGTTTTGCTTACAGTTGGTACATTCAGCAGACAATAAAATCATCTGAATTCGATTTTAGGATCATTTTAGTGTTGAATAAGTATATATCCAGTTTAAACGAATGCAGTTAAATAAATATTGTGTTTATATGATGAAATAAGTTTCGATTCAGATTTAAACTATGAAGCGTCACGCAATCAAACAGTGGAACACGATATGAAATACTTTAATGATTACGTAGCCTGTAATGAACTATTTCAGACCTGACAATAAAACCAGATTGTTGTGAACAATGGTGTAACCATGATATTACGGTCATTATTTTGCATTTTTATCCGCGAAAGTTCGGTGACAACAAAGAAGCATTTCCTTCATACAGATTAAGCCGTAGTTTATTAGAAACAGTGAACATTCTCAAAGTACAGTACAGCCTCAGAGCGACCCCAGTGGAGCAACATAGCATGATTTTTCCCACTGCACGATTTAATTATTAATTTAACCTCTCTAAAGCAACAACCTCTCTACCACAACACGTAGTTTTGCTTTTCCCAAAGGGTGTTGCTTTGGAAAGTTTGCACTGTATATAAAAAGTGCATAGAAAACAAAAAAGAGAAAAACGTGAATTCAAAGGTTGTACGAAGTATGTCGTAAATGTATAATTAACGTCGGGATGCTTTGGTTTTTATCGGTGAGGAAACACCAATTTTTTTCACCTGACATTTCCAAGGAATCCGTTTTTCACCTTGTTACATCATCCAACCAAATTAATCACGACACAATAATGGAAATTCAGGCAAATTATTTCTGTCATAAGACAAGCTGAGATAATGGGAAAATTATGAGGATTGTCAACTTGATTCTGGAGACATATTGTTATCCTTCGAGTGAATATTAATGCAATAATGATTAGTGCAAAATCAATATATACAGTACAACCTCTCCAGAGTGGCCCTTTCTTGAGCAACAACCTCCTTTCAACAACTGCATGATTTTCACACTACAGGATTTAACTATTAATTTAACCTCTATAGAGCAAAATACCTCTGAACAACAACCTTATTTTGCTATTACCGAATGGTGTCCTTTTGGATAGGTTGCACTTTACAGTCATGCCTGAATTAGCGACCACTTCAATACAATGACCTACTTGTCATTATTATCATTTAGTTATGTCCGTGTTTTTATTTATCAGCATAATCATCAACATGGATTATGAGACCGTCCAATATTAAAATCAATTATTGTCGTCCCAAAAATGATCATGATGTAGAGAATTTACTGTTTTAGTACATTTTTCCTGGTTGACATTATCACACACACCCACAAAGCTGTGTTCATTCAGCTCATTGGCAGTCTATTATTTTCAGCGAAGCTTAATTGGGCAGACTCCAGATTTAGCATTTATTCGAAATCTTGATGAATAAATACAAAATTGTCATTAATTGAATATCACTTCGATTATTTAGTATAAGTTTTTATTTCAATGATCTTTAACATTAATCATGGTCCGTTTTAGAATATACTTTAGCTTTGTGGTATCATTAAACCCTGAAGAAGTGCATTTTAAAACATATCCCTAGCAAGCCTTATTTCAAAATAAACAACAAATACATGTTTTTATTCTGTTCCTACACACCTTCTCCATCTCGGCACCAACCGTGTTATTTCTACATCTTTCTGAACACTAGTATAGGTATATTTTGAAAAGACAAGGAATTAGCCGTACTGAGGTTTCACAAAATTCTGACAGACACGAAACGTTTTATTTTCGGTTACAAAATTTGATAATACTATATATTAAACAAAAAGGTATTGACCAGAAAGAATCCTTCAGAGGAGACATTTGAAAATTGTCTGAGGTGCCAGTATTACAAATGCTTAACAAAATTGGATATTTTGCTGAGTTAGAAGCAATTCAGTAGATTACATATTTGTTAAGCTCGAATACAGAAAACATGCTCATTTTTTGGCAGGAGAAATTTGTTCAAGACAGTTCGGAACTTAACTTAATGTAATTGAAAATTGGTTGATTTTTTCTTGTCTTCTTAAAAAGTCTGACAGCATGTGTACTTTAGTCTTATTCTGTTTTCTGAGATATTCTACAAGTATTTGGCTGTAGGCTTTAACTCAATCGGGGGCCTTCTTGGTCGAGATATCATGTTCGCTCTTTGTTCGAGTTCCGTTCGTAACAAGACAAAACATCACATATGAGGAAGTTTTCTAGCTAGATTGCAGAAGGTCAGGTTGTATCGTCATGTAAACATGATGTCTTCTCGCGATATTAAAGCTGGTAGTCACAAGGGATCCTGTTTGTTGGTGTGATGGTGGACCCTAGTGAAAATAATCCTTCAGTGGTAACTTATTCAAATCAAATTGACTTTCCTTAGGTACAAGCAATGCTTGATAAACTTGTACACTTGCTAGAGATATACATGTGCTTTGAAGTTTTTATGCCCCCGGTATTAAATGATGCGGGGCATATATTTATTGTCATGTCCGTTCGTCCGTCCGTAAGAGCTTAAGTCAAGCTGCCACCGGGGGCATATGTGTTTATTGAACGCGCTGTCCCTTGTATTTATACTTATTGCTAAATATTCATGTATGCATGTCTCGAAGTCAAACAATGTTTATGTGGGCGTCTTGAATTATGTTTTATTGTTTTAACTATCGACCGGTATGATTACAAATGTTTTTAATGAATTTAGATGTCTGCGTGGAACATGCATTTGATGCATGTAGCAAAACAAGGATTTGGTTTTAGCAATAGTTTATTACAATATATTTGCCACAACGAATAAATCATCAAATCCATTTGGTTTTATTGCATCAAGACATTAATAATGTTACAAAATATTTCCATTTTCGGTGTCTTTATTGCATTTGATATACACGATCGTGCGAGATAATCAAAATGATACCCAAATATCAGCAGAATATATGAGTTGTTTCTACAGCTGTGTTATTGTATGACAAAGATCAATTTCATTTTGCTAGTCTAACTAATTTACGACTTGAAATTATTTGATGTTTTTGATCTGTTAACAACTTTGTCTTTATCACTCTAAATTAAAATGTTGAATTACATGGTCCTAATAATATCAAGTACGAATTTAACAAAAGGAATAATAGAGTTTTCGGATAAATTTCAAATTTATGCATAAAAGACCAGGGAATGATATACAAGGTTTAGAGCAAAAATCCAAAATAATTAATTGTAACTAATGGCAGGGTTCTAGCCAGGATTTTTTTAAGGCATGTTGCAAATACAAATTTGAGTCACCGGTGAGCGGTACGGTGAATGACTGAATGTGTGCAAGTGGGGGGGGGGGGGGGGTAAGTCCAACAACTTAAGTGGTTCATATTTTAGTGAATTTTAAAGTCAAAAGATAGAACTGTTATAAATATATAACATATCATACACAAATCAATAGGAATTAAGATACATGTATCAGTTTTGCATGTTCAAATAAATCATTTGTGTGAATCCGAGGCACCATGGTTTTGACAGGATGCTCTTTTTATGGAAGTACATGGAATGCCAACCCATACTGCTCTATCAGGCATGCACTTCTTAGGTCTCCTTTGATAGTAAATAAACCATGTCCAGATAATGTATATATACTTGTTTTTTAGTTTCTTGCCATGAGTATTTTACTGGCTTTAATAAAGCCCTTTTACGACACATTGTGTTCCTTATTTTATGTTTTACTAGCTTCGCAAACTCTTCCATTTTCCATTTACCACCGATTGTCCATAAATGTAGTGTTTCTCTATTTTATATGTAACCATGCACTTACATTAGAACTCCAACTCAGAGATGGTTTTATACTTAAAGTTTATTGCTCAGTGGCTATTTAATAAATGATGTACAATAGGCCTACTATCAGAGAGGCAACTATACAGACAAGTCACTGATAAGCCAAGTGACTATAAGATTAACTCAATACACTACACTCTACAGTACACATTTGTTTACATTCTGTAGTCATCAACTTTTTAAAATATTTTTTTCTTTATTTGTATTTTCAACAATCATTGCATATTTCACAGTAAGAAATTTTATTGAATCAATTAAACTTTTTATTGACTGAATAAAATGACAACAAACATAACATTGTCACTACCAAAGTTCAAACCAAAAGTAGAAAATGACGACTGACATTTTTTAACCGGAAGTAGCTGTACTCACTCCGTTTTGACATCAGATCGTATAAGTTAAACTTGAATCATTTTTTTAAAATTCCTTGGGATATCAACTGCATGTAACTTCTGTTAAAATTTAATAGATAATGATATTTAAGTTACCGTTACCGTATGTTTCCATTTAGGATCTAAATATTGGATTATGTCGAGATCGGCGTTGCGGATTTCTGATCAGAACTCACGATTTCTGATTAGAACTCACATCATGAATGTTATTCCATCGACTCATATGAGTCTCATTTCGTTTTTAATGCTCAAAGATTCCTCGGTGATCGATTTGCTAACGCGTATTTTTTATATCCTCGTCTTTCGTATAGGTCTACGTACATTAAACATTTTCAGTCTTAATTTCACAGTTTTGCCGCATGATGTCAGTAATTATTATCCTACTGTAGATCTATGCATTTTTCGTCGTTGTTAAATATAAATCATTCGCAGAGGCATAGTAATCATAAGTTGCCCAAGATACACACGATACGTCATCAGCAATGAATTTCATTCCGAAATAAGTTGCTATCACTGAATGACGTCACTAACAGTGGAATGTGTCAATTTATATTGAGGCAACTGCATAACGGGTTGAAAACAAAATTGTCATAACTGGTTGAAAACAAAATTATCATTTTAAGATCATTGTGTGTGTACCACAGGTATCGTTCATATTTTTAACTTTATGCGAAATATGCATGGCAAGCGACACTCCGCTGACTGCATATAAATAAGAGCTGCATAAATTGTGTAAACTTTCAGAATCATAATTATGATAGCTACTCGTGAAAAACAATGCGGCGAAAATCAACATCTTCAAACGGCGCAATTCTGGATGTTTTAGTGAAAAGTGTGCATGCGATAATTATAAGAAAATCTTCTTAAACTTTCACGGTCGTAACATCGAGTATTTAGTTGAAACACGTGGTAAGGCGGGGCTACGATTTTGTCAGCGACATGCGTCATGCATTCGAGACTGTCATTGGTTTATTGATATTTGATTGACATTGTTCTTAGTGACGTAACGAGTCAGCACGCGGCACATGTTCGGATGTAGTTGCTTTTATAATTGGTTGTGTACACAAGCCATGTCGTATACGTAATTAAGGGATGTCGGTGGAATTAAAGGATGTCGAATATACAACTGTAAGCCTGAAGGCATGTCGTGGACGACATGCGATATTAGGCTGGCTAGAACCCTGAATGGGAAAACAAAGTGTCATCTTATTAGACTATGGCTATGACTCATGGATGCACACTGAATTCGCCAGGAAATATAATACATTTTACAATATCGACAGATCAGAAAATATTGATGTAATGTCTTCTATCAAAGAGTGTTCAAGAAAGTGGATGTCACATTCTGCTGCATGAGTTCAAAGGTCTGTAACGACATAAGATGACTTCAAACGTAGACGTAATGGAATTGGTCATATCATATCACCTTTACTGCCATAAACGATAAAATCTGAGAGATTTCAAATGTATGCCCCCTTTTTGTAGCTGTTGCACAAGATCGTATCATCAGATAATTTTTAGCTGTCGCATCGTTCTGTTGGATTTGACATATAAAGCGCAAGATACAATGAAACCAACAACAGAAAAACTTCAGTTGTATAAAGAAATTTATATGACATTGTCAACAAGGCACATGGTCTTCATTAGCCAAGCCAAAACTATTTTAGTAAATGATTGTTTTCAACTCATTTATAGACTTTGCTGTAAACGCGGTATTGGGCGCTTGTGGTTTTAACTACATGTATGTTGTAGTCGTGATCATCAGATTTTTATTTTCTTGAAATGTCTTGATTTACTAGAAAGAATAAAAAGTGATAAATATTTTTTAAGATTACCCTAAATGATCCCCCTGATAAAATGCAAGTAACACAACTAAATGACCTAACTTTATTGTCACAGAGACCAGGTGTTGTGTTAAACACTGCCATGGTGAGTTTAAAGTAAAAAACGAATTCTCTGGAAAAATGTCACATGCAATAAATTCAGCAAGCCCACACATGTCATCTAATCCACTATCCAACAAAGGTCGTTAATATTAATTTTAAAAATTCAAGATAATGTTCTCTAATAAACAAAAACATCAGGTCATGGCTAGAACCATACATAACACTACTCACACACCTAAAGGCTATAGTCACACATTAACCAACACGAATCTTGTCAACAACCACTGCTCATACTTTTTTTTAATTTTATGTTTGCAAAACAGTTGTAGAGATATTTGTACTGATGTCAAAAGTAATACTCGTACAATTGTTTTGTCTATTTTTTATGTATGAAAATCCTGTAATTGTCTCTAGATATGCAGAGATAATGAACCCATCATAAAGCCTATACAAAAGGCTGAATAGATATATATGCGACTGAGACAGGAAGACAGAGTTTGTCCATAAAAAAATTTGTTTCCGCGAGCCCGATCTACACCATTTAGCGCAACCTATATAATTCTGTTCTGCCGACCATCGACAATAATTCTGGTTTCGATTATCTTTTTAATGTTGGTATTTTCGGTTTCACATTAAATTTCAGAATTAGAATTAGTTCTAGCGCCTATATATATTTAGGGGATGTTCCAAAATCAAGAGTTTTAGTTGTGCATTTTGCGTTTAAGTTTATTGTCATTTTTACTCCGGCCAAAATCCCACGACATTGATGTCTCTTGGTCATGAATATTAGCACCGAAGTAGTCTTAAGGCTTGTAATTAGTTTCGCAGCTGTAATAAACAAAATGACCCCGTAGCAATATAGTTTTGCCACACTGCTTATTAATCATAACACCCGTAACATTCTTAAAAATAATCATTTGTACGAATAATATTCTCTGTGTATGTAATATCGTAAGATATATCCATCCATACATATAATGATTTGTTGTGCCGCGACTTTTATCTGACAGACAATAAGAATTAATTGGACAATAATCACAGGCGACAGTAACCGCCCTATAAGTGTCCATTAATTTACTGTAAGTCGAACAGAATTAGCTAAAGTTGATATAAGACCACGAAATGCTGATTGCAACAAGTGAAAAGTCTAGTCTTTGTACACAGTTGAAGTTATAACATACTTTGGACTCTATATGGAACTATCTTACTGGTGAATTTATACAATAATGATGAAACATTTGGTCAAAACAGCATAATACTTTAAGATATATTTCATATTACCAATTAAACGATAGTACATTAATGATCATTATTGTATAGAACGTTTGAGTCACTTTTAGTCAATTTTAGTCACTTTGAAGTGTATCGTTTTGAAAAAGTGAAAAATGTTTAATGGTTCAGAATGAAATGCAAATGCAAAATTATAGCTTCTGGAATAAAGTGTTGACTGTCTTGAATTAATGATGTTCCATTTCCTGGTCCAATTAATTGTGATCCTTTTAAATATAGCCACATAGAGATTTTTTGTCACTATGCTTTCAACTATAATTGCTTTTTTCTTCTTTTTTTCCGATCAACAATAATTGTAATTGCATTCTATTAAATGCAGAGTTTAATATTAAATGTCATTGTGCCCATCTCGGAATATCTTAAAGTTAAATACAGTTATTATGTAATCCATCAAACAACTTGGAGACTGGACGGAAACTGGATGGAAATTTACCGTGACATACATTTCAGCGTAATGACGATCGACGTATAATATAGATATTGTTACAAAGTAGAAGTATTACTAGCGAATCATACAATTTACGTTTTATACATTTAAAACATTATCTTTACTTGAGTAGACAAACATGACGTGTAATGGATGCAGAACGAGAATCTCTGTGCAATGCTAAGGATGTTTTAGCAACTTCCAATATATTTAACGACCGATGTTGATCATTAAAAGTTAATGTGACGTCTACCACTGATGTTTTCCATCTAAAATGTGCAAGACAAATGCTCTTGCATGATTCCAGTTCCGAGGAAGGACACAAAATGATATCAATTGCTTGTTTAATGGAATTAAGGTTTTATATCTCTCTCTTCCTTAGACAGAACATGAACAATTTGTAAGCGTGGTTTGTCCGCTTAAGCATTAACTTGATGCCTGATACGGGTATTGTTTAAAGCTACTATTAAAAGACGGTATTGATAAATAAACATAGTATAAAGAATTGCATGCATCCTAATGTCCAGACAACTAAACTACGCACAGCTTTCAAATTCTAAACCAAAGTAAGTCAAATCCAGGAAACCTTAAAGGTGACTAAAATTTCCATATTTTAAGTGATAGATTATGCTGGAATTGTCTCGTTTGTAGTCATCTTAACACTGAATAATATGGACAAGAAGAATGAAGCGAGTGTCGCATATGTTCAGGGGTGACATTTGGAAGTCTAGAAAAGGATCGCAAGTCTGTCTGCTACTTTACATGACATTCTAATCATCTGAAAAGTATATTATGTATAAAATGATGCGTGTTGACATGCATGCATTTAATGCTCTAGATGGCAAGAATTTACATACCTTCGGATAATTCTCAAATGATTTCTGATTCAGTTATAGTCTAATGCTGAATGTGATCATGTCGCTAAGTACTGGCTGCAATAAGAAAGAAAATCATACGAAATTAAACATCAGATAGATATGAATCAATGTCCAAATATCCTTTGAAACATGATTGTGAATTCACAGAAAATGGCTTATATGCCTGATAAGCACAGAATGATGAAATAAGTCACAACAGTATTGAAATAAACGAGAGGCAATTTACAGAGAGCTTGCAAAATAATTACAAAAGTGATGTTCATTTTAAAAGATAGTGTTAGTTAATATGCTATGTTAGTGAACCTACTGATTTGTGAGCAATTTTCAAATCATTTGCGAATTATTTCCTTGAATAGAAAACGTAACACGTGTAAAAACTATCAAACAGTTTGCGCTAATCAGTTTATATAACATGCAACATTTAACATGAATCTATAAATGTTAGGATTTTAGTTAATTATTAAGTGCAATAAATTTACATTTGTAGTTTCTTTGAACTAGGGAAGAAGTTAATAAAGTTCAACCAAAAATTGCATCAACTTTTAATGCATACAAATACTGTTAAAATGAGAACTTAAGAAAAAAACATTTTAGAATTTGTTTAGCATTGGCGCTGAAAAACTTTCATGACATGTACATTGCATTTCAGTTTCTTTGTGTGTTAATGTACACTTAGAAGTCTTTGGTGTTTCTCTTTACATGAAATACGGATGTATTGTCTCAATGTTCCATTGCACCATATATATCTTCCTCTTTTATGCGCTCTTTTCATTCACAAATACTTTAGAGAAAAATACACACACGTGGACTAACGCTTCGTTCTATACTTAGTCTAGTGAACCTATTGGAAAATAAGCAATCATGAATAACGAACCCAAGACGAGTTTTATCCATTGACCCTAAGACCTTGTGATCGGTGTAAATATATCAATCTATTTTGCTAAACATTGGAACTAACATGGCTATTATGATTTTTCTATGCCCACAATACACCAAGAAAAATATCATCCTTAGCACAAAAGGATTGCCTGCTTATCTCAACTTTCAGCAGATTCATATTCCTTTGATAAAATTGCGCGAAGGAAATTAGGCAAAGTACTTATTTAGGATGCCAAATAATTCGATCAAGTAAATTTAGAAGAACGTTTTCCTTTACGATCTCGTATATTGAACTTTATTCAGGCATCTATTAAAGTCATGACCCGGGGACTTGTTCCGATCTCGTGGTTGAACGCATGTATCTTTAAAGCTAATTAAGTTAAAAAAACGTTTCACTCGGAGATACTGAAATAATGAAGTAATGCCTTACGTTAATTACGATTGGTCATTAATCAGGAGGTGTTGTATTATTATCACTCCCAGAATATCATCTTTTTCATGATATTAATCAACAAATAAAATGAAAATATGCAAAATTAAAAAAAGACTTAATTAAAGCTAAATGTAAATTAAAATAAAAATATCATTGTTTACACACTACAATACAACGGTTCAGAAAGAAAAGCACACACAATGTTTTTGTCAAATAAATTGATCAGTTGTCAAAAAGAATTATATTACATGTAACATTTAAGCTGGTCGGGTTCACCAAAGTCTAATTTATCATATGTTGAATTCCCAAAGAACCATTCTGTTTTTATATCCGCGTGTTTCGTCTATAAATAAAATCTAACAAATTTTTTAGCAACGCAGTTTATTAATATTAATCACATTCACAATAACTTCCCTATTACTATTATTTGTTTGCCAAAGCGAATATTTCTTCAAATACAATTTCTTGATCAAATAATATCACGAATGTTTTCCTATTTCGAAAATATCGTTTCATTCAAATTGCCTATTTTCACTGAAAAATTACAGCAATCCACATTTAGATCTAAATGATTGATAGGTTCTACAGCGAGGTCGACACTAAATCTTGAACATTTCTTGAAGACAGCTTAGTTGGATTAATGCTATCTGTTTGTCCGCTTATTGGAGGTCGGAGATTCTATCCAGGTGGACACCGGGGATCTTATACAACCGATAATATTGAATGTTGGTGTGACCTTAAGTCTCACAGAAAAAAGCTATCTTTTATTCTTGTTAAACAATTGACTAGAATTGAAACGAATCCTTGTTATAGTAATTGTTTTAAAGAGATGATTCCAATAATGATGTGATATTTAAGTTTGTATTTGTATGTTGAGATTTCAGATAATTGACTATAATAGCAGGCTATGTAAACTGGCATTAAATAATAAAGTAATGATTATAAGTAATGTAATGAGAAACTTCGTTTAATACCAGTATCAGAATCATTATCTAAATTCTATAAGACGCAAATAATGATCTATGGAAACTGAATTTATAGGCTGAGTATAAGGTAATTATTCGTTCATGTAGATGTTTTCTAAATGTCAGAAATGTGATACTCGAACATGCAAGATAAATAAAATCCCGAATGTTTCAGAAGGAACATGGAACTAAATCAACTAATAAGAGTGGTGTACTTGTTACGGTAATAAATATTAATTCTGTGCACTTTATCTTGTTATAGTAAACGGTAATTGAAAAGGATCTGACAATTAACATATACAGTGCAACCTCTCCAAAGCATCACCCTTTGGGAGTAGTAAATTATATTGTTGTTGAGAGGTTGTTGCTCTAGAGAGGTTAAATTCATAGTTAAATCGTGCAGTGGGAAAATCGTGTTGTTGTTGAAAGGAGGTTGTCGCCAAAGAGACAGCCGCTCTGGAGAGGTTGTACTGCAAATTAATTAAAACATATTGAATTCTTAAAATTTATTCTCGTGGAGTTAAATAAAACCTCGTTTGTTGACCATTTCAATATTTAACCTCTTCGAATGGTATTCATGAAAACACTAATAAATCGTGAATAGTTCATGAAATATACATAACTATTTGATAGATATGAAACCATCTAAACACAGATACCAAATTAATCATCTTTAGCATAAACTATAGGTGATTATTTATAGGTTGTCTTCTATAAATCTTATAATCCGTATAAAGCATATTAGATGATTTATCAGATAAGCATCAATAATTATTGCGTCACGAGTCTCTGGCGACCATAAATGCCACCAATTTATTGAAAGCCAAGTTCTGTTGTTGGATGTTAATACAAGTGGCTTGTACGAGTTTGCTAACTTCGACTTTCACGATGCTGTTGGCATCATGTGATATAACGGAAGGAGCAAATTGTGTTCATTGTATGGCTTACTTCTTAACGGAAAAGGATAAATCTATCTGAGTAGCAGAGGAGGAATGTGCCGTAATAAAAGAGTGTTGGTTTTATGTTATTGGATTTTAACAGTGCAACTCATTTTTCTGGAATTATTATTTTTGTAAGATAAATGCCCGGAATTGAGGATAATTGTTGCCACAAATACCACACAAATTATATCTTCTAAAATAAACCTTTTACAATGTACTGTTATTTTTGGATTCTGTGATCTTTTCTACCCTCTGGTATTATCAGAATTCTGATGGTTTTTACACTAATAATTGAAGAACGTTTTTAGTCATTTCTACAGGAAGAAAGAACAATTCTGATTCGGAGGATATCAAGCATGGATATCTTAAATACAACCTTTCGTTTCATGTTGTGTCTTATACCTGGGTGAGTAATGCTTCTTCATATATCCGCATTTGTATGAAAATCTATGTCATTTTTCATCAAATAAAATTATAACTGTTACACTTTTAAGCAAACTTGTACTTACATTTATTTATTTAACTAATTTACATACAGTGAAGACAAATGTATTTGATATACATCTTTTTCGGAACAAAACGAAGATTTTATTTGATATTGTTGAAAAGGACAATGATAAGTAGACAGAACAAAGAGACTGAATACGTTTTATGAATTCTACGAATATATTGTGAACCATGTATGTTTTAAATAGTAGTAAGTAAGTTTATTCAGTCTTTTAGGCTATATGATTGTATGATTGTATATGTATTGTCCATGTCCTTAAAGGACTGAATAAAGTTACATACTTACTTACTATGTTTTAAATAATAGATTCACTATAAGTGTTCACACTGCCCATGTTGGTTTGGGACGTGAATTTACTAATTAACCAATTAATTAACGAATGAAAACGGATATGAAATATCTTGTAGAGACATTCACCTAATTGTACATTGTCTTCGGTATCGGATTCAACAACTTTATTACGATTTCACTCATAGAAAATTTAAAGCGCTCGCTTTGCGAACTTGGATTACAATCATGACAATTATCGGAGAAGAATACTAGTAGTTAAATATACATAATCACAAAACAAAATATCTTTCTGTACAAAATATGATTTGTTTTAGTTAGCTATGTTGATATTCAGCTTTAGATTAACACCATTAAGTTGTTAATCAGTCCCAATGATGTAAAATATAACCATAGTTATTTATATATTAATTATTGTATTTTAGCAATGTAATTCTAAATTTATTTTGGATAAGAATTGTCTGGTGATATGAATAGTTTAAATGATCGCGCATTTGATTTGCTTTTGTAAGAAAAACATTATTTATAGCATTCAAAGACTCGTTTTATCCCCAGACATTTGATCATTGTGCTTTCAGAGGTCAATATATCAAACTCCGTGCAAGGGAAGTCAGGTTTAACAAAACCATCATGATATATTTTACGCTTACAATACATCGAGAAAAATACCATCACAATTGTACAAAGGAAACTTCAAGTTTATCTTAACTTTCGGGAGATTCATAGTATACCATTGATAAAATGGCGTAAAGAAAGTTAGACAAAATTACTTACTTTTGATGCCAAACGTGGATCAATGCATTCATAAAGCTACTTTTATCCTAAAGTGTCATCCTCAGATTTCTGTATGACCTGTAACCTTGACCTTGTAACTCGTATCGACTTAAACGTTATATTTATTCTCATAAAACGTTATTTTCACGAAACTAAATCATCAAAAATTCATCTAACTTTGGGAAAATATTTTCATGAAATACTAATCTGGGAATAGTTGACCATCAAAAGTTAAAAATAATTTTACGCCTGTCAACATTTTGAGCCTGGCATTTTTCGCAGCAGCTACTAACATTCAATAACAATTTCGTCATTGTCATTTTATTCTGTAATAAACAGCTTGGTCGGTCTCTTGTTAATACCCCCATCACACTAGGGTCACGTTCGCACTACGTCCATACAGGACGTGGCAAGATTCTGATAAACGTGATGAGAACACAGTAGGAACCGGTTCAAGCGTGGTATGGTCTTCGTGGACGTGATGGACGTGGTGGGACTTTTGGCATGTCAAAAACTAACGTGGCGGGGACGTGGTCAAATTAGAACACAGTGCTTACGTAGTAAGAATGTAACAGGGACGTGACTAAAACCTAGTTGGAACTTCATTGACGCAGAAGAAGCGTGGTGCGGACTTGAAAAGACAGCAAACGATTTCCACCGCGTTGTCACTGGGTCGTTAGTAAGCTTTTGTTACGTCAGTGAAGTTCTCACTACGTCTCAACCAGGTGTATGCTAAGACCATAGTACGACCACATCACGTTACAGAAGACTGCACAAGGTTGTAATTTTGCTCCGTCACGTCTTTAGTACGTTTGCAACAGGTGATCAGTACGTTCCTTTCAGGTTCTGAGCAATTGGTATACAAACTGGATTTATACAATATTCTTTCATCTCCAGTCAAATATATGTTAACAAATGAATGCAATTTGTTATTGTACCAGGACAACAAGCCATTTTGGATGCACAAATTGCCATTTTCTAAATAAGAAATAGAAGAAAAAGGAACATGAAGCAACTTAGATGATGTTATGTTAGTGCATGGCTATAAGCAGAAAGAAGACTTCTATTTGGCCATCATGACCAGTTAAAATAAATGGACACATGGTACAGTATACATACGGAGCTAGTGAATGCAATGAGGACGTTATTGTGACATAGGGAGAGCGCAGTTCAGTCTGCAGGGACATAGTGAGCCCGTAATTGGGACGTAGTATAAACGCAATAGACCTGGTGACAACGAGAAGCTGCACGTGTAATGAACTTACTAGGAACGTGATAGACGCGGTGATAACCTGGCAAAGACATTGTAAGGACGTAGTGCGAACCTGAGTACATCATTTTTTTCGAGTTTGACCCCGTCTCCGCCAAGTCCATCAAAATTTTCAGGACGTGATGGGAACTTTGCGAGCGTGATGCGGACGTGCTCTGGTGTGATAGGGGCATAAGAGTATTAAAGCATACCTTGTAAATGCTAATGCCCCCGCCACACCAGAGCACGTCTGCACCACGCTCGCAAAGTTCCCATCACGTCCTGAAAATTTTGATGGACTTGGCGGAGACGGGGTCAAACTCGAAAAATATATACACTCGGGTTCTCACTACGTCCTCACAACGCCCTTGACAGGTTCTCACTACGTCATCACAACGTCCTTGACAGGTTTGCAATCCGTCTATCACGTTCTCAGTTTAAGGTCTTTCCTACACTACAGTAACAACAAAAACAACTTTGTAAAATATATGACCAGACGGGGATACAATGTACCTGGATACGTTTATTTCAGAGCAAACAAGTCGCCGGAATACAAGCATACAATGTATGGTAACAGGTACTATACAAAGTTAATTATCATACTGAAAATGAATACATATAAGTAGTATCATTAATAGTACGTACCTCGTATGCGTCTTACATAAATTCTGGTTTGTTTCAATACATTGAAGACATTTTAATACACTACAAAATACAGAAACCAACTGAATCATTTCTGTAAATTTTCGATTCGACTCGCCCAGGAACAACCAGAGATAAAGGATTTATATTATAAGCAAAAAAAAAACTCTGGAAACCTGAGACCGTTTGTCAAATACAAATGAATAACAAATATGTGTCGAATCGATGAATGTCGGACCTCATTCTCAAACATGATGATTATAACAATGATATAAAATCTCCAGTGCCTTGTTAAAGACTAACTGCTTACATCGACTACTAACAGAGGGCATATATATACATGTACGTTATATAAATAATTACTCAACAGAGACCATCGACTGTTATTCCAATTATTGATGCTAATAAGGACTTAATTAAGAATATACAACTTGTTATCTTGTATATGGACTTATAATAAATGAGTGATTATATGACATAAAATATCAATGATAACAATTGATAATTACATGTAATAAAGTAGCATCAAGGTGATTATCATTATTTTCATAATATTCAAATAAAAAAGAAAATCGAGATGTGAACTGCTCTAAAACGTCTGGTAGAATGACCAACACACACCTTCTTTCATATTTAACAACTCCTATATGTACGAAAAACACGGGAAAGACAAACATTTTACGCTATTCTTAGCGAAACGCGTAAGATTAAAATTCATAACACGTGCATCTCCCCGTTCTCACCAGGTCTCTCGCATTTACACCAGGTACCAATTATGCGCTTACTACGTTCACGCAGACTACAAGTTGCGCTCTCTTTACGCGCACGCGCTAATAACGTCCTCACTGCTTTCACTGGTTTCACCATGTGTCCATTTGTTTTAACTAATGGTCGAACACCTGTCTTCTTCCTGCTGAAAGCCAGGGACGAGCGCAACATGATATAGGTTGCTTCGTGTTCCTCTTTTTTCTATTTCGTATTTACAAAATGGCAATTTGAGTATCCAAAATAGCTTGTTGTCCCTACACAATAGCCAATTGATTGAGGTATTCATTTGTTTACATATTTGCTGACTGGCAATGAAAGAATGGTGGGGTATGAATCCAGTATTTATACCAATTGCTCAGAACCTCACAGGAACATACTGGGAACCTGTTGCAAACGTACTAAAGACGTAACGCAGCAAGATTACAACCTAATGCAGTCTTTTGCAACGTGATGTGGACGTACTACGGTCTTAGCATACACCTGGTTGAGACGTAGTTAGAACTTCACTGACGTAAGAAGAGTGTGGTGACAACCCAGTGATAACGCGGTGAAAACCGCTTGCTGTTTTTTCAAGTCCGCACCACGCTGTAGTGCGAACGTGGCCCTAGTGTGACGGGGGTACAACTATAAATCATTAATAAGTTCGTTATTTTAGTCTATAATTATGTACGTGTATTTATCAAGTAAATATTTGTATTTGTTTTTTCTCAGCAACATAAGGGATACATTCTGTTGTATAATACTGTGTTACGACGTTTTGTCTGTAAAAGCGCATTACTCTTATTGTATATTATATCATAGGAAAAACTAGGTCTCGAATTAATGTAATTCTTTATTTTTTGAGACTTCAATTCTTTCCATTTTAAAATACACATGGGAAAAAATCAAAATGATACGTTTATAGTAACTGGGTCTCGTTTTTATCTATCTTATTTAATTATGACGGAGTTATTGCATGACTAAAAGCTATTCCATTTCGTCTTACAGATTTACGATTTTTTCTTGTTTTATGTTTCCTTAAGATTATAGAGTTTCTAGTTTCTTGTCAAATAGTTTACTCGTTATGTACGTATAAGAAATGCTAATGAAGCAGTAAACTAGCTGCATTATGTATTCGTGAAATTAAAAATCTATTTTGTGAGCGTAAATCCATGTGTTAATACTAATTATGATTAAATGCCGCCCACGTATAAGACTGTCGCTGGTTCACGAATACAACACAAAAATTACGTATCAGTGTTACTAATACTTCGTGTATTTTATCACAAGACTTCAAGAATTTTACACTTGTTCACAGTATCACTTGCAATCATTTTTTCTGGAGGAAATGACAGTGTTATCATTAAGGGACGCAACTCATTTAGCTCCTTTGCGATTCACATAATTGTCGTCACCATCTACTCTAATGGTGTACTTTAGTATTAAATGTCAGAAGACTAAAATAACTCGCACCTTTAACTCTACCCTGTTTAATATTATCTATGGTCTGTTTATAATTCTTATTATCACAATACTACATGTATATTTCAATATCTAAATATAACTCACTGTGCAACCAAAGACACACGTACACTCACTCATACGTTCACAGAAGCATGCAACACATACCACACGTGACACTCATTCCCACCTATATATATTTAGACTATAACCTATTATTCTCTAAATGGAGCAACACTGATTATTTAAAATCAAGTGTTAATTCTTATCACACATAATATCATGACGCAATCTACTTGATATCCATGGGTTAGTCTCAGCTATTTTATTACAGTACATTTTTGTCGAACCAATGCTTTCGAAACAACATAAACTAAATTGGTACTAATTTCAGAAATCAAATTAAAATATTGCAGAGGAACATTATTTTGAATGCGTTCATAGTAAGTTTGCTGTTTTTGTTTTTGCTTACAAATAATGTAATCGAAGGTAATTATGACATGGTAGAAAAAATGAGCAACTAAGTCCTTTGTACGATTTCCATTTTTCTCTTTGAACGAAATTGAAAATCTGAATTTAATGAAATGAGAAAAATATTAGAAGCTTCAACTACATTATCTCAAAGACATTTGTTCGTCATTGAAGGTAACCTATAACAAAATACAATCCATTGTATTTCTCTTAAATTGTCAGCACTTAGGGCCAAATTTCAAACTTATCAGATTTTCCCCATATTTTCCGCGGTATTTCTAATTTTAACAGCCCATTTAATTACAAAGTGTAATTTAATATCTTCATTGTTCGTCCTTGGATGTCTCAAGTGGCCAATTTGTATAAAACGTCTTTGTGATTAAATGATTCGCACTGGACAGAAACAAGACACAAATCATTTGTCTTTAATGGACTGTTCATTAAACGTATTAATTGTAGTATTAGTATTTTATTATTTGAAATCATTTCGATTTAGAGGGTTTGTTTTTATACTCAGTAATATTTTCCAGATGTATATTATGACCGATTCGTCGGAATTAATATTATCGCTGAATTATCTTTAGATCGTAATATGATTAAATTTATACCACCCTCAAAGCTTTTTGTATAAGTTTCTGATTTGCAATAATAATGACTTGCAGTGCACTTTATGATCCCTACTTTACACTTTCTCACATTTTGCTATCCCTACTTTACACTTTCCCGTATTTGGTGATCCCAACTTTACACTTTACCACATTTGGCGATCCCTTTTTTACACTTTCCCACATTTGGTGATCCCAACTTTACACTTTTCCACATTTGGCGATCCCTATTTTACACTTTCCCACATTTGGTGATCCCTATTTTACACTTTCTCACATTTGGTGATCACTATTTTACACTTTTCCACATTTGGTGATCCCTATTTTACACTTTCCCACATTTGGTGATCCCTATTTTACACTTTCCCACATTTGGTGATCCCTATTTTACACTTTCCCACATTTGGTGATCCCTATTTTACACTTTCCCACATTTGGTGATCCCTATTTTACACTTTCCCACATTTGGTGATCCCTATTTTACACTTTCCCACATTTGGTGATCACTATTTTACACTTTCCCACATTTGGTGATCACTATTTTACACTTTCCCACATTTGGTGATCCTTATTTTACACTTTCCCACATTTGGTGATCACTATTTTACACTTTCCCACATTTGGTGATCCCTATTTTACACTTTCCCACATTTGGTGATCCCTATTTTACACTTTTCCACATTTGGTGATCCCTATTTTACACTTTCCCACATTTGGTGATCCCTATTTTACACTTTCCCACATTTGGTGATCCCTATTTTACACTTTCCCACATTTGGTGATCCCTATTTTACACTTTCCCACATTTGGTGATCACTATTTTACACTTTCCCACATTTGGTGATCCCTATTTTACACTTTCCCACATTTGGTGAACCTTATTTTACACTTTCCCACATTTTAAGATCCCTTATTTACACTTTATCATATTTTAATCATACAAACGTCCACTCTAACTTCCGTCACTAAGAAAACACATTTGTGAAAAAATCTCGTTACCACCATTGAACAGAGTCGAGAAAAAAATGAATAAAAAATAAAATTGAAAGTTAAAAAACAGCACAACATGCGGATTATTTAAGAGCAAACTAAATGATTGGATGAGATCAGGGGTTTGAATTGGATTTGAAAAAAAAAGACAAATATTTCTGAGCGAATTGCGGCGTTTTTCTCTCCGTAATTGTGTGAGATTTTTGCTCGGGAATAGTTCTCAAGAAATCGGTTCAAATTCCCAAAATGTCGGCGACGAAATTCGATCACAACATGATTATTATTTTGTTTTTGTTAATTGTTTATGATTATCAATGTCTGAAAGTTTCGAATTATGAAATTTCCTACATTTTTTAAAAATCTACATTAGGTGAAACACTTTCACAAAATCAGAAACACATCTTTATCCTCTTAACTTATAAAATATTGCTAACTTTTCAAAATTTTGCACAAGCATTTAATCTTATTTTATTGAGATGTGTTGTTTATGTCTTTAAAAAGACACGTATAAGCAGAGTTTCAAATATTTTCTAAATTGTTGCCAGGCATATTATTGTTTAAAGGTATAGGATAATACAGAATTACGATCAATGCAGTTAGTGTACGTCATCTTCTTACTAGTAAGTATTTTCTATCATCTATGTTATATTGAATATCTGGAAAAGACGCCAATGACCTGAAAAATGATTTCTAAATACATATGTACTATTCTGATGAGTGTTACATTTCTTAAAGTCCCATTAGATTTTTTCAAACAAAAGTAGGTCTTATTTTGCCTAGAAAGATGTCTTGTCGGTGAAACTGAGTTTTACTTGCAATAGACTCTGAAAATGTTCTTTCTTAATCACATAGTACATATAGAAATGTAGCGCAGTATTTTTTCAATGATATTGCAAAAAAATAAGAAAGAAAGCATCTGGCAACATGTTTACGAGTGGTTAAAGAAAGGCATTATGTAAATATTGTTTAAGAGTAAACAAAATATATCTCTCATGATTTACTATTATTATATACCATATTTGTATAGCACTTTTATCACACATACATTTACGTTCAAAAGTGCTTTACACAAAACAAAGGATAAAATATATATACATACACAGATACATAAATGAAAACATAAATGATAGGTAAAGACATAAAAAACAACTGTGAATCCTAGCTAAGACAGAATAAAATGCACAAACAATAAAATATACAGTAAAATATAGGAACCAAAGTATACTAAAATGTTCTGCTGTAGTTATTTTATCACATGTTATAACAACAATTTATGATGATCAGTCCACGTACATCTGTATAAATAAATGGGTTTTCAAAGGTTTTTTTAAACGATGGCAATGTATTAGAGTCTCTTATTGCAGCAGGTAAATAATAACTTTCCATAACTTTGTAGCTATAATATCATCGTAAGTAACAGTACGGCTTCTTGTCGTAACAAGTGTCAATGAGTTGGATTGGGATCTATGTTCACGTCGTGGTTTATACACTTCTAACATTGCTTGATGTAAGAAGGGAATTGTCTATGTAACGCTTTGTAAGTGTGAGTTAGTATCTTATAGTGAATTCTGCATTGTACCGGCAGCCAATGAAGTTCCTTCAACACTGGGGTGATGTGGCTGTAACGGGAGGTCCTGGTGATGATGATGCTGTATTCTGGACAGTCTGTAGTTTATTCAAAATTATAGTCTTTGGTAGTCCATTTAATAGTGAGTTACAGTAGTCAAGTCTTGAATTAACTATGGAATTTACAAGTGATTTAGTTGCATCAATGGTAAGGTATTGTCTGATACGACCTATTTTGTCTTAGATAAGCATAGGAGTCTGAAAACCTTTAGCATCATGCAGGGTCGTGCATTTATGACCCATATCGTACGCCATAGTTCACATCCTGTTCCATGTCAATCTTGAAATCCAGTAGAGCGCCAAGGTTTCTAACACAAGTTGATGGTTTGATCTCCGAATTTCCGACGTTTATGGTTAAGTCTTTGAGTGGGCTGGAATTCTTCTTAGATGAAAACAAAATAAGTTCAGTTTTATCCGCATTAAATTTTAACTTGTTACCATGCATCCATGACACAATATCATCAAGACAGCCTTCAACTCGACATATTGCGTCATTGCGAGAGACCTTGTCAGTTGGTTTGAATGATAAGTACAACAACAAATTATATCTATCGTTCAGTATTACTTATTTCAAAAATGGGCCTTTAAGGTCTAAAAGTGTTCTATCGTTTTGCGTAATTTATTACCTTAGAAGTAAAATCATCCAAACACATTAGAACTCGCTGAACACGAACACATCAGAACACACAAAAACATAAAGGGGATCCAATATTGCTCTAATGAAAAAAGTGTTGAATCATTGCGTATTAAAACTCCTTAGCAGAGTTTTGAAGAAGAAAAAAGTCTTAGAAATATTTGTTCAATGTTTCTAATTTGAAGATGGTCTTTAACCCAATACAATCCGTCATATTCATGTTCTATACCAGGCCATAACAGATCTCAATACCAAATTCACCGAGTTTTGTTCGTAAGGTTAACGGATTGTATTACAATCATTGCGCTCATATCGAATTCAACTTTGAAATAAAGCAAGTTAGAGCAATATCAATGAAATGTTGGATGTGCAGCCCTGTAAACACACCACTACGATTGAAGGCAATCACTTTAATGCATTAGATTACAAAGCGTCATTGATTGAATAGAAAAAAAACTCGATTTCTAGCTAATACCACTTGCTATAAATTAGATTGTTCGAGCCGACTGCAAAACATCCAATAAAAAAATAGGCAGTCAAGAAATTCTATTTTTTTAGTCATTTCCAATGAAGTAAATGCAACATGAGTTAAGCATATTGTTAATTGCAAATATTGAGAAACGAAGTATTACCAAAGGATTTTGTTGTCGCAAAAGGTTTTTTCACTAGCTAATGGGCTCTAATATGTAGTTCTAGTAAATAACGGGTATACTGAATATGTATTTTGTCTTGGATCACACCGTTTCTTTACTACGATACAATTTTAGCTAAAACTTGTCAATTTATTTTCCATATACATGTAGATGATAAATAAGCACCAACGTACAATGAATTTTTTAATGGAATGTGCAGATAAGTGTCATGTTCTTCACGCTTTTTTATTTGATTGACATAATCATGTTTGTCATGTATAGTGGCGATATATGTTATTTAATATGATATGATAATGACTATGATACTATTTTTTTCAGTTGCGTGTCAGGTTATACTGATACCAGTAACATTACAGAGAGTGAGCTGATAACAGTGGCCTTAGAGGACATGCTGAACAACTATGATAAACGCATCAGACCAGGGTATGGTGGTAAGTCTGTTTGGGTGTATACCTGATACAAGCTGTAAACCTATTACAATAATTGAAGATGTTTCGTCTAATCATGGCTTAAGTTTAAAAACGATTGTATTCGTAAAAAGCGCAAAAGAAAAGATGTTGCCTTGGCCTCCTCCTTTTTCTCCATTGCACGATTTGTTTTGTATTCCGCGATCAAGCCTATAGACTAGGCTGTTGTGGAATTTTAGCTCTTTTTGATACCACATACATCCCCCATCCATTCATTCGGGAAGACTGAACGACTGTACAACATGCATGGATAATCATGGAAACTATTGAGTCGCAATGCTGTATGCTTTAAGGATGGATTTATTTATTATAGAAACTATGCACATTCTGAATGAATGACATTTGCTTAGGAATACAGATTGTAAATCCAGACATTTTACGCTGTGTTAGTAATGATATGGTAACTTAAAATATTCGTCTTTCAAGGACTTGCTTGTCTGGCTGAATTGTGCTGACAATTTGTACGTGTGCATATAATCCTGTGACAATTGATGCAATCAGATCCAAAGTGTTTTGGGAAAATATATTATCAGTTCATTTTTACCCATTCGGTTTTAAACCGGTTCCCTGATAGCACCAGTATTTTGTACTGAATTAAATATTCGTAAATGAATATAAAGGTATTTACATGTCTTCGTGAAAATATTTATCGCAATATGGTTTGTGTACAAATGTTTTATATATGAGTACGTTATCTCAGGAGGTTTTCTTGTACATCTGCGATATTCTTGTGTATAATTCAATAATGACATGACTGGCCACTGGAGGCATGGAATATGTGCGAATATGACAGGCAACGAGATTTTGGAAATACTTTATGCATATCTCAATTATCCTTACAAAATATTAATTTACATGTCACAACAATCTACAACAGAACGAAGTAATACGAGTTCATTGTTGTGCCCTGAGTTTCCTAATGTTTAGAAAAGTCATTAAACAATAATATAGTAATACAATTCATACTCATTTAACCTTTATTTACCTTCTGTATTCCAGGAGATCCCGTTGACGTGATGATTAACATCAATATTCGATCATTGGGGCCAATATCCGAAATGGACATGGTCGGTAATTGTTACACTATGTTATTATGAAAACACAAATACTATTATTTTATGCAAACACGCCTGCTTGGTGTAAAATTATATAACTTAATGATGAATCAAATTAGGTTGCACAGTGATGTTATAATTTATGAATAGGTAATAGCTTTTTATCAGCAGAACACGATAAGTTAACACTTCCAGATACGAGGAACATTTAACACGCAAATAATTTCAGTATCCTCTCTTAACAAAAGTTACGACTGTCGAGGACACATGCCACGATGTAGTTTATGATTATAACTCACGTCTAATATTCTTGGTGGTTGGACGAAGTATGACCTAGTATAATTGTAATTATATTCTCAACAAGAAATTTTAATTTCGAACCCTTAATTAAAGATCTTCGATTTTTCCTGCACAAAACTCACACATTTGTACCGAGTAAATTTCAAACCAAATAACACCAAATTCGCACCATTGTGTGTTTACTGAACTATGTAATAAATTTTACATTTAATGATAGAATCATGGTTCACAATTTCTATCAGTGTACAGTTTTGCAATCTTGCAATTTAAGAGACATTTCATCAGATGTTCTATAAAATTGTCCGTAACTTGTCCGTTGTCAAAACTAGTCTGCTTTTTAAGTACATTTTGTATTTTGAATTGATAAATTGACAGAAACTTCAAATTAAACGTAACATGAGTTGAATCACACCAGTAAAATGTCTAACTTGATACTAAAATTTAGAAAATAAGATAAGATTTATTTTGGCAATTTACATGTATATAACATGTAGTGAAACATAACATAAACATAATCACTATAAAATACACGCCAATACCAGGGATAACATGCACGCCAACACCAGGGATAACATGCACGCCAACACCAGGGATAACATGCACGCCAACACCAGGGATAACATGCACGCCAACACCAGGGATAACATGCACGCCAACACCAGGGATAACATGCACGCCAATACCAGGGATAACATGCACGCCAACACCAGGGATAACATGCACGCCAACACCAGGGATAACATGCACGCCAACACCAGGGATAACATGCACGCCAACACCAGGGATAACATGCACGCCAATACCAGGGATAAAATACACGCCAACACCAGGGATAACATGCACGCCAACACCAGGGATAAAATACACGCCAACACCAGGGATAACATGCACGCCAACACCAGGGATAACATGCACGCCAACACCAGGGATAACATGCACGCCAACACCAGGGATAACATGCACGCCAATACCAGGGATAACATGCACGCCAATACCAGGGATAACATGCACGCCAACACCAGGGATAACATGCACGCCAACACCAGGGATAACATGCACGCCAACACCAGGGATAACATGCACGCCAACACCAGGGATAACATGCACGCCAACACCAGGGATAACATGCACGCCAACACCAGGGATAACATGCACGCCAATACCAGGGATAACATGCACGCCAACACCAGGGATAACATGCACGCCAACACCAGGGATAACATGCACGCCAACACCAGGGATAACATGCACGCCAACACCAGGGATAACATGCACGCCAATACCAGGGATAACATGCACGCCAACACCAGGGATAACATGCACGCCAACACCAGGGATAACACAAAAAGGGTAAACGCTTATTTGCACTGTGGTACCTAATACAATAGTATACACCTACAGATGAGTTTGTTAGAACGTAGATACCAGGCCCCTCGGCATATCAGTTTTGATCTTATGATAATAATGGCGAAAAGAACGAAAGATAAAGAAAACAAAACGCTGCCTATTTAGTCAGACATTCGTGTATGTTCACTTCTGGTCTAGTTTGATCTATGTAAATGCATACACTTCCTATAAACAAAACTGATGAATAATTCCTCACGAAATATTAATAATCATTTATATGTATCTATATAAATCAAGTCAAATAGCAGTTCATCATTTGGAGTGATTTGGCCTTTTCTTTGACTTTTCTAGGCCGGGTCGGTGAAAATATACGACCAAATTATTCATAGATATGAACTACAGTTTGTATTAACATACTGACAGTGTTACCATGTAAATTTCCGTATAATTCATGTCCATGTTGGTGGTTCGGCATTCCGTCAAAATTATACGTAGTCATTCAATCTATTTTAATGACGATGATATTCATGCTTTATGTGTATTGTCAACAACAAATGTGTCTAAGTTATCTACAATTTGTTAATCTTGGTGTCTGTCACGAATGTGTAAATACAACCCATTATAACATTCCCGTCACAATGTAATAAACATTATACAATGAATCGAATTTCTAAAAGTCTTTGATATAAAACCAAATTCTTGGAAGAAACCAAAAACGTTATGAATCTGAATATAAATTTAGATTAACTTGTTAAAAACATTAATTCTGTGATATTTGTTTAATTACAAGAATTGTTATCTAGAATTACGTTTGTAATAATTCCTGTTTCTATTGTTATAGCATTTACAAATACATAACATGTAACATTGATATAAATACTTCTCTTACAACCATTCTCTCTATTCACAGGCATTCACCATGGATTGTTATTTCCGACAAGTCTGGACAGATCCGAGACTCGCTATGAGATCGAACAGTTCTAATTCCTCAATGGATTTCATTCAACTTAGCATAAAGGTATTCACATCGTTCTAAATTCTCAAAGTCCAGTCAAACCTGTAAACAAAGGCTACCCTTTGGAAAGATGAATGTGGCTTTTATTGATAGGTGGCCCTTATTCGGAAGTATTTTCAGTGACGGTTTTTAGAGAATGGCCTTTATTCACAAGGTGACCTTTATTCGAGGGTTGACACTAACACAGGTTTAACTGTATGTCTTTGTCTGTACTGCATTCATCAAAGAATTTCCTTAAGCATTTCTTAATAAACATAGTTGTTCCCTAAGAAAGTGAATGGATTTTATATACAGTGGAGAGGCTCTCCAAAGCAACAACCTTTGGAAGAAGCAAAGATATGTTGTTGTTGAGAGGTTGTTGGTATGGAGAGGTTAAAATAATAGTTAAATTGTGCAGTGGAAAAATTCATGCTGTTGTTTAAGGGAGGTTGTTGCTCAAGAGAGGGATGCTCTGGAGAGGTTGCACTGTATATAGCTTATCTTGAGTAATATTTGTTCACGATTAAGCAGTGTTTCAGACCTTGTATCACTCCTTATTTGGTGATCCATAATCTTAAGGGTGAATGACCTTATTATCTGTTATTGAATGGACGTAATGAAAGGATTCCTGCCGATTAATTGGTTCCGCAAGTCGTCTTTTTCTCGTTAAGATATTTATTGATATGTTTGTTATGTTTCTAAGCCTACGATTAGATATCCCACATTTTCTAGAACACGTCTGAATAGTTATACATACGGAATCCGGATAGGGCCGCAGCGATCTCGCCCTGTGCCCGTTTGGACTGTCCGAAGAAAGAAATAACGTAGATGTCGGCAGATAAAATGCGATAAGAGCAATTAATTTGGACTTTTTTCGAACGTTTTGTAGCGAGGTTGAATACTTAAGTGACAACCACTGTCGCTGTATCTTTGCGTGTCAGGTCATCATAAAAGCCATTTAATGTTTCACAAATATGGCAAATATGGCATGACCTTCAATTCATTAAATTAGAATGAACATTCAAGATGTTGCTATTTATAGTTTCCTTAGTGTAATTAGATATAATATTAGCATTTTCGCATTCTTGAATAGAAATCAGTTCCTCGTGAAATATTCTCATAAAATTAATGCAATTTTTGAATGGTTCCCAATTTGTTCTGTATGCTTCCTTATTAAGTACGTGTTGTACGTAAATTGCTTTCCTCCATTCTTCCTTTTTTCTAAGATTGTTTTATACAAATAAGCAAACAAGGGATGTAGAAATTGGATGACCATGATTTATTTGTTCACTGTTGCCACAGGGTTTGTTGTAGTGTTTATTATGCAAATAAAATCATGAAAGATGTAACACGATCCATCATGTCGAACTAGTCTAACTTAATAAAACATTTAGCAATATAGTTTGTATCCAGTCAATAAATTATGATCCCAGATTAGTTCGTCAAGCGTCAAAATTGTCTCCCACTGTCTGATTAAATTGAATGCAAAAACATTTACGGCTAGAAAGTAATGTCAAACATGATATTCATTTACAAGTTGATAACACGATCACCACCCAAGGCTGAATTGTACGAAATCCAATTCTCTGTGGTTTGATAACATGTGTTCGTATGGATATTTCTAATTTACAAAAATGTTTATTGTATTTTTTTTTCTTTTAGTTATATCATACATTGTTGAAATCATACGATTATATACACACTATAATGACCGTGCAAGTGCGCAAATATGTTATGTAAACAAACGGACAAGAAAGGGCGCATCAAAAAGCTACAAAGAGAACAAAACAATTGATGACAAAGGAAACGTAGTTGTGGGTAAGGGCTGGCCCTACTTATGTCATTCTTGGGAACTGAACGAAAATTCCTTCCATAACCGTCACTCGTTCGGCGGGAATGAATTTTGATGTACTACGTTTTTTTTACACCGCCGTGCAATTGTTAAACAGGTTCCCGTTCCATGTTGTCTGTCAAGTTTATGTAAGCTCCGTTGAGTACTTTCATTACTTTATTACACTCATTATTTTCTCTCTCCAGATTCTGGAACGTATTTGGTACCCAGATACCGTGTTTTACAATGGTATGAAATCTTACTTACATACAATTACGACACCAAACAGATTTATTCGGATATATCGAGACGGAAAGATCTTATTTTCTCAAAGGTATTTATTGTTTTATTGGATAGATATGGTTCATATAAATACAATTAGTTCAATTTCCCGTCAGGTAGAGTTGGAAACTATCAGAATTAAGTTTAACCAGCTCAGATAATGTCACAAAAAGAAGCGTTGTTCAAATCTCAGCTGAGGTCCAATCTAATGAAATAGATCCGGGTTTTTTATTCTATTTAATATTGTTCCAACTCCTTTCTTTGAAATGTTTCAAGTGACAGATAATAAACAGTTATTAAGCTTCAGATACAAACCAGATTAATATGTAACAGATATAAGTTAGTCTGATAGGTATCTAGATCTCAGCCGTCACTCGTCTTAGTTAAATCTAGGACAATCATTTATTCCACTGTCTTAATTTTCTATGATTTAACTAATTCATCAGTATAAATGTAATGTAGTCATTGCAGTGATATGCGTCTGAAGCAAGCAATGCATTATGTATTGCTGACTTGAATTTCCGTATATTAGAATAACAGTGACTTTATTTTGTGGAACATCAACGGATATACTTGTACATTCAATAACCACACAGAACATTTAAACTGCTCAATACGAGCATGACAAAACTACGTATATTATCGTGATTGGTTTAGTGTTACCACTCAGAATTCTGCCATAAAACCACATTCTAATACGTCACTGACGGCGATATTGACTGTACCGTTGACAGTAGCATTAACAGTAACATTTGTAAGATTGACAAAATACTGGAGAAATCATGTTAATACTCAAGTTGAGAAGATAAGATTCCTCAGTTTGATGGAAATTATAAATTTTAATTATAAAAAGTCAATTTCACACAATCTTGAAGTGCATTACATATTTCTATGCTTGCCCCAAAATTGTCCCAACTATGCTCGAAAACTCCCTTAAGAATAAAATAGACGTAAATTAAGAACTCATTGATGCAGTGCCATTGAAAACTATAGTTAAACATTAACCTATTTTACATTTTTTCCAACAATTTATGTACCGAGAAGGAGATTCTAGTCATTATAAGATATTTACTCTCATTTTCTAGATCTAAGTGTGCCAAGATTGGATGTTAAATCATATTTTTCTTACATAAATGGGTCATTTATCATAATGTACAATCACCAGGATGGATATTATACTGTAATTACCTTCTATGGCTTCAAATATCACATGTACAAGATTTCCTTATATTGCTCACAGTAGAAAGAAATATCACAGATTCTTCTTAACAAACAAAAATGCCCATGTATCATGACTATTCTAGTGTATTTGCTAGAGAAAAACGTAATTAAATTTCCAACATCATTAGAACTTAACGAAAATATATGACATAAAAAAGAATCTTCGTAATTAATGTGAGAGCATGGAAAGAAATAAGAAGAACAGAAAGCCTGTACACGCATCTTTGTTGTTTATTTTCAAAGTTATCATGTTTCGATGTATTTTGTTAAGCTCTGTTTTAAACTTGTCCTCGTTTCTAAATCTGTTCAAAGAAAAAAAAAGAATTCATCTTCATCGACTAAAAACAGACAATAACATATTTTGGATATTACAGGGCTTCCCAGTTTTATTAAAATTCTGTCGAGTTGAGAGATAAAACAGAATAGTCAATCAAAGAATCTAATATATCATCTGTTACCAGCTTTATTGCATCTACAGACGTATTTCATGTTGAGAAATTCAATTTGACAACATCTTGAATTATTAAGAATTCACGTAAATTCAACGAAATTGTCTTAATAATGTCAGTCCTTCGTTCAGTTTAGACAATGACATTCCATTTTCTTATATTATACATTTAACATTGAAGAATCTGATGGCAGATATTACAATTTAATACAATAGCGCAGTTCTATTTCGATGTGCTGAAATTGAACAATTCCAATCGCTGTTCAACGTCACATAAACCAATATTCGCTGATACACCTGACAGTTTGTATTCAATTTTACAAGTATTTTTTCTATAACTATTGACTTCTTCCTTTGTTAGCGTCGGGAGTGGATGCATTCATTTGATATATCTGATTATTTCTCATACATGTATAACAGGCATTCCCTATTTCTAACCTAAAGAAACTGTTAATTAAACAGAAATTCTATTTGATGTACAGTGCAAACTCCCAAAGCAATGCCCTTTGGGGGTAGCAAAATTATGTTGTTGAGAGGTTGTTGCTCTAGAAAAGTTAAGTCTATAGCTAAAACGCGCAGTGGGGAAAATCATGTTGTTGTTACTCAAGAGGTAGTCGCTTTTGAGAGATTGTATTGTATATTTGTCGTCCAGCATCGGTAGAAGAATGCCTCACAAGTCTGTCAGTTAGTTTTGCAACACAACATATTTTTTTCAGATTCTGATTTTTAGTAAAACCTTAAGTTTCGTGCTTTTCCCAATCTGACAACATAATGACACCATCAATACTGTCCCATACTTACTTTTTTAAAACTATATCTACATCAAAGCAAGAAACTGTCATGGTTATTATTCACCGAATGTCATTCATGTATATGATAAGGTTATGAGACATATTTACAACCAAACCTACCTAGTATAATAGCACAGTACAGAAAAGAAACAAGTGTATGTCATTGACATTGTAAAAGACATTCGCCTTACCATATAGACTACGACGTAGTTGTAACTAACCACATTCACAAAACAATAAAACATATATACGCCATAGCACAAAATATAACCCCCATAAAAATACAAACCAATGCATTATCTTGGTGAAGATCAAATAGCAGGCGAGCAAATATTGGCGTAAATTTCAAACACATCGCCGAATACGATTCTATACATTTCTCATTATGTTCCAGCCAGCCCTCACCAATCGCAACATAGATATCCTATTTATAGTTTCTTTATCCTTGTTATGTAAATTGCAACACTTGATGTCAGATATACGCACCTAATTTGTTACAAACAATACAATACAGTGTTGACATCGATAATAGCATTTGTTAACGGATTGAGATTTGAGTGCCATGATGCTCCACTGACTGTGGAATAGATATTCGTCTAACTGACATATTACATTATATACAATCAGATATATAGAGTACAATCAGACAGTTTATATGATAATGAAAGCGGTGATGTGTTTAGGGAATGCTATTAAAGCATAAATACGTAATGTATTGTATAAACTAGACTTGGGTTTGCAAACATAAAAAAGGTAACGTATGCTACACTGATTTCTTTTCGGTTCAGGGTTCAGATATGTAAAAGTCGTATCACTTATACGGCAAGAAATCCTTTAAGGTCATTAACACATGTTATATTTGAATGCTTTTAATTAATCCAAGAAAAAACACATACCAAAAATCCTACCTAAAACAACAAAATGATGTGACGTTAACATAATATATGTTTTTGAAGTTGGCGGCCTGGCGGCCTGAAGTTCGCGCCCAAGCGGCCTGACGGCCTGAAGTTGGTGGCCTAGCGTCCAAGCGGCCTAGCGGCCTGAAGTTAATGGCCTAGCGGTCCAGCGGCCTGGCGGCCTAGAATATTGAACACCCGATCACCTAGAAATGTATCAGAATCACGTTCTACAAGCATTAGAAACTATTTTGGAAGGAAAAATTCGCAAAAAAACACTGCCTCATAGTTAGGCCGCTAGGCCGCCAACTTCACAAACATAATATAACTTCTAAAATAGTTAAACAAACACTATATATCAGGTTCATGCGCCCCAAATACATACATAATGTTCATTGCCAGAAATCTTTGTACAAAATGGGTTGGTATTTACAAAACATTGATAGTTCCATGTGTAAACTAAATCATTCACAAAAGCATCTAATTAAAAAACCGTAGTGTTCAGAATCCGATTGACAATGAATGACACATGGTGTACTTAAATACTCGTAGTTTTATTACTGTCTTCTTTAATTTCTAAGAACAGACATTTATATGAATATACATTGTACCTATATATTTACATATACAGTGCAACCTCTCCAGAGCGGCCCTCTCTTGAGCAACAACCTCCCTACAAGAACATCATACGAATGTAATGATTTTAAAGACAATGGAATAGAAATATTGCGCTTCGAATAAGTAAATAAGTAAAGAAATTGAACTACTGGAAGTAACCGGAAGTGCAGATAAGTCTAGCAAAGATAAATGTTGAATAAGCGAACATTGATCACTGACATCAATACCTAATTCAAGATGTGTCGTCTGTGTTTGATAAGAAACATTATTTACACAATACAGTATTAGAAATCATTATTTCAAAAGCTATTATTGACTGTTCGGCAGTTCGGAAAATATATGTTTATGCATAGTTTTAGATCGTTTTAGAACTGAGCCAAATACACATATATATTACTGATGATACATAGTTTTGGATTGTTTCAGATCATAACCCATAATACTCATCTTTTATTGGACGCATTTTTGCTGAAAGATTTATTCACAACAACATTAGAATACCTCCTACTGGTAGGCGGAACAAATCTTTTAGTTCAAGTATCTAATAATCGCAAGTTGTTACTATGCGATTGAGCATTCCGTTTTTTTGTCTGAAAAGTTTTTACGGAAGTTGTTGTTAGTCTCAACAAAGGTTACAGCTGAATCGAATCGTGGCGACATTTGAATAACGGGAAGACGAATCTTAATGAAACGGTCTGATGAACCCCGCCAATAAAAGAGTCGACATGAAAAAAGCCTGTTTTGTGGTAAATCTAGACTTTTTTGTGACCAAAAGAATATCTATTGTCAGTAATAATGACACTACTAGTTCTTTATTTGTGACTGTCGTTATCAGAATGGTAATTTAGACACTGTCTGATGCCTAACAATAATGGTATAAACGTATATATGTAAATACAAACTACTTTCTTAGTTATTGCAAACCGTATCTCAATGCATCCTTTAGCAAGGCCTAAAAACTGGCTTTTATTAATGTGGCGTCTGAGTGCTAGTATCTTCAATGGAACGCTTACAAATACGGATATCATTAAACCATAGTTAGATAGAATCTGTCGAATCATGGTATTCATGAGATTGTGGTTTCGATTTGCCGTATCTCGAGTGATGAAAATATTTGACTCATAATTTCACAAAAACAGTCTTAACAAGATTTGATAAATCATTGGAGGAGAAAAAGCTAATACTAGAAATATCTCGAATAAAAGCTTGCTATTTAAATACTGTGGAATCATTAATTTTCGTTGGGGATTTAATTTCGTGGATTTCGTTGGTCGGCTGATCCACGAAATCAATTCCCCACAAATTTAAATGCAGAAATAAGGCTTTTCTTTTTCAAAATCAAATTCCACGAATTTGTGTCCCCTCGAAATAGCCATTTTAGTAAAAACCACGAAAATTGTGCCCAACGAAAATAAATGAAAATACAGTATTTTGATGCGAATGTTTCCCTGTGGTCGTTTTAATGAAGGCCTTGTATCCTTACACTTATACTCCTAAAGTAAAGATCTAGTTGGTTATTATAACGTTTGGTTATATATATAGAAGGAAAATAATTAGAACTTGGGCAAAAACTGGATTTCTTGTCTGTCGTACATAACTGAACTAAAGCATGAATTTTAATAAAACCAGCGAACGAGTATATCAGCTCTAAGCTGTTTGTACACAAAATTAAAACAGTATGAGGTATCTAGGTAATAAGGAAGAATAAGGTTATGTCCACTGTTTGAAACCCCCTTGGAGCTTTCGGCTACAAGATGTTACCCGGGATATTGTATTATTTTGTTTGTTTTGTTTTCCAAAATGACAATGTTCTGCTTTGTACATATCTTGTTTATTGTTTTGTGTCATAGTGGTGGGTTTGTATGGTTTCTTTTACTTCCTTGTACTGCCATACCCTACTTCCGGTAACATTACAGCGTGAGCAACCAGGCGTGTACCCCAAGAGTTCTTAAATTCATTTCTACTGATTGGTGTACGTGAAACTGCTT
Source organism: Lutraria lutraria (assembly GCA_964023205.1). Classification (NCBI taxonomy): domain Eukaryota; kingdom Metazoa; phylum Mollusca; class Bivalvia; order Venerida; family Mactridae; genus Lutraria; species Lutraria lutraria. The sequence continues at coordinate 951,397 of OZ026833.1, forward strand.
GTTGATAATTTGGTATTTATTGCGATGTTCCTCCGTGTCCAGTATAAATATTCATTTATGTAAATTTGTTAAGTGCCATCTCATACAAGAAGAGCAAAGATATCATATGGTACGTACATGTCACAATATATTGTATTAACAGACTAATTTAATGTCAATAATGTGCACGAAATATGGTGAGGGTCAGACTGTCAGTTAGCCATAAATGTTGTTTTTAATACTTGACATTGCCAGAATGTAAAAATGAATAAAGGAATTATAAGATTTGTTCACAATACTGCGCTCCAGCATTACCATAACCTGGATTCAGTGTGCACTGAATAATTATTATGTTATATTGTACGTTTCTTTGGTAGATAAAATCATATTCTGAGAAATTCCCATATGCAATCAAAGTTGGTCTCTCTCTTGGAGCAAACATCGGAACAATATTCCGTTCTATACTATGTATGGATCTTTCTTAAATCACCATAACAACATACGTCACCATAACAACATACGTCACCATAACAACATACGTCACCATAACAACATACGTCACCATAACAACATACGTCACCATAACAACATACGTCACACGAAACAACACATTACTCTTACCTTCTTGCTGGGTATACGTTAGGACAGATTTACATTCAACGTCAACTTAATGTTCGTTTGATATTATATATTTTATAGTATCTTTAATTTACTGGGTTTAGAATTTGATTTGAAATTCGTTTCAAATGTCGTATTCTAAAGACAATATTTGTCAATACTGGAACATTCGCTATAAGGAGTAATAAAATACTACCAGACGTATGGATATGATCAGTAATTATCAGTTCTATTAATCTGTAGAATGTCATGTTAGCCGGAAACGTTTTCTTATTTGATACATAACAATTTACTATTACATAAAAAATGATAATGGACTTTGTAATGCGCTATATAATGAACGAAGTGTATCGCATAAGATAAGAAAAATAACAAGAGCGCCGCGGTGCCAACGCTCGTGTGTTCACCGACTCAGTGAGATCTATCCATTTACGGAGTTTCATGTTGCTACCTTTTATAATTTCTGAGATATGAGCTACATTAAAGTTTTGCTCGACACAGACGCCGCATTGATAACACCTCGACTTTTTCTTCGAGACAGACGTGCTAAAATGTTAAAAAAGAGAATTTTTCATCACAGCTACCGCGCTATTTAAGCAAATCCGAATTTGTTATTTCGTAAATAAAAGGAGTTATTGCGATTCATTCATCACTCTCTTGTACAGCGAAATCATTACAAAGACGAGCATTTTCACATTCCTCAGTGTAACTAGAAGATCTGGCGATCAGTAAAATGTTTGTTTGCTAATATTGAGAAATATTCATATGATTGAGACGTACATTACAAGATCGTTGAATCGAAACCATTGAATGACGTAGCTAGACGCTTACGTCCTGTATCTACAAACTGTGCTTGTACTTTTGGGAGATTATTTAAATTATCTGGCTATTCGCTCCGATTACCGCAAATAAAATATTGTGTCGTAAATCATGGTATATTTATGTTCCCATCGATACTACTTTATACGTAACATAGCATTCATGTCAGTCTATTGGGCAAATATTTAAAAAGGCGCGAAATAATTGGTCTTAACATTTAAGTGGTCAGTTGGTCCACTTTTAGAAGAACTGTTCACTGTACGATGTTAATTGGACATAATAAGTATGTATTCCATTTAGGAGAGGAAGATGGGTGAATGGTTATGTCAAGTTTAACGCCTTCATGTCCGTACTTGTTGCCTTTCCAACGGATCAGATAATCTTTCCTACGAAGTACCAGGTTTTAGTATGTTTGTTGAATGCATGAATGCGTAATCCTTTTTTTGTAATTGGTTGCTTTCAAGCTCTATTAGTTCAAAATCTCATCGACATATAACTATTCGTCTCCTGCTTTATTTTGACACAATACATTCATTCACATGTTTATTTATTTTCATAAAACATAAAATCCACAAAAGTCGTACTCCAGGAAACATGTGTTTGCTCAAACGATGTGATTCTAACGGCATTGTCCATTAGTCTGTCACGTGTCTTTTCATATTAACGGTTATAGAACTGAATTGTTCAGAATCGTTCGTCTAGTCTTTCTAATATCTGAAATAAGATCATTCCTGACTTAATTGATTTGAACACGTGCAATTTCTTGTCAAGAAGCGCCGATCAAATCAGTGACTATGACAATAAATATGTGCTACCCATGCTGTAATTCTTCATCTATTATACGTGGCGGCATATTTAGTGAACTAAAACTGTCTTGCAAAGCTGCAACTCTTTTAGCCGAGTCTGGTCGTATCGTAAGATAGTAAATACTTTAGTATGTAACATATGTGACATTTTACGTACATATATTAGTTATGTCTTTGTTCACCATTTGTGTGTTCGATGGGTTACGTTGAATGTTCCATGTTCACCATTTAAAGGGGGTCAGTTGCTTCCCTATCTCAAATTATGCATGTGAAGAAAAAAACTGACGGAAAAGTTGATTTGGACAATATCTAGCACGTGCTGAAGTATTTCGGCAAAGATTGCTATTAATTATGGAAGGAAACCTTTATTACTCGTTGTTGTATTGAAACCGAAAGGGTATCCTCGGTCTATTTTTAGAAATGTGTACTTCCTATTTTGACTTGTATTTCTAATTATGTAAACAACGAAACATGTCAGACAGGCCGTGCACAGTAAGAAAAACGTGTTTTAATTAATCTTCTATATCGATACGAGGTTTTAGTTAAGGTGGGTCACGGGTTTCCTCCCGAAAAATTGCCACCAATACAGAGTTCGATCAAAACCTTTTAAGATTTAATGACGGCAAAATGAAGCTATATTAACTTTTTCGGATTTGTAAATGATTCAGCATTGTGGACAGTAAATTTCATAGCTTAATATGCAAAATTATCGGAGCAGTACAAGAAATAACGCGAAAAAACCATATACAACATATCGCTCCACTAGGTGGCCGTTTTTTGAACGATTTCAATGGAAATATCATTTGAATACATCGTTTTTGCTTTAGCCAATACATTGAAGGATGTTCCTGCAAAAAGTTGACTTCTAGAAACTGAACACTTTTCGGAAGGAAACCCGCGACCCATCTTAAGTATTAAAATATATTTGCCTTGTTTATGTTTATTCAACACCACCATAACATGTAGTTTTCGTGCATTTACCTAGTTTTGAAAGCGAGGTTTAATTTTTGGCAGGGGTCTTAAAATAGTTCTATCTAGGGTGCGCACCCTAGTTAGGAAATACCTATATAATGAAAAAAAGTGTTTTAAAATGGGTATTTTTCGGTTCTCCAAGTGAAATCCATATACTTCGAATTCAAAATAACGTATACAACCACTTTTTTAAAAGTTCTTTCTACTCAAATATTCCAACGTAAAACCTTTAATGTCTAATGAGTGATTTTTCCATCAATATTTTCTTTCTTTATCTATGATAGATCAACACACATGAAAATCAGCAAAGATGGCGGTGTTTTGGTGTTTTTATTATACTACTGACAAATATTTTCAGCAGTAAAATCTCACGGGACTTTAATAGAGATTTACCCCCCCCCCCCCCCCCCCGACTTAGTAGTTTGCATGTTCCACAAGAATTGAGTATGGCGTTCAATTCTCAGACATAATTGTAACTGTCCTTTAGGGACATCAATGGAAACTTTTTTAAGTATTGCAGCACGTCCCAAATGGCATTGTCAGGTATAACAGCATAACATTCATTTGTGCGGCCATCGAATAGAA